>NQII01004524.1:40546-202365 GCA_002778355.1 Clitarchus hookeri
TATGTATGTATGTACCCACTGCAATTAGTCAAATGTTTGTGTGTGTAAAATGTGTCTTTTCGATTGTTTGAACTATTAGCTATATATTTAAACACTTTTAAATAACTTTGATGCATGATCTTGTTTCTTTGTGTGTAAATATATTGTTTTGAATATTTTTTTTTGTTTAGTTAAGTTTTTTTTCCCATCTAGGAACGGAACCTCATTTATGACATTAAAATAAGTGTTCTACTTTCATACATTTCAACTTTCATACACAAATTTAGGAACACATTGTGTATTAAAGTAGAGGACTGCCTGTACTTGTATAAGTCACATTTTATTCCTTGGTTAATTATTTCATATGTAATTTTGGATGAAGAGTGAAATTTGATATATGCCTGTTGCACAGTAACCAAACTTTGTGTTGCAGCATTTAATTGGTTTCTACCAAACAGAATTGCATGAACGAAAAACTTGCAAATCGTCTAGAGAATTGTCGAAATTACGTATTATAACAAGGGCCAGGATAAATGTTNGCATGAACGAAAAACTTGCAAATCGTCTAGAGAATTGTCGAAATTACGTATTATAACAAGGGCCAGGATAAATGTTTATATTTGGTTTTCCAACAAATGAGAGCTTTTGTTCACAAAAATAATATCTGACGTAACTTGAATATATTCCAGTAACGTTAATACTAGAAATTCTCAGAAGACGAAAATCAGTTTATCCAATATTTAGTGTAGAGTTTGAAAGAAAATCAACAAATAGCTAAATAATATACTGCAATAGAAGATATTACGAAGAGTGAGTTATGTTAACAATATTATAAATAATTTGCACAGTTTGCTTAAGTTGTTCAAAAGGGTAGAAATTGAATGCAAATATGTGAATAAGTTGTAAAAATGGATGATGCAGTCCATTATCCTGTGGAGTTCATAAACAGCATCTACCCTCCTCGTCTGCCACCACACAAGCTTCTCCTCAAGTTTGGTGCTCTATTAATGTTCCTGCCAAAACACTGCAATAGCATCAGGCTCCAAGTGAAGGTTGGGCATAAAGATATAATCGAGGCTACAGTCTTCACTAGATGTATACGGAGGTGGGGATGAGAATTCATACCGTATGTACCACACATTCCATCAGAGTACACTTTCAAATTTAAGAGACTGCAATTCCCCATCACAGTCTATTTCGTTATGACTGTGAGGTCCAGGGACAGTTGCTAAATGTGTCAGGGAGAGATTTGAGGCAGGACTGCTTTTTACATGGGCAAGTTCTACGCAGCCAGCTCCAGAAAGTAGCAGGCACCTAA
Organism: Clitarchus hookeri; assembly: GCA_002778355.1. Taxonomy (NCBI): domain Eukaryota; kingdom Metazoa; phylum Arthropoda; class Insecta; order Phasmatodea; family Phasmatidae; genus Clitarchus; species Clitarchus hookeri. The sequence goes on from NQII01004524.1 coordinate 41,844, forward strand.
GGAATTTGGTGTAGAAAAAGGTATTTCGGTAACTGAAATTAATAACTGTTTGATGTAGTTCACGCAGCGAAACCACGAACAGAAAGCTAGTAGTTCTATAAATACAGCAATAGGTATATCATTCTATTAACGTCGAGACTTTTTTTTTGTATAAAATCTTTATTCTTGAAACAGTATTACCTCCCAAAATGACGGAAAAAAAAGTTTTTGCATGTGTTACAAAACACTGTAATAAATATTGAATGGTTCACAACTAATATAACAACAGCTTGATTTTCAAGTGTTTTCTATTTCTCAAAATGATGAATAAAGAAGACTAACAATCATGACTTTGGATTTTGTCATTATGTACTGTAGGCTAAGCAAATCAACTTTGTTTCTAAAAAGTTGTGAGGTTTATAAAATCTGACACATTCAAAATTTAGGTCTTTGAAATAGAGAAATGGATACAGTTATGTGTTGATGTTGTCACACTGTTGACAAAACAGAGAAATGGATACAATTATGATGTTTTAATGTCACACTGTTGACATATAGTAAGTACATAGAGAAGGCTCATTTACTGAAATCATATTACAGACACATCGAATGCAGCTAATAGAGGGCGTCTCGAGCAGAAACGTATATCAAGTTCGATATGATACGTTAAAATCTATATATATATATATGTCTAATTCATATAGCATATATATACATATAAAATCCATATATTTATATATATATATCCTACACATATATAAGTAGATAGGCAATGTAGGTCTGGGGACAAAGGCTGCATATATATATATATATATAGATTTAACGTATCGTATCACACTTGATATAAGTGTCTGCTGCTCAAGACGTTCTCTCTCTATTAGCTGCATTCAATTTTTCTGTAATATAATTATATTATATATATAAAAAATTCACTAACTTTATACCACCAGATTTTCTTATTCCACAATATAGATGTCTGCATCTATGAATTGGATACCATCCTCCCGCTCTTAAAGATCACTGCTTAATGCTAGGCAAATGTTTAGACTGACAATGTTGTGATGGTAATGCAACAATATTCCAGTATTGGGGGGAATTTTCAGGCTGATTCCATTTTCATTGAGGTTTTTAATTCCACCACTTCATGACTTCGAGCTTTCTGTCAATGAAACACTCAGGTAAGATATGTAGCTGCACTCGACACCAGTTTTCTTTCAGCTATATCGTTGATTCTGTTTCAGATGGTTTCCAACGTATATTTTGTATTTTGTCACTTATGCAGCAACTATTATTGCAAGTATGGACTANTCTGTTTCAGATGGTTTCCAACGTATATTTTGTATTTTGTCACTTATGCAGCAACTATTATTGCAAGTATGGACTATGCCACACACATTTGTGCGGATTATATTGTTATGATATGCGTTAACTCTGCAAAATAAGTAAATGATGTGAGGCAAGGGACTAATTATCTTATTACAGACATAATTAAAAACATTCTGTAAATATTATGCTGTGAAAGATTTTGANGAGGCAAGGGACTAATTATCTTATTACAGACATAATTAAAAACATTCTGTAAATATTATGCTGTGAAAGATTTTGATATCCCGATTTTAATTTGAACATGTCCAGCATAAGTGTTACCAAAATGGAAGTCAACGTACTTGAGTCAATCTTGTGTATTATCAGTTACTTTATACAGTTCAATTTTTCTTAATTAAGTGGACACCCAGTTTGTCATGTCACACTCGAATTGTCTTGTAACTAATATACTGTACAGTGGGATAAATTTATTTTCGTACACATGTATTTACTATGTTATGAAATACTGGTATGTAAGGCATATTTTAATTAGCGTAAAGGTAACTATGTACAAAATTTGAAAATGTAAAATTACAGTTTTCAAATAAAAGAAAATTTATTAATTATAATTTAAAATTTAATTTATTTAAAACCATTAGCAGACTTAGAAAAAATTTAAAATTGTCTAAAAAATTTAGCATTAAATTTTGCAACATTGAGTGCCTCAGTAATTTTAACATCATAAAAGTCACCCTGAATTTGCATTTCTATTAATTTATTTAATATATAACTGTTTATCCATTTTTCAAAGAATAATTAAGATAAAAATAAAACGATGGGTTATTTATACAACGTTTTCTCTCTTATTACAAATAATTTAGTTATGTGTTTACTGGCTTTATTTGTGGCGAAGTNGGTTATTTATACAACGTTTTCTCTCTTATTACAAATAATTTAGTTATGTGTTTACTGGCTTTATTTGTGGCGAAGTTGAGACTCTCGTCTTCTCTTACTCTTAGCCATGTACGCGAAAATGCTAACATAAATGCAATACTCCAAATATGCTAAAAAAAAAGTAAATAATTATGAAAAAATTACTAAAATATTCTGTAAGAAACATTGATACAAATAGGCTACCATGTGTGGGTTACTGGTAAAAAATACACACATCACAATTTAAACACTTTGAAGTATTAGTGAAAAGCCTTTTTTTTAATTGATGAGTACATATCAATGACTAGTACCTATGATAATGTCTGAGATCAAAAAACAGTAAATTCGTAAAGAGCAACTAAATATAAAAGTAAAAAAGTCACAAAAAGTACTTATACTGACAAATAAACGTTTGCACAATATTTAAATTAACATATTTATACGTTATTGTAACTGATAAATAAATGCCTCAAAATTTTTTGTTTTTGTTGGCACCAAATTAATTTTTAAATTTCATTTTAAATTGTATAGGTTAAAACAAGGTTTTGTATTGTTGGACAGATCATTCCAAGAGCGAGCAGCAGAAATCACAAATGATTTGGAGAAGAATTAAGACTTATGAAGAGGTATGATGAGGTGTGATGTTTTGCATGAACGTGTGAAATAACTGTGGTTAAAAATACGTTGAAATCTATCGGCCAGATATTTAGGACTTCCGAANTTTTGCATGAACGTGTGAAATAACTGTGGTTAAAAATACGTTGAAATCTATCGGCCAGATATTTAGGACTTCCGAATGCTAGTGTCTTCTTTAATAAGAGTAGTGACTGTAACTTGCGCCTATCATTGATGTTGAGTCAATTTAGTATATTATAGTAAGACTAATGTGTTCCCAAGATTTCAAATTGTATATACCGCACACACACNCTATCATTGATGTTGAGTCAATTTAGTATATTATAGTAAGACTAATGTGTTCCCAAGATTTCAAATTGTATATACCGCACACACACATTCTGCAGGCTGTGTAGTTTTGCAGAGAGTAGTGGAGTGGTATGGACTGCACTTAACAGCGAGGTCTTGAAAGCTGATGAGGATGAAACGAGGTTGATATGTAGCAGTGCCGGAATGCAAGGGTAGGGGGAAACAGGAGATCTCCGAGAAAACCAGCAGACCAGTGGCATCCTCCGTCATGATTCCCATGTGNTTTTGCATGAACGTGTGAAATAACTGTGGTTAAAAATACGTTGAAATCTATCGGCCAGATATTTAGGACTTCCGAGTGCTAGTGTCTTCTTTAATAAGAGTAGTGACTGTAACTTGCGCCTATCATTGATGTTGAGTCAATTTAGTATATTATAGTAAGACTAATGTGTTCCCAAGATTTCAAATTGTATATACCGCACACACGCATTCTGCAGGCTGTGTAGTTTTGCAGAGAGTACACCTCACCATACCTGACGTGAATTGTCGCTCCAGAACTTTCCTGATGAGGATGAAACGAGGTTGATATGTAGCAAGGGTAGGGGGAAACAGGAGATCTCCGAGAAAACCAGCAGACCAGTGGCATCCTCCGTCATGATTCCCATGTANGCAAGGGTAGGGGGAAACAGGAGATCTCCGAGAAAACCAGCAGACCAGTGGCATCCTCCGTCATGATTCCCATGTACGAAAATCCAGGTATGACCTCGCCGGGAATCTAAACCAGCTAGTCTAGGTGGGAGGCGAGTAGTCAGACTTCAACANCGAAAATCCAGGTATGACCTCGCCGGGAATCTAAACCAGCTAGTCTAGGTGGGAGGCGAGTAGTCAGACTTCAACACAACCGTGGTCCCCGTAGTTTCGCAGACAAATCACAAGTGAGATCACTACAAACAACGTCGTAGTAATCTGTACTGGGGAAAATAAGTGACTACGAGAAGTTTTCTTGAAGCTATGGGCAGAAAGTTTTTTATTTACTTCAGTGAGTGGAATGAAGCGAAAAAGTTTCTGCTTATTTTATTAACATGATTTGACCTCATGAGTGAGCCACTGATCTGCACGCCTATATTTGTTATTGAGTTGTTTGTATTTGTTCACCCCATACCATTTTATGGCTATATTGTGTTATTCCTTAAGAGTTTTCAAGTGCCAAAAATAACATTCTATATTTTTAAGGTATTTTATAATTATCTGGTATTACATCAAACAGCAGTCTGATGGACGTATAAAAACATGGAAATTAATTTACAAATATTAATAATGAAAATTTATAATTTACATGTTTTGGAATTCAAAATGTAAAATTTTGTATAATTAGCATGTTTTACTACAGTTCAAATTAATGTTAATATTATTAGAATAAGATAAAAACGTTTCATGGAAAGTGGTTTGACCAAATTTTCATTTTATGTTTTACAATAAAATTTAAATTCAGAATAGTTAGAAGTTAAACCCTAATCACAGGCGAACAAATTGCCAGACTTCCAAGAAATTTCTTCATGGCGTTCCTAAGACTTCGAGAAACACTTAAGCTGAAATCAAACATTTTGTTCATATAACTTCAATTTTTTTTTACAAAATATAATGTTAAAATGCTTTAAATTATGTAAAAAAAAAAANCATTTTGTTCATATAACTTCAATTTTTTTTTACAAAATATAATGTTAAAATGCTTTAAATTATGTAAAAAAAAAAAAACATTATTTAAAAATAATTTTAGAAATGATTTGACATTTTTATTAAAGATNGCGTTCCTAAGACTTCGAGAAACACTTAAGCTGAAATCAAACATTTTGTTCATATAACTTCAATTTTTTTTTACAAAATATAATGTTAAAATGCTTTAAATTATGTAAAAAAAAAAACATTATTTAAAAATAATTTTAGAAATGATTTGACATTTTTATTAAAGGTTTATTGATATTTAATCATAAAACTGTAAAATGTCTGAAAAACACAGAAAAAGATATTAAGCACTTGAACACCCTTAATGTATTAAAACTTAGAATTTTACCACCTTTAAAATGTATTTTATTATTATCCAACGTGCTATAACTGATGTAGTTTAGGTTATGCCTACCATGATTTCCAATATAACCATATTTATTTTTAAACCATTTTTTAGTTAAAGCGTGCAGTGTATAAAATTACGAGCAGTGTCGACTTTATTATTTATAACATGTATTGAAAATATCCTACGTGTACATAATATTTTTAATGCAATTTTAACCCAAAATAACACAATTTACCCATCACTAATGTTCAAAACGTTGTCAGAATTTAAAGAAAAATTACTTTTGGAAAGATTACGTATGCTACGAAAATTAATATTTTTACATTTAAAACAATCTTGTATTTTAGTGACATTATAATGTTTGTACAGTGCTTGCCCAACAAAATTATACAAACCAAATTCCAACAGTAGGTTTTCCAACAAGTTATCAGCACATGACCAACAATGTAAATTTTAAATAAGACATGGTTTGTGTGTTAAAAAAAAATAGCTTTTAAGAAAACATATAAATTATGGTTTTGTTTCATTAAAAATATTGTAATTCCAATGGTTGGCATTATGTTTGGTTAAACAATGTTGGCCCAGTTTAACAATAAGTACCAATTACCAACCATTGTGTTCCCAACATTGATTCACACAACATATTTCAAAGAAAAAGAATATATCTCTGAAAACATTTGTATTTTACATAATGCGCTAAAGGGGTATTGTTGGAAATGCTTCAAACGCTGCAAAAATTAATATATTATTTAAAATATAAAACTTGTTTTCTATTAGTGGCATTGTGATGGTTGTACACTTTTGGCCTAACAAAATTATACATACCAAATGCCGACAGTTTTTCCAACAATGCAAATTTTTAATAAGATGTGGGTTATGTGTTAAAAAAAAACCATAGATTCTAAGATAATATAATAACATTTTGTTTGATTNTCCCAACATTGATTCACACAACATATTTCAAAGAAAAAGAATATATCTCTGAAAACATTTGTATTTTACATAATGAGCTAAAGGGGTATTGTTGGAAATGCTTCAAACGCTGCAAAAATTAATATATTATTTAAAATATAAAACTTGTTTTCTATTAGTGGCATTGTGATGGTTGTACACTTTTGGCCTAACAAAATTATACATACCAAATGCCGACAGTTTTTCCAACAATGCAAATTTTTTAATAAGATGTGGGTTATGTGTTAAAAAAAAACCATAGATTCTAAGATAATATAATAACATTTTGTTTGATTNTTTTTAATAAGATGTGGGTTATGTGTTAAAAAAAAACCATAGATTCTAAGATAATATAATAACATTTTGTTTGATTTCGTTAGAAATATTATAATTTCCATAGCTAGCTTAATGTTGGTTTCACGATGTTGGCCCAACTTAATATTTAGTATCAATTACCAACCTATGTGTTCTCAACATTGACACAACGTAAAACCAACTAAACATATTTCAAGGAGAAAGATCTTCGGTCTTGAAAAACACTCTTAGTTTATAAACTACAAGAAAGGACATTGTTGACAATCAAAATGTTTGTTCCATAATCTGACATAAAATGTTGGTTTTATAACGTTGGTCCAACAGATAAAATGCATGCCAATTACCAACGGTTTGTTTACCAACTTGTTACCAAGCATCAACCAACCATATTAATATTTTAAAAAATTGCACTTATGATATGTTTTGACTTTTATAATTTTCTGGTAACATTGTCTTAGGGGTGCTAAGTAATCTCTAATATTTTCGTGGTAGCAAANTGGTAACATTGTCTTAGGGGTGCTAAGTAATCTCTAATATTTTCGTGGTAGCAAATTTTTGTTGTCATATTACATTGGGCCCACGTTATGTTAATGTATGTGTTCCAACCCAACATTTAGCCAACCTTTAAAACCAAATGCCAACCGTTGGGCCAACGTAGGTTGCTACTGGGGGAAGTGGAAAAATATTGCAGGTACAATAAGAAAAAGGAAGCATCTTGCATAGATGTTTGGAAACAATAACTGTCGTACCATACTATCATACCATAAAACTGTAACTATTAATAATCCTTATTTCATAAAACATTAGATATGTTTGATCATATTAGTAAATTAACTTTCTCTCTGTGTCTGTTTGTGTAACTGTCTCTCTAACTCCTCTTATAGATAAAAATTCTAGAAGCCCTGTAAATCGGGGAAGTTCACATTAAGTTAAACAACTTGATATCAATGGATACAGCACGTATGTAAAATAATTCATCAGCCAATTGATTCAGCTCTAGACAGATAGAAAGTTTGCAAGCTCACATCATTGCAGTGCTGATGCATCATACTTTGGTTGAATATGGTGTTTTTACGAGTTTATTTTCTAAGTAATATAAGCAATTAACATGATGTTAATTATAACTGCATATTTTGCCCTGTCTAATCACAGTGGGTATAATGAGTATTATTGTTTCTGNAACATGATGTTAATTATAACTGCATATTTTGCCCTGTCTAATCACAGTGGGTATAATGAGTATTATTGTTTCTGTCTATTGTATAATGGCACCAAAATATTGTTAAATGTTTTGTGGAAGCACTGTATTACTTGATNAGTAAATTAACTTTCTCTCTGTGTCTGTTTGTGTAACTGTCTCTCTAACTCCTCTTATAGATAAAAATTCTAGAAACCCTGTAAATCGGGGAAGTTCACATTAAGTTAAACAACTTGATATCAATGGATACAGCACGTATGTAAAATAATTCATCAGCCAATTGATTCAGCTCTTGACAGATAGAAAGTTTGCAAGCTCACATCATTGCAGTGCTGATGCATCATACTTCGGTTGAATATGGTGTTTTTACGAGTTTATTTTCTAAGTAATATAAGCAGTTAACATGATGTTAATTATAACTGCATATTTTGCCCTGTCTAATCACAGTGGGTATAATGAGTATTATTGTTTCTGTTTTATTATTGTTTCTGTCTATTGTATAATGGCACCAAAATATTGTTAAATGTTTTGTGGAAGCACTGTATTACTTGATNTATTATTGTTTCTGTCTATTGTATAATGGCACCAAAATATTGTTAAATGTTTTGTGGAAGCACTGTATTACTTGATGGACTTCAGTCTAGCATTTCTTTGATATGATTCGAGTTTCCATTTGTGCTCACACTACTCCGTGCCTCTCTTTATATGTGCTAAACAATTCAGTGGTAAGGGGGCACTCCATAGGCTCTGTAGCTTTATCATTTTTTCAAGGTAAATTGCATTGTCAGTACTAAAATATGAAATGGAAATTTATTAATGTTTACAATGCCTAAACTTAGGAACAACCAAAATAATTTTGTTTAATATGTTAGGGCTAGTTTTAAAATAATAATTTCACTTGTAATATATATCAAATGATACAATTTCGTGGCTTCACGCGATTGTTGCGCCATTAATGCTCTGTTTCTCATGGTATTTTGTTATGTGCCATAGGAGGAGGACATGAAAAATAGAAAAACGCTTGAGAAAATGAGGTGTCGTAAGTCCTCAAAGTCTAATTGTAAACAATCTTTGAAGTCAGACCCTAAAATCAAGTGTGCTAGTTGTCTGCTGAATAAAGGGTAGGGAAAAACTTAATACCAGAAAAGTCACAAAGACAAAGTGGACATTGGTGAAGATGGATTCTCTAGATTCGTTAATGTTTACAGTAATATGCATACACACACACACNAGACAAAGTGGACATTGGTGAAGATGGATTCTCTAGATTCGTTAATGTTTACAGTAATATGCATACACACACACACACATATATATATATATTCGGTTTACATAATAGACATCACTGGAATTCTTAGCTACTGATGTGTTTTGGCCAATGTCTTTATGTTGTTATGTCTACTTCGTTGCTCTGTGACCAGTATATAAAGTGTTTCTAAAACACTAAAACAAATTTTACAGGCTATTCGTAAGGGCAAAATGAGAATGAGTTGTACTACTTGACCAAGAAAATTGTGCATTCGGGAAGACAGTGAACAGTCTACACCAGGTCAAACAGTGTCTTCTCTTCCCATAAAGCAGATGGCTAGTACAGTGGTGTCCATAATTTGTGTCATAGTGCTAGTGTTTCTTTGTAGGCTGATGTTGATTCTCAGGTTTTTAAGCTTGATGCAGATGTGAACAGATGAGTTCATGATTGCAGTTTAAAAGTAGGTGTGAATTGAAAGGGACTCCAGAGTTCAGTANATATATATATATATATATATATTCGGTTTACATAATAGACATCACTGGAATTCTTAGCTACTGATGTGTTTTGGCCAATGTCTTTATGTTGGAAGAGCTGACGTGTTTTCAATTTGCAGCTTTAAAATAAGAGCTTGACGCAATACATGGTAGCGTTGCCTCTACTTCGTTGCTCTGTGACCAGTATATAAAGTGTTTCTAAAACAAATTTAACAGGCTATTGGTAAGGGCAAAATGAGAATGAGTTGTACTACTTGAGCAAGTAGTCGGGAAGACGGTGAACAGTCTACACCAGGTCAAACAGTGTCTTCTCTTCCCATAAAGCGGATGGCTAGTACAGTGATGTCCATAATTTGTGTCATAGTGTTAGTGTTTCTTTGTAGGCTGATGTTGATTCTCAGGTTTTTAAGCTTGAAATATATTTGCAGATGTGAACAGATGAGTTCATGATTGCAGTTTAAAAGTAGGTGTGAATTGAAAGGGACTCCAGAGTTCAGTANTGCAGATGTGAACAGATGAGTTCATGATTGCAGTTTAAAAGTAGGTGTGAATTGAAAGGGACTCCAGAGTTCAGTATTTAATAGAAAGCATTGCCATGATAGGAAAATCCAAACAAACTGATGCAAGATTAGACAAGAAGGAAACACGCTGATGAAAGTGGTGAGAAATTGTGTGCACATGAAAGAAAATAAGTCAAAGTTGGGGAAAAGGGTCTCTGCAGAGGATATTAATTTAGGTGTTATTCGGCATACTATAAAAAATGAGTGTGCTAAAACACACAATTTTATATTATATGTATACGTATCTGTNTAGGTGTTATTCGGCATACTATAAAAAATGAGTGTGCTAAAACACACAATTTTATATTATATGTATACGTATCTGTAAATATTTGTGGCACTCCAATAAGGAATGTGACGACTCAATTTTTTTGTACGATAATAAACTTCAGTAAAGTTGACNAAATATTTGTGGCACTCCAATAAGGAATGTGACGACTCAATTTTTTTGTACGATAATAAACTTCAGTAAAGTTGACACGCTATATCTACTTAAATACTTATAGACAGATGTGCAAGCGGGTGCGTAGAGAGGTAATGGCCATAAATGTACTCTAGCCGCATCGCAGTCTGACGTCTGACACCTGTTCTCAATAGCTACACTAATACTCAAGTCCACCCCCCCCCTACCTGCTGCACAAAAGACTCGGCCGAGTAATAAGTGTAAATCTGCATGTTGTTTCAGTCTTCGGACATGATCAAAAACAGGAATGAGAGGAGGCTAGCGTTAATTGGAGTGGGCTGCCATACCCGGGGGATAGGCCTGATTTTACAGCTAGCCAGAAGAAAGGATGAGGAGAGATGAGATGAGGGTGCAGCAGCAACGGAATAGTAAGTAGAAGGATACAGGAGTATCCCAAGAAAACCCCCACACAACTGCAGTGGCTACCACATTCTTCACACGAGAATCCTCGTCCGAAAAATTTCCATATGGCGGTGCCTGGGATCAAACATGGGACCCCAGTCGTGGAGGCTAGGGCCAGCATCTATCCGAGCCAACCGCGGGTCTGCAAAACCCGCGTACCACCCCAAAAAGTGAGAACAATTCCCGGCTTTGTAATATGAGCTTAAAAAAAAGTATTTTATTTAGGATATTGTAGGCCAACNAAAAAGTGAGAACAATTCCCGGCTTTGTAATATGAGCTTAAAAAAAAGTATTTTATTTAGGATATTGTAGGCCAACATACTATTTGCGTTACAAAAATTGCAAATATATAGTATTTATAAAAATTTGTTCGCAAGGAAAGTAATATCTTGGATAACTTTCCCATCCCCTGTCATAAAAAATAGAAATTGCTACTCTATTCTATGCAGTAAACAAGCTAAACTAAATGTGGCTGAACGTTAAGGCTTGCAGGATCAGCAGGCTAATTCAGGATAATGTTTGTTATGGGTGAGTAGGGGCATGTGAAATGGACACTCTTAATGGTGAAAAATATGAAATAATAATAATGAGCAAGACACGCGAAACTAATTGCAGTACAAAAAAAATTGCAAACTTCTCAGAATATATGAATTAAAAATAACAAGCAGGACCCGCACAGCAAACTGCAGTTGAGCGTCCGAAATAGTATCATTTTCAGGGGCAAAGTATACAAAGAAAACAGTCGCAACTTGTTGATTGAACTGTGAATACAAAATAGAGTACATCCATGTGCATACCAAGTTCCGGGGCCCGCAGACAGATAAAAAAAAACACTACCCAAAATTGGATAAATTCAACATGGCGGCAGAGTTTTTTCAACAGCGCAGTTTATGGAGGTGGTCAAAGGAATGACACCTACCGAATTTGGTTGCTGTATGTTAAACTGTTTAAGAGCTACTCAGTTTCAAAAGGGTCAGTTTTACCACACCCTGTAATCTTCCGGTCAAAAATTAGCTGCTGGATTTCATTTTACCATTTCAGGTCAACATCTAGCGATTACTTTAGCTTCCAGTTTGTAGTTACTGATGATGAACCGGTTGCTAGCATTCCAACAGAAGGTTCGGGAGAAAGAAAATGGTGTTATATATTTGGAAAGCATCTTAGAAATACAATGATAATGACTCTTTTAGTAATAATGAGTATATTACAGTCATTTGAAGTACTCTCCAACTATGCAATTATTTTTTAAAGTTTTCATATTATAAATACAGTACTATCATCGAGTAACATTATATGACCTGACTTTCAACAGTGGCATTTTCTTTTCGATAATCAGTTTGCGTTTTGGACGTTATGGTGCTGTTATCTTGTAGTGAACCATGAACCACAGAACATGTAGCGTGGCAGCTGCACCATAAACGCTGATCTGTGAATAAAAAAAAAATAATGTTTAGACATTGGTGAATATTAAAAAAAATAAATGTAATTGTTAACTTAAATAAAGTATAGTCCAATGATATTTTACAAACTCTTACATTGCTCATACAATTTTTCACTGACGAGTGGTATTTTTTGGGATGCAGGTGAAAACTCCACTTTTTCGTGAATATTTACATATTGTGCATAGGTGCTGGTATGTGTTGCGTGGATACAACATGGCAATGGAGACGTGAATATCAAAAATAGCAATTAAAAATAGTTTATTGTAATTATGATCAATTGAGAATATCAGATGTGAAACAAAATATTTTCCAATATTGGAAGCTGAAAATACTACCTACCCATTTTCTACAACGTAGTTCTTAAAACAATACAATCTTGAAATGTCACTAGTTTTTAGTAACTTCTGTTAACATCTACAAAATCAGACCCGGGCTTGCTATACTCCTGTTTTAGCGGGAGGTGGTAAAACCTACTAACTTAAATCCATGCCATCGCCATCGAAATACGTCGCTGGCAGTCTGAGGTAACAAAGACCCTAAATTGACTCGCGGAGCATGGAACATTAACAGAAAATAGAAGTGCTTTCTTTATAAAATCGAAATATTCAAAAATACCTTAGCAGGTGAAACTCACCTTAAAAGATACCCCTATGCTAAATTTCAGGTCTGTAAGTCGAACGGTGCAGAAATGACGCACAATCAAAATTCGGAAGTGGTAAAACATAATTCTCAGGTCTAACATTTTTTTCNTCGAATGGTGCAGAAATGACGCACAATCAAAATTCGGAAGTGGTAAAACATAATTCTCAGGTCTAACATTTTTTTCCGAATGGGTGGAGGGAGAGGAGTGGGTGGTGGGAGACTAGTAATACGAAGGATGGCGGATGGGTGAAANTTTTTTTCCGAATGGGTGGAGGGAGAGGAGTGGGTGGTGGGAGACTAGTAATACGAAGGATGGCGGATGGGTGAAATGTGGTTTTGAGAACCGCGACCCTTAAGGAAGGGGGGAGGGCTACTACGCGCTCCCAAAGTTGGCGTTTTTGGGCACCAAACTTTATGTCTTGGTTAATATAAAGATGATCCAACATAGATAATTCTGTTAAAATTTGTGCTAACCCTTATTTTGTGTATAGCAGGGTTAGGTAGTTACATTCAATATTTTAATTTATACGGCCACAATTTAAGGAATTGCTATGTACAGTATAATTTTTGTAACACAATACGTATGTTTATTATATGAAATAAAGTAAGTTTTTTTATCTTCATTGATAAAGCCAGCTACTTTCCTCACATTTAAAGTCAATAATGGGTTGTATATCAGGTTTTGCGGTAACAATGGCTTTTTTCGTACCTTATACAACTGTGTTTTGAAATGGAGTAAACATGTAAATTGTATCATTCAAAAGTCTCCTCNGGCTTTTTTCGTACCTTATACAACTGTGTTTTGAAATGGAGTAAACATGTAAATTGTATCATTCAAAAGTCTCCTCCTGCAGCTACACATTTCTACCAAGGATTCACAAGGTTCTCAATTCCATCATTGCAGAAACATGTCTCCCATAACAGGAATTCCCAGAAGAAAATTTCTGCACTGTATCTGTCTTTAAGTGTCTTGCCCTTCAAGAAGTTGCTTAGATGAACAAATGTTTATTCATGCTTAGTTCGGGAAATATGGAGGGTGCAGGATCATTTCATGCATCAGGTCTCTCAGCTACTGTTTCAAAATTTTTTCCCTCATCAACTTCAGCATTGCCTACACTCTACAGAGAGCAGAAGACCTTGCCTATTGACCAATGATGGTTGCTCAGTACACCAGTGCATTTACATTTTGACAATAACTTCACAGTATGTAAGCTTGGTATTGGTTCTAAGAGGAGAAAATTTTGTGGTAACTAGCTTTTCTGTGCGAACTGTGTTGGGCGTGCTGAAAAAAAAAGGGGGGGGGGATGGAGCTGGGTTTGGAAGGGCTCTGTCATTTATACACTATATTCAATAAGCACAATGCATGACGCTTTCACTTTATACTGGATGTGCGGCCCTTGACAGCCACACGTTCTCTCTGTGAAAATAAAGATTATAAAAAGAGGGGGAAACAACTTTTAATAGGCAGCACCCAATGCCATCCGCTACACTAACAAAAGTGTTTGTTGGTTTCGCCAACGTCCAAACACTCCCTACTCGTATCCCACAGGAGCCTCACCTCACCGTGCTATCAAGTAGAGGGTCATTGTGGTGACCAACAAAAGGTTATTACAGATGTCCCATGTTCTGCTGTTTACGATGATCTGTCTGTTCATATGGTACAAATTTGGCATTATTTCTTTTTTAGTTGATTGTATATTATCAGAATATTATATGAGACCTTGAATTAGTATTATTTCATCGGTCATGTACAATAGGAAATAGAGAAGGTTGAATGCAGACATTTACTTCCGAACAGCTTGGCGTATCATTTTTATTTTATTCCCTGAATAACCTGCTGCAGTTTATCCCTGTGTTTTAGAAACATCTTATAAAGACGTGACCATAAGAATGGTCTAATTTTTCTCCATAGATTTATTGCATCCATTCTTAATTTTATTTTCGAAAAATATTTAATTAAAAATGAATTTACAAACTCGTATCGTAACTTTCTTACTTATTTCACATAAGTAAATTTCCCATACTTCGNGAAAAATATTTAATTAAAAATGAATTTACAAACTCGTATCGTAACTTTCTTACTTATTTCACATAAGTAAATTTCCCATACTTCGTAAAGATTAATATTTTAAATTTCATTTTGGGGGGTCTTATGTAACAAACTTGCAGTGTACACTTTTACTGCGATCATAATGAACCTTCTCTTAAACACTTAATTTATTTCCGCCGTACACAAAATTCAATTTCAAATACAAGTTAAGNGGCTTTTTTCGTACCTTATACAACTGTGTTTTGAAATGGAGTAAACATGTAAATTGTATCATTCAAAAGTCTCCTTCTGCAGCTACACATTTCTACCAAGGATTCACAAGGTTCTCAATTCCATCATTGCAGAAACATGTCTCCCATAACAGGAATTCCCAGAAGAAAATTTCTGCACTGTATCTGTCTTTAAGTGTCTTGCCCTTCAAGAAGTTGCTTAGATGAATAAATGTTTATTCATGCTTAGTTCGGGAAATATGGAGGGTGCAGGATCATTTCATGCATCAGGTCTCACAGCTACTGTTTCAAAATTTTTTCCCTCATCAACTTCAGCATTGCCTACACTCTACAGAGAGCAGAAGACCTTGCCTATTGACCAATGATGGTTGCTCAGTACACCAGTGCATTTACATTTTGACAATAACTTCACAGTATGTAAGCTTGGTATTGGTTCTAAGAGGAGAAAATTTTGTGGTAACTAGCTTTTCTGTGCGAACTGTGTTGGGCGTGCTGAAAAAAAAAGGGGGGGGGGATGGAGCTGGGTTTGGAAGGGCTCTGTCATTTATACACTATATTCAATAAGCACAATGCATGACGCTTTCACTTTATACTGGATGTGCGGCCCTTGACAGCCACACGTTCTCTCTGTGAAAATAAAGATTATAAAAAGAGGGGGAAACAACTTTTAATAGGCAGCACCCAATGCCATCCGCTACACTAACAAAAGTGTTTGTTGGTTTCGCCAACGTCCAAACACTCCCTACTCGTATCCCACAGGAGCCTCACCTCACCGTGCTATCAAGTAGAGGGTCATTGTGGTGACCAACAAAAGGTTATTACAGATGTCCCATGTTCTGCTGTTTACGATGATCTGTCTGTTCATATGGTACAAATTTGGCATTATTTCTTTTTTAGTTGATTGCATATTATCAGAATATTATATGAGACCTTGAATTAGTATTATTTCATCGGTCATGTACATTAGGAAATAGAGAAGGTTGAATGCAGACATTTACTTCCGAACAGCTTGGCGTATCATTTTTATTTTATTCCCTGAATAACCTGCTGCAGTTTATCCCTGTGTTTTAGAAACATCTTATAAAGACGTGACCATAAGAATGGTCTAATTTTTCTCCATAGATTTATTGCATCCATTCTTAATTTTATTTTCGAAAAATATTTAATTAAAAATGAATTTACAAACTCGTATCGTAACTTTCTTACTTATTTCACATAAGTAAATTTCCCATACTTCGTAAAGATTAATATTTTAAATTTCATTTTGGGGGGTCTTATGTAACAAACTTGCAGTGTACACTTTTACTGTGATCATAATGAACCTTCTCTTAAACACTTAATTTATTTCCGCCGTACACAAAATTCAATTTCAAATACAAGTTAAGNGATCATAATGAACCTTCTCTTAAACACTTAATTTATTTCCGCCGTACACAAAATTCAATTTCAAATACAAGTTAAGTTGTGTTACTAGTTGCAATAAATAAAAGTTACCTTCCTGAACTATATAAAAAGTAGTAATTTTTTTAGTTTGCACTCCAGATATAATCTTCAGATATACAAAATTTTGCAATTAACTCCTTAACTTTATATTTAAAAAATGCCAACTGCTGTTATCTTTGAATACCACAAGATTAGAAACTAGGAGGCGGCTGTGGTGGTGTAGTGATCAAATCACTCGCCTACCAACAAGGCGAACCGGGTCCAATCTCCGGGAAGGTCATCCTAAATTTTCGCGCTTGGGCAAAGCACTTCATCTTCAACTCACGTCTCCCTCATCGGCACTAACAACCTCAGCTGTTACACCGCCCATCTCTCATTCATTAATGCAGTGTATATATATATATAGACACGCACGCACCTACCTTATAGCGAAGGGAACACAACCAAATTCGTAGTTTGGTTGTGAAGTAGATTGGTTTTCGCTAAAATGAAATTCAACAGTGATAGAAAGTTTTTAGATTGGCCCACAAAAAGGATCAATATGACTATGTTCCTTGATGTTGTAATAATCTATTGTTTTATAAGTTTCCAAAAATTTGTAATAAAAATAAAATCAATAAAACTAAAATTTTAAAATTTGAGGTTTATAAACTAACAAAATAATTTATTTTTCATTAAAGTGTAAAAACGACCNTAAAACTAAAATTTTAAAATTTGAGGTTTATAAACTAACAAAATAATTTATTTTTCATTAAAGTGTAAAAACGACTAATAAGTATTTACTCCTATGAAAGGTGTGAAATTCATGAGAGCATCTGTCACATACAGCAAGACAATATTTTTGGACAAAACAATTACTATTAACACGAATGCATTTACTTTGTTTGTCATGTCTTTNCATACAGCAAGACAATATTTTTGGACAAAACAATTACTATTAACACGAATGCATTTACTTTGTTTGTCATGTCTTTGTGTTTCCCGATATCTTTCAAGGAGAATGCTGGGATGGGTCCTTAACACCGGCCATTGCCGATTTCTTCCCATTCCTTCTCCAAACCCTCTTCCCTCAGCAATTTGTTCTGTTTCTAATTACCTCGCTGTCGACGAGACATTGAGCCCAACCTACCTACGTGTCTGTAAAGTACACTGAAGAGCCAAAAAAACTGGTACACCTGCCTAATAGACGATGTGGCATGGACTTGACTAATATCTGAAGTTATGCAGGAGGCAATTCACGCCATGAATCCTGCAGAGCAGTCCACAAATCCATAAGACTGCGAGGCGGTGGAGATCTCTTCTGAACAGCATGTTGCAAGGCATCCCAGATATGCTCAATAATGTTCATGTCTGGTGATTTAGGTGGCCAATAGAAGTGTCTAAAGTGAGGAGAGTGTTCTTGGAGCCACTCGGTAGCAACGGTAGATTTTTTTCTGTTAGCTTCCACGTGGTGCTTGCCACAAGTTACATGATGTTTGGGCCAGATGCTCAGACAATATTTGGCGAAGAAGTGCTGTATATGTTCTTCCAAGATATCATTTTATTCAGAAAACATGTCTATTGAAATAAATTAATATTAAAATAACAAAATCTCCAATTTTCTTGCAAGAAGCCATTGAAAATNTAAATCTCCAATTTTCTTGCAAGAAGCCATTGCAAATGGACTGTACTCTTGGTAAAACTTATGTGTCATGCAATATTGTAACCTTTCTGGTAACAAAGGGAGGTTTACANGTTGCAAGGCATCCCAGATATGCTCAATAATGTTCATGTCTGGTGATTTAGGTGGCCAATAGAAGTGTCTAAAGTGAGGAGAGTGTTCTTGGAGCCACTCGGTAGCAACGGTAGATTTTTTTCTGTTAGCTTCCACGTGGTGCTTGCCACAAGTTACATGATGTTTGGGCCAGATGCTCAGACAATATTTGGCGAAGAAGTNATGTTTGGGCCAGATGCTCAGACAATATTTGGCGAAGAAGTGCTGTATATGTTCTTCCAAGATATCATTTTATTCAGAAAACATGTCTATTGAAATAAATTAATATTAAAATAACAAAATCTCCAATTTTCTTGCAAGAAGCCATTGAAAATGGACTGTACTCTTGGTAAAACTTATGTGTCATGCAATATTGTAACCTTTCTGGTAACAAAGGGAGGTTTACACTTCCTTAGATATAACTTTATTGGAAAGACATCTGCCTATAAGCTATTCATGGTAAAGTGGGTACTTTTTAAGGCCCTCTCATTTGGAATAATGGCCATAGATATTAACTTTCAAATGTTGTGAAATACGTACACTGTGTTTATTACCCATATGTCAATATTTATTTAAAAAAGTAGCAGGAGGATAAACATTCACCAAAAGGAAATAAATAACTGGGGCCTCAAAAGTGCTCACTTACTATGAACAGCCCATTGCAAATTAAATTAATTTTTCATTTTAAAAACTTGGTTTTACGCCAGACTTAACACTAACTTCCTGCAAAAAATTCACTTAAAAAATTATTGTAAAATTTTTTATTGAACAAAATTTGTCAAAAACTATGTTCTCAATAGCCAAGGACAGTCACAAAATCAAGGTTCAGCTCTTATATATATATATATA
Source organism: Clitarchus hookeri (assembly GCA_002778355.1). Classification (NCBI taxonomy): domain Eukaryota; kingdom Metazoa; phylum Arthropoda; class Insecta; order Phasmatodea; family Phasmatidae; genus Clitarchus; species Clitarchus hookeri. Next base: position 61,100 of record NQII01004524.1, read on the forward strand.
CAGACATTGTGTCCTATTGCTGTAATTTTAAATCAAGTAACTAGTTAAGGTATTATATTAAAGAGTATGTGTTATTGTTGTTATTATTATTATTATTATTATTATTATCATTATTATTATTATTATTATTATTATTATTATTAATTAATTATTTTTATTACATATCTGCAAGTATGTAAATGATTCTATGCAATTATATAATTATTGAAAACTCACATTGTATTCAGCTGAAATACGAAATGGCCAGAGCCATATGTGACCAGACAGTTTGTCTAAATGTGTAAAGAGTAAAGAGAAGTGTGATGTGACACTGTGCCTAACTTGTACACCACTTTGTACTGTGGATGGGTTGTTTCTGTAGACTTGTCTCTGGAGGATGGAGTCACTTGGGGCATTGACTCTCTAGTAATTTTTAAGCAGGTAGCACCATGAGAAGGTGTCAAGTCTAGCCTAGTCTAGTCTTTAGCTTAGTTTGGTACATGTTAGTGGAATTTGTGGGCCAGTGGCCGCATGAGAGAAGACTTCCACATCTACAAATTGTAAAGACTTTTGTGCAAGATTGTTATGTTGGTAACTGCGTACCTGCAAAGATGGAACAGAATATATAATTGTAAGTACTTGCATTTATGTAACAAGAGGTGCGAGTTAATACAATTTTCAGTTTATATATTATGTTTTTGCGTTTAATCTCTTCACTACCTATGCAAATACAAAATCTGAGATAACTTAGAGACATTAGCAATTAATTTTTTAAAGGTTATGTCTATTCGCTTAGAACATGACAAGGGGTTCCTATTCTAAACATTATCTAACAAGTTTGCTCTACAGGCCCTAGAAGTTTGTAATTGGAATTTCAAAACAACTTAAGTATCTATTTATTGTTACTATTTTTAGCCATCCAAGAAAATAAGCTTCATGAATTAGCCGGGGGAGGGGGGGTGTTACACACACACTTGTGTGTAAAATATATATATACATGTGTGTGTGCGCATGGGCGTGTGTGTGTCTGTGTCCGAGTATCTTTACAAGCCTGTCTGCTATGGTTTCGTATTTACTCTATCCTTCACGCTTGCATACAAAAAGATAATCTATTTCACAAATTTTTGAGAGTAGTGTTTTAATCTTGGGCGCTTTACTGTCTACAAAATATACTGTGCATAAAACATTTTGTGTATATGTATTTGTATCTCTGGGCCTCTGATATACATCACTTAAAAATTACTTTTGAGATTTATAGCAAGCTTAATAAATTGAAGTTATCATAAACTTATTATAGTGGTCTTAAAAATGTTTGTTTGGACAGGTGCTGAGGTGATGTTGACCCCAGAGCACTCAATAGAAATCCAAAACAGTATTGGAGCAGATATCATCATGCAGTTGGATGATGTAGTTAAGACTACTACTGTTGGGCCACGGGTAGAGGAAGCTATGCATAGGTAAGTATTCTTGAGACTGTGGATGGTGTATTACAAAGGTTTGGAGGAGGAGGAGGTTCATTGCAGGCCAAAATTATTGTCTCCCTGTCATCTGTGGTAACAATTTACTACTAGGGGTTGTTTTTTATTTTTATGACTGTTATTTTGCAATTTGTGTACTGCTTGAATTCTAATTATGTGGTAAATTGTTTAGCATTGCATTGATTGTGAAGTTGGTAATGTTTGTCATAAAAACAGAAATTAATTAGAAGTCAACACTTTTGAGTTTTAAAATACTGAAAACATGGCACTTTTACTGCAGCAGTACGCTTAAAAAAATACATACAAGAACAAAAGTAATAAAAAATAACACTATGTTCTGAAGCATTGCCTCATCTCAATGCATATTCTGTATCTTAGCTCTCTTTCCTTCATATCATAAACCACCTGAACAGGACCATTCCTAAAAATGATGGCACCCGAGATAAAAACCTTTGGTGCTCCTCCCTTCCTCTTCCAAGGTGTAAAATGACTATACAGGCAGTCCTCTACTTTCATACACAACGTGTTCCTAAATTTGTGTATGAAAGTTGAAATGTATGAAAGTAGAACCCTTATTTTAATGTGATAAATGAGGTTCCGTTCCTAGATGGGGAAAAAAACTTACTAAACAAAAAAAAAATATTCAAAACAATATATTTACACACAAAGAAACAAGATCATGCATCAAAGTTATTTAAAAGTGTTTAAATATATAGCTAATAGTTCAAACAATTGAAAAGACATATTTTACACACACAAACATTTGACTAATTTTTCCAATCTTCAAACAAACTGAGAGCTTTGCATTGAATTATTGCAAGGCTGATAGGGATATTTTTCTGGTGTTGATCGTCTAACCACACTTTTAAAGACCGTTCCATCTCTTCCATCGCTACGCCCCGCCGTTTTGAAATTATTTTAGAAGAAAGATTTCCAGAATTTATAACATAGTCCCTTATATTTCCTTTACTTTTTACAATAGAACGCACAGTGGATCGGCTCAGGTTGAAAGACCGTCCTATAGCCGCAAGTGATTTGCTACTTTCCGATTGCGCGATAATGTCTAATTTTGTTTGTACACTATTTACAACATGTTTTCTTTGTTTCTTACACACCGAGTCTTCATTACTTTCGTTTTTACGTTTGTTATTCATTGCGTGGTGTAATAATTATGTACGTGCGCCAATAGATTAAAAAAAAAAAAAAAACAATGGATATAAAATTAACCTCAAAGGAAACTAAAAACCATAATAAAAACAACGGAAGTTCTAAACAGGAGCGGCATAGCGCCATAGCGTAGTAACACATCAGACATACAACTGCATATTTGTTCAGTTATATCGGAAACATAGTTCCGTATATCCACACCAGAGGTCTCTACGTAGTATAAGTCAACTTTGCTGCAATATTATTTGCGAAGACAAAACCTACAGAATATAAACAATCCATATATCTTTGATGTTTACGTTTCTCGTGGAGGCATGCGCGCAATATTTTTTTTGGTTATGTACGAAAGGTTATGTACGAAAGAACGAAGCAAACACGCGAAAGTCGAATTTATGGTGTAAGAAACCAATGTACGAAAGCGCGAATTGTACGAAAGTCGAATGTGCGAAAGTAGAGGACTGCCTGTACTAAATATACTGAGGGTCGTAACATTTGCCTATTTGTGATAAAATTTAATATGACAAATGTAATACCATATGTTACATAAAATACAAATAAATTACCTTTATTCCTAAAAAAGGAAAAAAAAAGAAGAAAAAAAGAATGAAGTCCATGGGTCAGCCCCTTACCACAAGAAACTGTCCCAGAAACTTAATCAATTGACTTTACATAATGATTTCAGCAGAGTATTGAAGGTACTGAAGAGGATCTGCAGAAAGACACTCACACACTGCCACTCAGTCTAGCTGCTGAATCCTGACAAACATCATGGTGTCGGCTCAGGCAAGACTTTGTTAGAGCCAGTGTCAAAACAAGAACATGCACACAAATTATATGAAAAAACACTGGGCTGCAATTACTAATGCATTTATGTCTTATATGCAACCCCTTAGTAATTGGTTTATATCTCTGTAAAATGTAGGGGTTGGTATGTGACAGCACAAATTTTTGTATTATATTAATCAGTTATGCCAGTTTTGACAGCCTGCTATAGAAATAAAATATCTTGAATACCTTGGTTTTCTGATGGCACTAATTTATTTTATTTGAAAATATTCCCTCAAGGGTTTATAAAGAGCTTTGCCACAAGGCAAGTCTAGCTCAGCTTGAGGGATGAGGGTAGACATGGCCAAATGCACTAATAATAAAGGAATTAAATTGCCACATTAATTAATGGCCTTGATACCATTTGTATTGTGTGTCTAATAAATTAGGCCTTGTTTTGAAAACACTGTCACACACATTTGCAGCACTTTCCCCACTGCACTAATTCTGATAGGCGCACGTTACAGGGAGAGAGAGACACTAGGTGTTGTGGTGTGACCTGCCCTGACGTGCCCTCTATTTACTAGGGTGTGTGATGGCAATGGCAATTGGGGAGGGGGGAGACTCTGTGCCGGACCGCTTGCTGTTCAGCCCCAAAATTACTTCTTGGAGCGAATTAAGCAAAATGGTCATTTGTCAAGTGGTAGGTGACTGCAAAGGCAGATTTGTTCCGACCTCATTGACTACTCATAACCGGACTTCGTGGTTGGTTGGTCGACTTCAACACAGTGTTGGCAAAGTCTGCCGTCGACTACAGTGGCACAAATGGTTACAGAGAAAACGTGTCATCATGGGCCAAGTATGTGGCTAGCTGCCATATGGTCATTTGGTTAACTTGCAGTTTGTAGCAAGCCATATAGTCCAGCCATCTATGTATGTTTTGGTCAAAGTGAAAACATTTGTCAGTTGGATTATTATTTTCACCATTTATAAGTTTAATTGCAGTAGACAGTGGTTTTAAAATTTGTTGTAAAACAAGGTTTTCATTTACACAGTATACTTGCAGAAATGTATAAATATTTTAATGATTGTTTGGATGAAATGTTAAGTTTTTTGTTGTAGTATATGTAGGGTGTTTTGTTTATGTGCATTATGTTTTAAGATCAGAGTAGTTATTTTGGTGTAAAAGTGTGCTGCATTGTAAAAGAGTCTGTTGAAACCAAAAAATATCTGTAAAAATCTGGGAAATAAAAGAGAATTTTTAAATTGGAGAAAGGTGGCAAGCCTGTATAAAAGTTCATAATACATGTAATGTGCATTTAATTATGTAAGTCGGAGTAAATTTATATTTTTATACCACTAACTTTCAACTTAAACCTTCACAAGAAAAATGATCTTACTAGGTTAAATAAGTATCTTCCTTGCTTTTTGAACTAACAAATTTGCTAATAATTTCTTCATAGCTGAGATTTTTAGCTTCATTGCTCTCTAAGACTAGAATTGTGAGGGAAGTCAACCTTTCTTTGTCATACATGAAGGTAGGTAAGTTAACCAATTTATTTATTACAGTAAAAAGACATATAGGATGTTCATGGTAAAGTGGGCATTTTTGAGGCCCTAATTACTTTTTCCTTTCAGCCATTTTTTATCCTTTAACTACCTTTTTAATTAAATGTAGCAATGTGAGTAATAAACACAGTGTGTATACTCTAGCACTCTAGGAAGTTAACATCTAAGGCTAAAATAAAAGTATATTTATAGGCTTATTCCAAATGAGAGGGCTTTCAAAAATGCTCACTTTACCATGAATAGTCTATAATAGATTAAATTGCATCTAATGAGTGCAAAACTAAAAATATTTAATTGCAAATAAATGCCTTGTTTTACCAGTTTTATTATCAGCAGTATGAGTAAATGCATTAATATGGTATTTGACTTGTGGCGTGAAAATGAGGCAGGGGTAGTGCCTTAACTGGTTGATTTGATTTGATTTTAACTTTGGTTCCTCAGTGTAATGAGCCAAATGAAACAGAAATGTCTACACTTACAGGCAGACAGGGAGGAGTTGCCACAGGGAAAATAAAAATAGCGCTAATTGATAACATCTCATCTCTAATATATTTTTATACAATTTTTGAATTTCAGCTATTTTTGGGGGGGAAATTTAAAATCAGTAGTCATTTGCGGTGCCCCGTCCTTGTGGTGGCACCTCTCTTCCCCTCTTCCTGTGTTTTGAACAGTCGTGTACATGAAACAATAAGCAAAGTACATGGAAAAAGCTGATTTTAAATATGCGTGTTATTTTGCATTTTAGAACAACAAGATGGTTGGATAGGTGCATTGAAGCTCATGCTAATCCAGACACACAGAGCATTTTTCCTATTGTTCAAGGGGGACTAGACCCTGAGTTTCGCACAGAATCTGCACGTCAACTGACAAAAAGAAATGTCAATGGTTTTGCCATTGGAGGACTAAGGTACATATTTTTACTATAATTTTGCATGTCCACCTCTATAACATGAAACATTTTTTTAAATAAAAGTATTTTTACTAAATAAGAGGCCACAGGACATGTTTTATTGCAACTGGCACAGTCTTGTCGACTGTCACTTATGGAAAGACTCAGTATGTTTAAATAATATGCAGTGTTGAATACTATCATGCACACTTCTATTTGGCATGTCTCTGATCCCACATATTTCCTTAACATAAAAATGTTTTGTACTACAGTAAAATGTACAAATTTACATAATAAGAAATAGCTGAAAAGATATAGGCATCGTCGTGGCTAAATGTTTGCAAAAAAAGTTGGCAGAAACCATTATGTGCATTGACTTTTCATTACCATGTCCTGGCCACGAGAAACTTCATTTGTGGCTTCACAATCAAATTGCCATTGACATAGACATACATTACTGTCAATGAAAAAATTTTGTTTTTTGACCACAAGAAGGTAGAAAATGGCATCTTGAGTAAACATACAGCCAAATAAAAGTTTTTAAAATTATCACAGTCTGTATGAGAACTAAAGGGGGGTGTGTAGTCTGTGAAAGAAGCAAAGAACTGTGTCGGTAACTTTCTTATGTTACGTATAACCTCGCTTGGAATCTTCTCCCCCCTTTAATTGCAGCAACAGTGTATTACTGGGTTTTGTGTGTTCCCCACCTGCCAGGTATTGTTAAGTATTATTTTGAAAGTAAAACACGAATTACTTGCAAATGGTGAGGCTTAGGGTATTTACACAAGGCGACATTTGTTTTTTAATTGTGACATTTGTTTGTTAATTGTGACATGCGGATTAATAATCCATCATTTAAATCCCAAATATGCCACCATGTTATGGAGGTAAGTTCCAAATAAATGTTGTAACAGTGATTATTTTTTAATGAAATAATTTTATGACAACAGATAATGTGTTATTTGCAGATCTTTGTTCTGTTGCCCATTATCCATACACTCAGCATTCTATCTTAAAAATTTTCTCCATTATTTGCAATAAACAAGTGTTTCAGTTCCAGCTTAAAATATCTGCACTGTCTTTAGTATTTCTTTAGACCATAGGTCGTACATGTTAATTAATTTTTTCATGATTAACCTGTAGCCGAAGTTCGTCAGTTGAATTTAGATACATTCTCTCGCTCTCTGTCGCTCTCTCGCACTCTCTTTCTCGCGCGCTCTCTCTCTGCATGTATGTATGTACGTACATATATGCACGTACGTACGTATGTATCATTAATATTAGTATTCTGAAGTGCCTGTTGGCATTCCAACTTATTCAAGCTAGTGTCCGAGGCATTGAACAAATGTTAACTCAAGAGGCTTTGTCATCATTATCATCACTCTATCACTTATTCATCTTATACAAACTGTTAAATAGTTTACAACAACAACAACACCACAATATTATCAATCCAAAAACAACAATAGTAACAACATATGAAAGGAATGACACAATTTTAGTTTTCTTTGTATGCAATAATTTCCATTGTTCTTTATTAATAATTTTAGTTATTTGTTCAATTTTGTGGCTGGCAATATTTAAATCATCAACATGAGTTACAGAATGTTTTTTTTTGGCAAATAGATATCTAACTCAGCAATATCAAATGGTACATTTTCTTTAAAATAATCATAACTAAGGTTTAGGGCAGGTATAGTAGCTTTGTTGGTTGTGTTACTTTTTACAATATCTTCAGATTGTAAAAATACATCAAGACCAAACATTTGCACCTCATAAAAAGCTTCAATTTACCATTACTTTTAATAATAATGCCACATGGTTCTTGTTGGTTACAGATTTTAGTCAAAAAAATCCAGAACAACCTGTTTTAGGAGTGGCAGACAACCATTTGTTATTGTCAAATTTTGCCTATAATGTTTGATTTAGTGTAATGATACATTTTGAACAATCTTTAGGAATGGAGTGAATTGGATGATGCATTGTGTATTCGTATTCATGTTAATAGGTATGCATAATAGCGAATGATTGCTTACAAATACACCAATAACTAATAATTTCTTTCCATTCTTTGAAAGTATTTTCTTTCATTTTTATATAGTAACATTTTGCATTGTCAACTAGCAAATACTTTTGTTCAGGTTGAGTAAAAACAAACTTATTATTAGTATTATTCATACTAATAGGCAATGGAAACACTCGCATCTGTTTTGTACACAGTATCATCTGTCAAAGGTAATTTAATAATATAACACAACACATAATTATTTAAACATGCATCAAAATCAGTTATTTTAAATAGTATACTAGCTGTGCCTGTGGCTCCGCTCGCGTGGAATACAGAATTATTGTTTAGAATTTTTTAAAAATAAAGTCTGCTCCCACCCGCCACCGCCATGGCTCTCCACGTCTGCGTACGGTCAACCAACTTACGAAAAACGCTTATTATTATTTCCCTGTTATAGAGATATATATGCTACCATGGAGTTTTTTTAGGTCTTTTTACTGTACACAATTCTTTACTACACTATATTGTTCCATCTTTAGCGGTTTAGACAGCGTATTGCAAGATAGTGCGCTGGCGGCTAATTTTTTTCTGACTTGATTCACTATTATCGTTACTGCTTATTTTTTATGTTACTTTCATTAACAAAATATATACTAAAACCTGGCCATAGAACATAGCTATGAATTGAAAAAAAAATACAGGTAAATCGGATATGTGGTTCTCGAGTGATAAGAGCACTAACAGACAGACAGAGAGATGTTGAGTTTTATAATATGTATAGGTTACCATATTGGAAAAAATAATGAAAAATCTTTGGGTTGTCAGTTTTATCTAATACAACAGTTTTTAATATTTTGGTTGGTGTAATGACGTGAGGTAAAAGGTTTTAGTTGGTGTAATATGAGGTTGTAGTATACCTCTTTGTGCATTTGCAATTGCTTGTAAGATAATTTTACATTCAAACTAAAATTAATTTAATATGTTATTTATTGTATTACTATATTGCTTTAGCTTAAAATAAGATCATATTAGAATGCCCTACTCATGTGTTTTTTTCTTATTATTTCTTACCCTTTTTTAATGTTGCCACATTTTGCTTGATAGATAGCATACTTGTATTTACACTTTGCAAAGTTGATTTAAAAATGGTCACATACTCTTTTGATAATTTTGAGAACTCTCTAACTTGCCTTTTAACAAGTAAAGGTTTTTCCTTTTCCCTTACAATCTTTCATAATCTGCCTAGCTTCTTTAACTTGCCTCTTAATAAGCAAAGGGTTTTCCCTCTCCCTTACAATTTACTTTGTAATTTGCCTCGTTTCTCTAACTTGCACAAGTTTATCTTCTTAATCTCGTATATTTACAATTGAATACCTAACATCCTTATGAAATGCTGTTCTATTTCTCACATTTCCCTTTTCACAAGCTTTACTAGTTTCACTAGCAGATATCCAAGCATTACAAATCAAGACATAATTCTCAAGTATCTTTCCACCTCATCAAAATGATTTATCAATTTGCCTCCGATTGACATAAGTAACTAACCTCCACTCAGTATTATACAACTGCATTTCTCCTACGTTCTCATATTATAACCCTGTTAAATCACTCACTTTTCTTATCTGAAAACTATTTGGCAATACAATTTGTAGAATGCCAAATTTTAAAACTATATGTTCTACAAAAGTTTTTAATTCTGTGTTGTGTGGCATTTTGTTGTTCAATAGGTATAGCTATTATAAATTTAGAAAGTTCATCTTGAAAAGTTATGATATATTTAATCATGTTTGTAGTGACAGACAGTGGCCCTACAATATCTAAAAAAAATTCTCAAATACTGTTTCAGGAGTAGTTGTTAATGTTAAAAGTATTTTTGTTTTAGGGTGAGTAATATTGTTTTTCTGACATGAATCACATTGTCTACTGAAATTTTCTATGTCCTATTTATATCTTCACAATCGTGAAACATTTTAATTCTTTGATAAGTATGGTTCATACTTTCATGCCCTCCCAATGGACATTCATGAAATTCTTCTAGGACTTCTTATCTATGCCTTTGTTCATCTACACTTATGTCTGTGATGTGAATATTCTGCTAAATGCACCTGCATTTGTGCTTTTTTTGTACTTAACGCCTTATTCGTATTTTTGTAATTTTAACCTCCATCTCATAAGCCTTGAACTATGGTCTTTAACTTAAAATAACCATGTTAGTAAGGTTTTTGCTATAGGGAATTTCTGACTATATTAATAAGGTCTAATATTTTTTTACAGACCAACCAATACTCGACGGTTCTTCTTCTACGATTGGATAATTTTTCTCTGCTGAATTTAATACTCGACTCGCATATGCTATCAGTAGATCGTGACCAATAGGTAATTGTGATAAGACTGACCTGATTGCATTATTACTCACATCAGTTGTTAAAATAAAAGGTTTTTCGAAATCAGGGCACTGAAGCAAAGGTTCAGAAGTGAGAAATTCTTTCATCTTTTGGAATGTGTTTTCCTGTGATTCTCCCCTATTTGAATACTACATTTTTCTTTAACAAGGTATTCAATGAAGCCATAATTTTACTGAAATTTGTTATAAACATACTGTAATAAATACACAACCCTGTGGATGTTTTTTTTTCCTTAGCATTTTGTGGCCTTGGAAAAGTTTGAACTTCTTCAATTTTGCTTGGATCAGGTCAAACTCCTGTCTCTGATATTGTGTATCCTAAATATGTGACTTTACATAGAAATTTGCACATGTGTGGGTGTAATTGCAAATTATGCATTCTAAGGCATGTCAAAATATTATACATATTTTCATTGTGTTTTCCTAATGTCTCCATAAATTGTAATTACAAAACAACTCCCCCTTGTTTGGCTTTCCCCTACTGTGGTGTTCGGATGGAGGGAAAAGCACATGCAGCTGGCCAGATAAGCGAGTATCCACGTTTACACACCAGCAGAAAGGATAAAAAAAAAAAAAAACGCTGAGTTATGCTTATTTAAAGCCAATTTCATATGCCGTACATGTTAAATTTACACATATTTACAAGTTTGTAAGGATATTACTTGGAAATGTAAATGAAACACAAATCACCTAATTTGAATCAGATGTATCAGAACTATTGCCAGAATTGCTACGATCAGATCCACTAGCTGAATCGCTAGCATTCTGAAGATTAATAATTATGTTGTCAACTTGTACATTCATTACAGCATCATTCTTGAAGTAGAAATCTTCTATTTTCATTACATGCTCACAGCACTTTTTCCACTTTTCCTGAGAATGGTCAGCAAAATATTTTTCACATGCTTTTACCATGTCCTGTGACGTAAATAAATCTTCCCATATCTTCTCCTTTATGTCTCCCCAAACGAGTTCGATGGGATTGAGGTCTGGGTGATAAGGTGGCAGACGTTAGATTGTGTGTCAAGCATTTTTGACCCGAATTCCTGCAATCTCTTATTTGGCTGATAAACCTATGGCACCATTCTGCTATCTGCGGTTTCTCTATCAATGGTTTTCGCAGCGACTGGCATTTTTTCCATCTGAAACAAATTTCTTTGAGCACTTCTCGTAATGTTGCCCTACTACAATCAACAACGTAGTCATATCTCCAGGCCGTTACCAGCTTTTTGAACATTGGTACAGTTTTCCGCATTGTGTAAATCTCCTGCATCTTTCGCCTTATAGCACCTTTGGTAAAGTCTTCAAATTTGATGCATTTTTTGTGCTCTGAGGATTTCTTTTTGGGAGTTGAGAAATGCAAACGTCCTTTACATTGCCCTCATCCAAAATTACTTTCACTAGAGATTTTGAGACCCCTTTCTAAATACTCATTGATTCAACGACATTGTATTTTAGTTTGTGCTTTTCTTTATTTTCTTTAAGTGCATTGTGACGTTATAAACAATTTCTTGAGCTTGGCCTCTTTACGGTTAACTAGATGTACAGGACAATTTACTCGAAATAGAAGCCATAATGTATAAAATTATTTGTTTAGCAGCTTACAGTTAACTTATGCACGCGCGCACACACACACACACACACACACACACTTGCATATGCACGCACACACACAGAGACAGACACAGACACACACATTTACACACACACACACACACACTTAAAACATATCACCGAGCTATTATATATTTGGTGTAATGCATATAAATTATGCCTACTGTACTGTACAGTTATCACTTCAAATGAGCTATACAATAATTATAGCAATATGCAACAATTAGGCTATACTGCAAAGTCACAGCTCTTTACAAAGTATTAATGTAACATATGCGCTGTACGGCTATAACATGAATTTAATGGTAACCTATACTAAACACAGTTTTTCTTGATCCTATTTTTAAGTGAATTTTGCCAAAAAAATTTTACTAACAAGGTCTAATGGTCTATACAGTGGACTCTCATACCAAACACGCATGTACCGATAAAACGTATCCACAGTTAATTTTCAATGGTCCCGGCAAAATTCCTATATAAATAATGATAAAGTTAACCGCTTGTATCGTTTATCAGATGTTACGTCAATCAAAGTATGTTTTGGCCCCATCACGTAATATTTTTTGCAACAATTGTTTTTAAGCTGATTGTTTATGCAAATATCTAGTAACTTAATGTGAAATACGACACGCACGCCGCCGTTTCCCGGGTCTCTACCCAGATAAAATAAAAGGTACTAAAGTTCTTTCAAAAGGTACTAGCTGTGTGAAAATAGTACTAGATTTTCATAAGACACATATTTTAATTAAACAATAACAAACTAATGAAAAACAGAACCTTTGATAACATTATTTCAAATACTTTGTGTGTTATTTTTGCACAGTTGAACATTTTCACAACAAAGTTAGTTCCAAATGCCCTATTTAATGGAACTAATTATTTGCTAAAAAAAATTGGCAACACTTTCATTTTCCTTAACACTTAATGCTTTTTACACTTTGTAAAACATTTTCGTATGTGTTGTACATATAGAGAATCCCCTAATAGCATTAGGTTTTAGAGCTACTTACTCGGTTTACATTGTCCCTTTTGCTGCCTTTGCTAAAGCAAGAAGCTCTTTTGACACATGGAAATCAATAGCACTTGAATGCTTCAATTGTTCTTTTGTTAACCTTCCGTTAGTCGCGCCCCTGTTGCTCCTATCGATAGTCACGCTTCATCTCTGAGGTGCCTCCTCAACTATTACCAGTAAAAACAATTCCAAAGCGTCAGGGTGCATCGTAAACCCACGGATAAAGTAGGAAACAACAAAATTCTTATAAATAATGAATTTTATTGCATTTGAAAATGGATGAATAAGTAATTGACTTATTATTCATCATCAAAAAATTATTTCTTATCAACTATCACAACAGACTCTTACTGAAATTAGTTTTGAATATCTTCAATGAATAGAGTTCTGAATACATCACATGTTATATCACACAATATCTATCCTAACTCAGGTAAGTTTTCAGGAACTGTCATACTCTACATCCATAACATGATCAGCATTTTGACTAGTGTGACAGTCTTTGCAAATTGTAGTTACGTGGCCCAAACACAAATATTTTCCACAAATAGCACAAGAATACTTGGTGTTTTTTCGTTGCTTGTTGAGGTGACATGGGTCACACAATTTTCTTTTTTTATTTGCGTCTTCCTGCAGCAGTATTGGTGCAATGCGTTGTAGGGGCTGCTTCTTTACCTCCGCCAATCTGAAGCGTAAGGCCATAGTGAGATTCTTTTCTTTGTTGTTTCGTCGAACCATTTCCTCCATGATCAAACTTTTGGATAATTCATGCAAAAAAGCCCTTCTGCTGTCAGTTGAATAGCCGTTTCCATTGTATATTACCTGTGCATTTATACCAGCCACGCTGAGAGCAGAAAAAAAAAATTACCGTTGGCTAACGACGAACATTTCTAGCCACATCATAGGTTGCACACAACTTGTCAACCGTGTTGACACCACCTTTAGTCTGATTATAAAATGTTATGATTTCAGGTTTTTTCAAAGCCCCAGTCTCAGCGTCAATTGCATCGTCAAAGTGAAGGCTGGATATGAGAATGACATTTTTGTTTTTGCGAGGGACATACGATACTATCGTTCCTTCTCTCCTGAAACTAAAAACACTGGAATGTTCACATCTTCTTGACACATTTTTGAACTCAGCTGGAATATGCCATTTATTTTTCTTCATGGTGCCAACGAGCAAAACATTTTTACCTGCCAGTTCACTCATCAGGGGGACACCACTAAACCAGTTATCAATGATTAGGTTGCGGCCTGTATTGACTATTGGAGTTACCATCCTGCGAACAACGTCAGTACATTGATTACTGATACAATACGGCCCCTCAGGTTGTTTGCCAGCATATATTTCCATTTTAGAAGTGTAATACATTTTGGCATCAACAAGAGCAAAGATTTTGATACCGTACTTAGCTGGCTTAGACGGGATATACTGACGAAAACCACAACGCCCACGGAAGGCTTCTAATTTTTCGTCGAGTGTGACATTCTCCCCAAGAGAATAACTTTTCTGGCAATTAGCTATGAAACTTTAGAATAAATCTCTTATTGGAGCAAGTCAGTCGATTTCCCGTCTTTCATTACGTGTTTCCTTGTCATCAAACTGAAGGCAATAGTTGGCGACGTTTCGAGACTTTATTGGCCTCATTTTCAAGCCTGACGGATAAAACAAACGACACCAAATTCTGACAAAAATAAGAGAACTAAAAATAAACCGTGGGGCGATTGTGTTTTTCTTTTTTGGGAAGTATGAATGGTAAAGAGGCAGCGGAATTTATTTTTTCCAAAAAAGAAAAACACCATTGCCCCACAGTTTGTTTTTTGTTCTCTTAGTTTTGTCGAATTTGGTGTCGTTTGTTTTATCCGTCAGGCTTGAAAATGAGGCCAATAAAGTCTCGAAACGTTGCCAACGATTGAAGTTTTTATTCCGTGACCGAAACTCAATGAACAACTAAATTATCTTATTAAAAAAACGGTTGAGACCATCTTTATTATAATATAATAATAATAATTGTGTAATATTATTACACACACATAAATAACACATAAAATGAAGGAGGCAAAGATAACAAATTTCACATTTGCAAAACTTATGTTAATAGTTGCGTATCACCTGTGAGGTGATTAGGTCTGCTGCACCTCTGAAGTGGTAGGGACCGCAGCCATGAGAGTACTGACCCCTAGAGCAACAAAAGTTAAGAGACTAGACGAATGGGCGGGGGGGCGCCTAGCCACTGCCCACAACCATGGCGCGAAAAATAAAAAAATCATGCACCTGTGAGGTGCGCGCGACTAACTGAAGGTTAAAAGAAGGCCGTTCATCATTGGTGTTGGAAGTCTGTTCCTCAATTGATTCTTTCTGGGGCAGTTGAAGAGCGAGGAAGGCACAGCACGGCCTTCACAAACTTCTTTATAGACACCAAAACATTTCTGCATCAACTTCATTTTTCATTTTAAAAACAGCATTCCGAAATTCTAGGAAATCTTGGTGTGCTTTGAGTGAGTTCACAGACTGAACTTGTCTCCATTCACTATCTATTTCTTGAAATAGGTTTTCTGGAATGACATTTGGGAAATGTGTAACCAAAGGAATAATACTTGAAAGTTTTTCAGATTTGCAGTTTTCAGGATCAAGAAAGGGTAAATTATTCAAAACTGGATCTTTGAAAGGTACTCTCTTTAGAACTTGCTGACAAAATTCAATGTAAAAAGTAGGGATGGGTCGGTTCGGTTCTTCGGTTCCAATTTATACAGTTTCTTGAGGTTTGACTCAGAACCGGTATTAGGTTAACAACAACTACTCGGTTCTCGTTTCTACACAGCAATAAATTTACTACAAAACTCTATCCTTACAAAAATAACTACCTCCTGTATCGCTCCCTTTTCCCCAAAAATAAAGGAAAAAAATTTTTTGGTGCCTGCCATACATGAAAAAAAATTAAGGAGTGGTAGTCGTGAACTGTTTCGTGATCGTGGATGTTTAGAGGGAAGTGTAGTGGAACAGTCTCTCTCTCTCTGTCTGACTCTCTCTGTCTGACTCTCTCTGTCTCTCTGTCTCTCTCTCTCTTTTTTTTTCTGTCTTTATCGCTCAGCCCGCCCCTGTAAGCAACACTGCTAGCTGATGGATACATTTCTCCTTGCCTCTTTGTTTCGGTGTAAGGCAGAGAATAGCCTTGTTAAGGGGGCTGGAGAAGGGAAGAAACAACGGTTTTTTTAGAGCTGTGGCACTCCAAGACAGCAAAAAAAACCAGCAGGTCACTGCATAAAAGAAGCAAAAAAAGGAAGCCGGACTACTAGGACTACGTAAAAGAAGCAAAAAGAAAAAGGAAACAGGCTGCCCACTGGAGTTGTTGACATTCTTTTAATGACCATAGGTTAAAGCCACCCCACAATGTTATGGCTTTTAGCACTGCGAGTTATTTAGTTAAAGTATTTTCCAAACATATCACAATCACCACCTATTAATGTAAAAAAAAGGGATAATTTGTTACATATTTACTAACCTTAAATAAATTTAATACAAGTTTATCTGTATACATTAAATCTTATCTTCACACTTTGTTATTGTTCTATTCTTCGGTAGGTTAAATAAAACATTTAATGAATTTTACCTGCATTGGTTGAATGAAGTTGCAAGCAAAATGCAAGTATTCAAAATGGAACCGAATACTGGAACAGATATTTAAATTGTAGAATCGGTACCGGAACCGGAACCGATATTTTTGTTATTCGACCCATCCCTAGTAAAAAGATAAGCACTTGAGCTCAAACTGTTAAATTTCTTTTTCTCCCACATCACTGTTTTTATCTAGACTCATTATCAAAGCCTGAACTCTTGCTCCAAAATACACATCATCTAAATCCAAAAACAGACATTATTACCACTAGGATATTCAAATAGTATTTAAGTATCATTGTCGTTGTATCCACTGTGGAAGTAAGCAAGATATGAAGCCTATAAGAAGTTTCGTGGTATGCTAGTTGAGTTTGGCTATTATCAGCAAAACAAAGGCTAAAAGTAAAACATACATTTTAAATAGAGGATTTTGAAGAGCCTTCAAAATTGAATCTGCCTAAATTATTTTGTCTTCAACTGCAATCAAACTGAGGTATGATACAAATGCAGTCCACTGTTCAACTAATCTTTGAACTACATCATTCGACAATCAACATGTTTTGTTCAACTTTATTAAATTGCGAGGCTTTAAATTCAAAAGTTCTTGATTTTGACCAAATTCTGCTTGCTGCTTGGATTTATTTTGAATGAAATTGTATATATCAGAACACAATTCTTTGATGCTATTCGGAAGCCTTTTACGTGCTTCAAATGCACACAAATTGAAGCTGTGGCATTTGCATCTAACCATATACAAATGCTTGTTCATCTTTTTAAGTCAGGCTTGAAATCCCCTGTGCTCTCCCATCATGACACTGGCATTANAGTTGTATCCACTGTGGAAGTAAGCAAGATATGAAGCCTATAAGAAGTTTCGTGGTATGCTAGTTGAGTTTGGCTATTATCGGCAAAACAAAGGCTAAAAGTAAAACATACATTTTAAATAGAGGATTTTGAAGAGCCTTCAAAATTGAATCTGCCTANGCAAAACAAAGGCTAAAAGTAAAACATACATTTTAAATAGAGGATTTTGAAGAGCCTTCAAAATTGAATCTGCCTAAATTATTTTGTCTTCAACTGCAATCAAACTGAGGTATGATACAAATGCAGTCCACTGTTCAACTAATCTTTGAACTACATCATTCGACAATCAACATGTTTTGTTCAACTTTATTAAATTTCGAGGCTTTAAATTCAAAAGTTCTTGATTTTGACCAAATTCTGCTTGCTGCTTGGATTTATTTTGAATGAAATTGTATATATCAGAACACAATTCTTTGATGCTATTCGGAAGCCTTTTACGTGCTTCAAATGCACACAAATTGAAGCTGTGGCATTTGCATCTAACCATATACAAATGCTTGTTCATCTTTTTAAGTCAGGCTTGAAATCCCCTGTGCTCTCCCATCATGACACTGGCATTATCAGCAGCAATACCCAATAAATTTGTTAGTGGTACTTTTAAACTTCCAAGCAAGTGTATGATACCTTGAAACAAGGCTAAGCTAGTTGCATCTGCGACATCTATTTTGTTTAAAAAAGAATCTTCAACCACTTAAGTGGTTTCATCATATTACCAAACTACAACATATATGATTCTTCACCAAGTCGGGAAGGGAGTCCATTAAGCTCATGGGCAAATTGTGCTCAGCTATGTAAGCACACAATCTTAATTCAGCTTTTATTACTTTAATATCTACAAACTTCTTAGATTCAGACTTACCAATGTCTAAAGTTTTTTTTTCTTTTTACGCTTTCAACGTGTTTGGATTTATTTGCATGCCTAAGCATAAGGGTTTTATTGCCATTAAGATCAATTTAGCAGAAACTGCAATGTGCTGTGTAACCTTAACTTTTACGTGGGAGAATCCACGACACAAGCATTGGGTCCTTACACCATTCCCTTTTGAACTTTTGTTTACAACATTTAGTACTAGTTCTTAAATTTTTAGAGGTACTGGGTACACTATAATAGTCACTATCATCAGAATCGTCACTTTCTACACTCACTAACCTGTTGCTGTCACATCTGTCATGGCCCTCGACCTGAGGCATAAAATCTTCTTGCTTTTAAATAGTAGGTTGTTCTGGTGGAGACAATTTGCTGTCTTCACTCGTATCCTGAGACCTGTCACCACTGAACCGAAACTGAAAAAGTTTTTGTTTACACTTTTCTATGTTGAAAAAAAAATCACACTGCAGTAAGTCATGGACTATTTTTTGCAAGTGGCACAGGGAGAATCAAAGCAGAGGAAGATGTCTAAGATAACCGCTGAACATTCCAAACGTTGTTAACCACACAAACCTTCTGAACAAGTGAACACACACTGTCTCCAGCTGTGAAATTATACACACAACTCGAACAAACAGTGAAGTGAAAGTGAACTTGAACAGCACTCCCCTATGTGCAGTACAGATAAACTGGGAACTCCCCTATCAGTTTGACCAACTATGACAACAAAGAGACTTGGGGACTACTCTACCAATATTACCAACTTCAACAACAAAAAATTTTACCAACCATACTTACCGATCTACCAAACATGTTCATTCTCTTCAGTGTGCCATTGGAATTCAATTGCAGTGTGTTTAGTGATTAAAATTGCAAATTCTAGTGCTAAACTATTGAATGTAATGAAAGCACCTGATTACAAAAAATGGTACTAGGGTACTAGAATATTTTTAAAAGTACTAGATTAGTACAAAGGTACTAGCGGTGGAGACCCTGTGTTTATCACTTCTCTGCGGTGTGTAGTCCTAACTGTTCCGAACATGTCTGTCTGCGGCGTGGTGCGAGTCTGGCTTGCTGTCTTCCCTTACATGCCTGACGAGAGAGGAAGTGGTTACCTAGCAACCAGCGTAGTTATCTTTCCCTCTTTCTGTCTCTGTCAGCCGTGCACCTTTCTTCCTCCCCTTACATGCCTTTGAGAAGGGAAGATATTGTCTAGCAAAAGAAATAGCGCATCCTCTTTCTCGGCTGCTACTTCTTACTCTCCTGGCATCAGTGCAAGTAAAGTGTGCCTGGCGATCATAGAAATTTGATGAAGATTTTTCCATCGCTCAAAATAGTTGCACCGATCATAACGAGTATTTCAAAGCAAATGGTTTCGCCTGAAAATGTTACTCAATACATTTTAACAGGGAATTATTATTTGCAAAGATATTTTATTTTGTGATTAAAGGTTATTTCTTCCCATAACGTTTGGTGTTTAATTGTATCTGGTATAACGTCAACATAATTTTAAAACAAAACATTAATTTAACTCAATGGACAGCATCTTTGCAAATAAAATTATATGCCTAAATGAATACACTTAACCTCCCCTTGTTGCCAAAAATTGTTTGAACATCGAGCGACTTGTATCACCAAGCGTAAAGTTCATTTTCAGTAACTTCCTANCCTTGTTGCCAAAAATTGTTTGAACATCGAGCGACTTGTATCACCAAGCGTAAAGTTCATTTTCAGTAACTTCCTGCGTGGAAATCGGAGGATTTATATTAATTTTTTTCAATAGACACGCATCTTTTGAATAAACTGATATCCTGTAAGGGCCTATTTGACACCTTTTGTCATCTAATAATGGATAATCACCAAGCAGAGTGCAGCATAACTCACGACAGGGAAAATCAGAGGGACATGATTTTGAATGATTAAGTATTTAAGACCATGAAGAACTAAAATTTTAATTGCCTTATTTATTCATTTTTGTCTCAAAATTACAGTTTTTATGCAAAGATATATAATTAATTACTTTAAAAAACATACATAAATGTCACCAATTTGAAGCAAGGAGGAGGGGGCTGGTAGAATCTTTCACCTCTCCTGCCTCTTCCCCTTTGCCGTCATGCCTGCCGTGAACACACTGCCTGATCGATAATCTCTCCGTACGCTTTCAGCTGATAGAGTGAGCGTGGGACATTCAAAATTTGCCTTGTATTCTGTGTCATATTATTTTCATTTTCAGAGGGTTTGAAAGTTTTATGTTTGCTTACATTTTGTGTTGTATCACAATCAGTTTTTTACAGTATTTTGAGATGTTATATTCTTTATTTAAATGAGTTGAGGTAAAATGTTTTTTAATGTAATATTTACAGTAATACTAATACAGTAATACTTTTNTTCTTTATTTAAATGAGTTGAGGTAAAATGTTTTTTAATGTAATATTTACAGTAATACTAATACAGTAATACTTTTTTTTAAAAATTCCCATTTTTATTTGTTTATTAGTTAAACTCTATTCTCAGATAATATACAGCTCTCGTTATACTCAAAATAAAGTAAAATGAGGTAAAAAATTTTATTTTATTTATTTACATTCGACTCTACTTCCTTTTTCCTGATACATCCATTTTTTTGGTTTGATAAGTAGGGGAAAGTTCCATTCACATTACCTAACTGATCTAATATCTCTGTGATATTAGGAAGTGTGTAAAAGTTGCCAGAAGTTACAAAATTAAGGCGTCAAATATCTATGACAATCCTATACTTCCATTGCCTTAATACTGCCATTTTTTTTTGGTATGATAAACAATGGAAAGTTTCATTCGCTTTTACTAGGTACTATGATTCTATTATGTAACATTTTGTCTGTTTCCCAAAATCTTATTTTAAAGCATCTGGAATCCTATATAGTTTTAGATTTATTACTGCATTTTCAAATAATAAAGGTGTAAGAATCTCATGCTCTGTAGTAATGGTAGCAGTTAATTTGTCCTCTGGTAAATAAATCATATTGTTACATGCTTCCTGGTCTTAATTGCTTCCCTTGCCCATCCTGTTCGCAAGAGCGAAAGAATTTTTAAAGGTTACGCAAGTGACCAGAGAGCACGCTGTGATTTTCGAAAAGGCGGTTCACCACATGTGCTGCTGCAATAAGCCTATCACAACTTGTGAGCTCCTGACCTCCAGCGGATTGAATTTCTAAAGTTATCTTTAAAGAATGTTCTGATTCATTGTTCTTGTGTCTCTCAACATGACCATGATCGGGCAACAAAGACTATTTAAAGCTGCNAAAGAATATTCTGATTCATTGTTCTTGTGTGTCTCAACATGACCATGATCGGGCAACAAAGACTATTTAAAGCTGGGACTGGCCTCTGAGTGTGACAGTTTTTGAGAATTTTGAGGATTGTCTGACCTTAAGCTACATGTGTGCAAGGATGANGACTGGCCTCTGAGTGTGACAGTTTTTGAGAATTTTGAGGATTGTCTGACCTTAAGCTACATGTGTGCAAGGATGACAAGCCAGCGAGCATCGAGTGGCAGTGAAAATGACCAATGAGAGTGAAGTCTGCAAACTGTGAGTATCAGTACAGTGGAGAGTGAGACTGACAGGCGGGACTATTGAACTAGATGAGTGAGTGTAAGACATTTGGAATGATGGCAATAGACAGATTGAATATGTGTAAACAATGAGTGTGAATTAAGTGACTGTAACCACTTTAAGACCCTTTCTTGTTTAAATTTTGTTTTCGCTGCCTACATTCTGATACTTTATGCCCTATTTTATTAAATTTGTAGCATGTTGGTGGCTGTTCAGAATAAATTTTAGTAAACTACATTTGTAGCGTTTTGTTGTGGTGTGTCCTACTTTTCTACAGTTACCACAATTCTTGAGATGATGTCCTGAACTGTTGTTACTTGGAGTTACAGTAGGGTGTCTAATAAATACATTACTGTGTTTTTTCTGCGTTACAAAATAGCACTTTCTTCTTCCAAAACTATTTCAGCTTGACGTGTGCCGCATACTGCTATTATTCTGAAGCGCTGCTGTCATACCCCCTGCCATCTTAAACCAGCATTCCCCAATCTAGGGCCCTGGTAGACGCATTGCTGCGAGGCCGGCCAGCTCGGGAGCGGACAAGCAGTTTAGACGCGTGGGAAAAGGCAAAGGTAGTCTAGCGGTGCTGCCGAAGAAGGAGCTCCGGAATTAAGACGCGTGGGAGCAGAGAGAGGTCATCTAGGGTGTCGCCGAAGAGGGAGCTCTGAGTTGAGACGCGTGGAAAAATAGAGACACATGGGAAAAGGCAAAGGTAGTCAAGCGGTGTCGCAGACGAAGCAGCTCCGGAATTAAGGCGCATGGGAGAAGAGAGAGGCCATCTCGGGTGTCGCAGAGGAGGGGTTAAAAGCCAAGACGCGTGGAAAGAAGGAGGCAGTCGTGTAGTGGTGTCGCTGAAGAGCGGACCCCAAAGAAAGACGCGCGTTGTGGGCACCACACCGAGGGGAGTCTGCCAACGAGAGCCTGTGAAGGGGCACCCAGCTAGGCGTCGGGGACTCACAGTCCCTGACGCCTAACGTCCATCACGGCAAAAGCAGTTAGGACTTTGGTATTTGTTCCGCCCTTAAGGCTCCCCAACTTGCTGGGTACAGACTCAAACAGTGTGTGTACATATTTTTGCAGAATATAGACTTCTTTATTAAAACACTTAGAGACCAAGTTATTGCCTCCCTCTCCCCCCCTAATTCGTTCGAAGGAGCGAACTCCACATCAAGAGACCACCGGCACCAAAGCCGCACCAGTTGCAGACCCACCTCTCCCCGGGTAAGAACAATAGCTACCCCCCTGCCCTTCCCAGTCGCCGATGACAACAGCCATCTTGGTAAGAAAGAGTACGATCCGCCTCCAAAAATNAACTTTGGCCCTTACGGCCACAGAGGAAAAGCAGTTGAACCATTGCCCAAGGTTTCAACCTTCGACATCCAAGGCGCCTGTAGTCTATGCCAGAGAGGTAACTCGTACCCTACAACCCGCCCTGTATCTCGCAGGGGACGAGTGAATTCTGTGTAGACAGAAGAACAGAACCAGACTGCAGGATACCCGAGAGAAGGGGTCTCGCCCCTACCGAGCTAGCCAGAATGAACGAGACTTCGGAGATTGCTATAGGAGGCGGGCAAAGAGTATGGAGGATATGCGTATCACAATAGCACAGGAGTGGGAAGAGGGGAAGATATCCCGGATCGGCTGGCCAGACACGTTCCGACCGATGGGAGGGACAGGGTACCGCTGCCATAATTGCCGGGAACAGCAGATGCGTTGCGACCTACTTGATTGCCCGGGACGCAACACACGCCGAACCCAGTGTGCTACATGCTCACAGACAGTCCACAATATTTGTTTAGGATGGCCCGACGATGCCAATAGCACAAGGGGCATGGTATACTATTGCTAGGTATGCCAAAGTCAAGTGAAATTAGAACGCCCTTCGAACCCGGGCCGAGCCCCCGGTAGCCGATCAGAACAGGAGCAGAGAATATCAGAGGCGATAGTACTGCCAGAATTTTCAGGAAGGCCCCATGATGACCCGGAGTTTTTTTATAAATAATTGTGAGCACGAGTTCAAGGCTGGCGGAGTTCCTAACAAGCGGTGGGTGCTAAAAGCCCGAGACCAGTTAAAGGGAGCCGCCCTTACTTGGTGGAATAGGTACGGCGAATTTGTGACGACCTGGGAACAGTTCGTTACCCACCTGAACAATAAGTTCGCTGGGGAAGATGTACTCACCGCATTACGGACAGAGTTTTACACCCAGAAACAGCGAAAGCAGTAGGAGGCGGAGATATTTATTAGGAGAAAAGCGCAGATGTATTCCCGAATCGCTCCCGAAGGAACCGAGGCAGAGGGCATGCATATCATTACGAAATTATTGATACCAACCATACGAAGTGCCCTTTGACACCTGCGGGCGACGCGAATAGAGGAATTAGTAGAGAGAGAGAGAGCGAAGCAGAACTAGATAACCAAGAACAGGAGAAGACAGATGTTTCGACACGCCTGACGCACGCCCCCCTCCAGGCGCCTGCCCAGCGCAAACGGCAGAGCAGGCCAGGCCCGCCAGGAGCAAAGAGGGGAAATTCTTGCCGAAGTGTTGGTATTGCCCCGAGAGGCACCTACATCGCAACTGCCCCACAGTGAAAACCCGCATAGCTGCTGCTAAGGAGAAAGCCACCATAGTTGCCCCCTTGAGATAGGGAAGGGGAGCCATCAGAATGAAAAGCGGGAGCCGGGAAATGCAGCTGCAGAGATATTGAGTTGCCCGTCGCTCCCGGCATAAGTGAGAGGGTGGAACCAATTCAATCTTAAGCAATCTGAGACCTGGAGCACACGCCCCTCGGATTGAAGTCCGGATAAATAACCGCAATCTTAAGGCAGTCCTGGACACTGCCGCAACCGGAAATTTCATTCAAAGCCAGCTGCTACCACCCGAACAGAAAAACCGGATAAAGGAAAACTCTCGAAAAATTCAAATAGCTCAGTCTGAGTTATGTCCGACCATAGAAGGAATTATTATGTTGCAAGTGTCTACGAGTGTGGAAACAGTAGAAACTGAATTCTTTTACGCACCGCGTTTAGTGGAAGAGATTATCTTCGGGCAAACGTGGCTAACCAGCCGAAGTTGTATAATCGACTGCGGACAACAGCGCCTATATTTNTGAATTCTTTTACGCACCGCGTTTAGTGGAAGAGATTATCTTCGGGCAAACGTGGCTAACCAGCCGAAGTTGTATAATCGACTGCGGACAACAGCGCCTATATTTAGGCGAGCAGGATAGGATCGCCATAAACTAGGAAGCCCCAGTAAACCAGCAAAAACTACAAGAAATCTACAGTAAGGAGTTAGGAACAGACGACTGGGAGCGAGTGCTGCCCCTCTCTCCCACAAAACTACCACGGCCGGATAACATGGAGCTACAGTTAATTAAGTTCCGCGAAAGCAAGGATCTGTTACGGGACCAACAGCAGGCCGATCCCGAATTACAGGAGTTAATGAGGATATATCCAGACCAGTACGAGGGAAGAGATGGCATAATCTGGGCGAGAACGCACCCACAAACAGATCAGTGGAAAATCTGGGTCCCCCTCGAGCTACAAACCAGTATCTGCGACCACCACCATGATCACCCCCACGCAGGACATCCGGGATTTCACGAGACCTTAAGGGCCCTGACCAACAGGTACACATGGCAAGGAATCAGCCAGGATGTCAGAGAATACCTCGCCCGATGTCAGACTTGTGAAAACAAAGCCTACCCAATACTGAAGAAGTGATACACACCCCGTCGGCCGAAAACGCCATGGACCTACATAGCCACCGATATTATGGGCCACTATCCACGCACACACCGAGGAAAGAGATACCTCATAGTAGTGACAGACCAGTTTTCCAGGTGGACAGAAGCGTTCCTGTTACCCAATCAGGAGGCAACCACAATTACACAAACCAACAAAAAAAATATTTTTTGAAAACTTTTTTAATAAATGCAGCTGAATCTGATGTATTTTTGGGCGCTGAAACCGAATCTGGTATCAGTTTTTTTGTATCACCCACAGCTCTCTCACAATATGTATTTGTATTTAAAAATGTGATTTATGCCATTGTATTAAAAAAAATTCATTACATACATTTTAAGTGTTTATTTTTTTGGTATTTCCTTTATCTCTTCTTTTTGAAGTTTCTTATGCAGCTTTTTCTCCGATGTGATGCATTTTGTTGTTCTCGGTGAAGTGACCAGCAGTAATCACCCATCACGCTGACATTCCACCGTCCCTGGTAACGTTTCTCCATCACTTTGATTTCCTGGTGAAACCGCTCCTGCTACTCTTCACTCACATCACCCAAGTTGTCAGGGAAAAAGTCAAGATAGTTGTGTAAGAAGTAAACTTTAAGGATCATCAGGCATCCCAGATTTTTGAACTTGTCTTATCATATTAGCTACGATAAGCTCATAGTTTGGGTCTTTAACATTGCCCAAAAACTTAGTCACAACTTGCTTAAATGATATCCCCTTTTCCTTTGTAGTCATTTTTGTTTCAAAGTTGGAATCGAACATCATTTTACGAATGTCAGGTCCAACGAAAACCCCTTCTTTCAGTTTGGCTCCTGATAAATGAGGAAACTTTTCACATAAATACTTAAAACATTCACANTGTCAGTTTGGCTCCTGATAAGTGAGGAAACTTTTCACATAAATACTTAAAACATTCACCATCTTTAGGCAAGGATTTTTCAAACTGTTTCATTAAACNTGAGGAAACTTTTCACATAAATACTTAAAACATTCACCATCTTTAGGCAAGGATTTTTCAAACTGTTTCATTAAACCTAATTTAATGTGAAGAGGCGGTAGAAGAATTTTTTTTGGATCTATTAAAGTTTTATACAAAATTTTCTTCTTTACAGGTGTTAAGGTTTTTCTTGCAGGCCAATGTTTTGTCGACCAGTGTTGATCCCTTGCTCTGCTGTCCCACTCACATATAAAACATAGAAATTTAGTAAATCCCTTTTGTTGGCCTAGGAGCATGCAAGCAACTTTCAAATCTCCACAAATCATCGAATCGTGAGCAGGATAATTAATTTCCTTTAAAATATTGTCTATATTTTTNCAACTTTCAAATCTCCACAAATCATCGAATCGTGAGCAGGATAATTAATTTCCTTTAAAATATTGTCTATATTTTCGTAAGTTTCCTTCATATAGACTGAATGAGCCACAGGCAGTGAAGCATAAGTATTACCATTGTGTAGAAGAGCAGTTNGTAAGTTTCCTTCATATAGACTGAATGAGCCACAGGCAGTGAAGCATAAGTATTACCATTGTGTAGAAGAGCAGTTTTTAAGCTAGTTTTTGATGAGAGTATAAAAAGCCTCCATTCTTCATTGTTGTACTCAATTCCAAATTCATTCATTAGACCACCAATATCATTCGTGGCAGTACACCAAATCCTGTTCTTGCTTAAAAAAACTTAGCGAACTGTTGATCTCTTGTTCTATATTGATAAATAGATGCTCCAGGTGCCAACAAATGTTTTTCTTTTAGCCTAGAGCCAAGCAATTCAGTTTTCTCTTTAGTCAAACCCAAATCTCTTACCAAATAATTTAACTCAGCCTGTGTAAACAACTGAGGTTCTAAATTTTCCTGGAGAACATTGGAACTCATTATCATCCGGTTTACCTTCATCAGATTCAGTTTCGCTGGACTAAAGTAAAACGTCATCAATATCCTATGGTGGCTCAGGGACAGGAAGTCCTGGACCATGACCAACTGGCCGAATAGCTGAAGGAAGATTAGAGTAGACAATTACTTTATTATTTTTGGAGTTATATCCAGTAACATCAATGCTACAAAAATAACAATTGTCTGAATGATTTTTTGGTTCTCTCCATATCATGGGTACTGCAAATCTAAAAGCTGATTTTTTTATACCATTTTCTAAGGTCTTCAACACAAACATTGCATACCTTGTGTGGAGCCCAAGGTTTTTCTTGATCACCGAGTTTTATTCCAAAATATACCAAGTACACTTTTTTTAACAAACTCTATAAAGTTTCTTTGATGTTTTTTAATTACAATCTCTCCACATATATAACAAAAACTGTTAGGAAAGTTTTTACAACCACGGTTAGCCATCTTAGAGCACATGGGCAAAAAGCTGAAAAGTAAGGTTGTGTTGACTGAAAGAAAAACAGTCGTACCACCACTGCCAACCTAATTTCATTTAGATTTACTGTATGTTTTAGTATATTAATAATGTATGTCAAGTATATAAAAATGTATATACATGTATATAAAAAATATATAAATAATGTATATAAAAATGCACAGATATTAGATAAAAAATGAATTTCTCACATTTTGTATATTCAAATGTGAAAAAATGGTGGGTGTAATGACTTTTTTATTATTATTTTCGTACTCAGCACATCAAAAAACATAAGAATCCGGCAAAATCATTCAAAAAGTTTTTTATCATTGGCTTGTGTTATCTAACAAATGTAGCGAGAGGTCTTCCCATGATGGGGATATCCAAAATTTGTGTTGACAGAGAATGGATCCCAGTTTACGGGCATAAAGTGGACGGAAGCCTGCAAGGCGTGGGGGTGCTGAAAGCTGGACGACTCCAGCCTACCACCCACAGGCCAACCCTACCAAACGCTTCCCGCNAGCCTACCACCCACAGGCCAACCCTACCAAACGCTTCCCGCCCCCAAAGAAATAAGAAGAGCGGCGATCCGGAGAACAGGCAGCTCGGAGAAACCAATAACGGCATATCCAGCGTAAGTACCCAGAACAAGCAACAGCCGGACGCCACTTGCCCGAAGGTAGTCACGTATTACTACGCAACCATCCTTTGAGCCGAGCTAGTGACAAATTCTGTGCGGGATTTGCGTCTAAATGGGAAGGGCTGTATGTAGTTTTATGGCGACAAGGAAATGTGTATTGGGCGGAGGACGAGANAAGACCCTCTTACCAGACTGAAAGTACGAAGGAGGGAGAGAGCAGGGGGCGAGCTAGCAAGAAGGGGCAAGCGCGCAAGAATGGGCGAGTAGGGGCAAGCGAGCAAAAGGAAATAGGCGAGCGGGAGAAAGTGTGAGAGTGGACGAGGAAAGGGAGAGCGAGGTAGCGAATGGAGGCAGGAAGCGAACGAGGAGGAGAAAGTAGTTGGAAGCGAACAAGAAAGGGAAAGCGAGAGAAGAAGTGGAAACCGCGAGCGATGGAGCAGGGGGGAGAGAGCGGGGAATGAAACGAGCAGCACGTATGGGACAACACCAAGACGACTCTTGCGATTTAACACCGGCGGAGAACCGAACCAAACAAATATAGAAGAAGCGAGGAAGTACTGGGGAACCGCAGTTGACCCAACGACGAGAGCTCGCAGCAGTCTGGAAATGGTCATAGGACACCAGGACAAGAGGATGGCAAAGGAACCCTCCCCCCGCATGCTGTCCAGATCACAGTGCGAGGCGAGGCCAGGCGAATCCAGCCTTGGCGCACCTGCCGAGACCGANCAGTTTTCTCTTTAGTCAAACCCAAATCTCTTACCAAATAATTTAACTCAGCCTGTGTAAACAACTGAGGTTCTACATTTTCTGGAGAACATTGGAACTCATTATCATCCGGTTTACCTTCATCAGATTCAGTTTCGCTGGACTAAAGTAAAACGTCATCAATAGCCTGTGGTGGCTCAGGGACAGGAAGTTCCGGACCATGACCAACTGGCCGAATAGCTGAAGGAAGATTAGGGTAGACAATTACTTTCTTATTTTTGGAGTTATATCCAGTAACATCAATGCTACAAAAATAACAATTGTCTGAATGATTTTTTGGTTCTCTCCATATCATGGGTACTGCAAATCTAAAAGCTGTTTTTTTAATACCATTTTCTAAGGTCTTCAACACAAACATTGCATACCTTGTGTGGAGCCCAAGGTTTTTCTTGATCACAGAGTTTTATTCCAAAATATACCAAGTACACTTTTTTTAACAAACTCTATAAAGTTTCTTTGATGTTTTTTAATTACAATCTCTCCACATATATAACAAAAACTGTTAGGAAAGTTTTTACAACCACGGTTAGCCCTTAGAGCACATGGGCAAAAAGCTGAAAAGTAAGGTTGTGTTGACTGAAAGAAAAACAGTCGTACCACCACTGCCAACCTAATTTCATTTAGATTTACTGTATGTTTAAGTATATTAATAATGTATGTCAAGTATATAAAAATGTATATACATGTATATAAAAAATATATAAATAAAGTATATAAAAATGCACAGATATTAGATAAAAAATGAATTTCTCACATTTTGTATATTCAAATGTGAAAAAATGGTGGGTGTAATGACTTTTTTATTATTATTTTCGGACTCAGCACATCAAAAAACATAAGAATCCGGCAAAATCATTCAAAAAGTTTTTTATCATTGGTCTGTGTTATCTAACAAATGTAGCGAGAGGTCTTCCCATGATGGGGATATCCAAAATTTGTGTTGACAGACAATGGATCCCAGTTTACGGGCATAAAGTGGACGGAAGCCTGCAAGGCGTGGGGGTGCTGAAAGCTGGACGACTCCAGCCTACCACCCACAGGCCAACCCTACCGAACGCTTCCCGCCCCCAAAGAAATAAGAAGAGCGGCGATCCGGAGAACAGGCAGCTCAGAGAAACCAATAACGGCATATCCAGCGTAAGTACCCAGAACAAGCAACAGCCGGACGCCACTTGCCCGAAGGTAGTCACGTATTACTACGCAACCATCCTTTGAGCCGAGCTAGTGACAAATTCTGTGCTGGATTTGCGTCTAAATGGGAAGGGCTGTATGTAGTTTTATGGCGACAAGGAAATGTGTATTGGGCGGAGGACGAGATGGGCAAAATGCGGAAGGTGGCAAGGAACCAGATACGCCCGATACCTGCACCCCACACCCATGGCTCGAAAGAAAATACGAGAGTGGTCCAGAACAGGCCCCTGTCTGACCGAGGGTTCAATGCCGAAGATAAATACCCGGAAGCTGAATCAGAGAGAGGACAGCCCGACGAATTACACCCCCTTGCACCACCCGACGGAAGAAAAGTAGGGAGTCTACCTCCGCGGTGGGGACTAAGAAAGTGGCAACAAGACAACTTAAGAGAGCACCTATGTTCGTCAGCTATGAATAAAACCCCGGTGTATTCCAGTAGTACCCCTGGGATCCCAGCACTGTCACCGAGGGACGACCCAGAGGAAACCCGCAGTATGCCACTAGACCACCGGATGATGGACAATGACGTTAAGATAGAAGGCAAAAGGGATAAAGCCGCACACCCCCCAGTGCCGTTATCCCAACGCCCTATCTCAGTCCGAATCCCAAGGACACCCGAACAACCACGCCGGCCGGTAACGGTACCCGGAGCTCCGGTAAGACCCTCTTACCAGACTGAAAGTACGAAGGAGGGAGAGAGCAGGGGGCGAGCTAGCAAGAAGGGGCAAGCGCGCAAGAATGGGCGAGTAGGGGCAAGCGAGCAAAAGGAAATAGGCGAGCGGGAGAAAGTGTGAGAGTGGACGAGGAAAGGGAGAGCGAGGTAGCGAATGGAGGCAGGAAGCGAACGAGGAGGAGAAAGTAGTTGGAAGCGAACAAGAAAGGGAAAGCGAGAGAAGAAGTGGAAACCGCGAGCGATGGAGCAGGGGGGAGAGAGCGGGGAATGAAACGAGCAGCACGTATGGGACAACACCAAGACGACCCTTGCGATTTAACACCGGCGGAGAACCGAACCAAACAAATATAGAAGAAGCGAGGAAGTACTGGGGAACCGCAGTCGACCCAACGACGAGAGCTCGCAGCAGTCTGGAAATGGTCATAGGACACCAGGACAAGAGGATGGCAAAGGAACCCTCCCCCCGCATGCTGTCCAGATCACAGTGCGAGGCGAGGCCAGGCGAATCCAGCATTTGCGCACCTGCCGAGACCGAGAGCGACCCGACTTCTACCGAGAACTACGCAGGTACAGACCACGCGAGTTCCATGAGCCGAGCCGACCAACCCAGTAACAGACTCTGTGTGGCATGAGGTAAGTTTGGTTACCTCATGTCGCCCGCTGAGAGAACCAGGGCAGGGAGGAGCCGACCTGACGCCCACCATAAGTGCGACTAGTAAAAAAGGGGCCTGACTTCCCAGTGGCTTGACGGCCCGATGCTGGNGGAGGAGCCGACCTGACGCCGACCATAAGTGCGACTAGTAAAAAAGGGGCCTGACTTCCCAGTGGCTTGACGGCCCGATGCTGGGGCCAGTGTGTACTATGTGTTAAGTTAGAGCTCCAGACCATCAGCCGAATTGTAGTGTTTATTTTTGCCAGTGTATACTATGTGTTAAGTTAGGGATCCAGGTAGTCCGCCGAATTGTAGTATTTATATTTGCCACTGTAAAATATATGTTTTTCCTTCGCTCACCGTAAGGCAGCTCGTGTAAGCTGCAAAATTCTCAGGAATTTAGTTTTGAACCCAGGAACAGAGTTTCCAGTCTAGTAAGATAGGAGTGTTTTTCCTTTCAAATGCGTGCGTGCCGCCCATAACAGTAAAAAGAAACCCATGTCACTGCACGTAACTGCTGCCAGGCAGTTTGCCCAATTACCGGCCGTCCGTCACACAAACCTGTTTTCTGCTGTTCAAGAAAGCCTCCGTTTTACCAGGATGGCAGAAGCAGAGAAGACATGATAAGTTTAGAATTACGATGATCTGGATAGATCATTTAGGGCATGTAGTGATACAAGAGTTCACGTATGTACATAGTTATGTAAGTGAGTCCTAGATGATTTGGTTGCCCTTCTTAGCGAGTTTAAAGAGGGGTAGTTTAGTATAGTATACCAACGTGTAGTCTCAAATAAAGTTAAAATTGTCCAGTAACATGCTGTCCACAGCAGAATTAGGCCCTATGACAGTCCGTCCAGCTTTTGTGCCAACCCCAAACGCCGTGAACTAAGTGAAGTAAGTTTTTTTTAACCGCCCAGTAGACTTAGAAGTTTTAGACTTCTATTCCAAAGTGCTTGTACTGCCTGCAATGTCGTTTGCGTGAAAAGAAATGTACAATGTAGTAACCATGCCTTCAGCATTGTGTTTGTTACCGCAGAGCCCAGGTTAAAGATCATCTTAGCAGCCAGGCTGGCACGCCTGAATAACTGGCGGAAGCGTGTGACCTTGAGCGGCGACCGACTGCCCTGCAACGAAAGGGAAGATGAGATAAGCCACAGCTGGCCACATGGCGGGCACGGAAGAAGCACCGCTCTAGAAGCAAGTGCACGGTGGCGCGCAGAGGGACCTGCAGAAGAGGAGCAAGACAGAGGCGCAACTGAGAGTCAACGCGATGACGGGTGTGTCAGCGTCGCACCTGCCTGGGGTGAAATTGACGCGTGCAGCATACTGCTATTATTCTGAAGCGCCACCGTCATACCCGCCGCCATCTTAAACTAGCATTCCCCATTCTAGGGCCCCGGTAGACGCATTGCCGCGAGGCCGGCCGGCCCGGGAGCGGACAGGCAGTTGAGACGCGTGGGAAAAGGCAAAGGTAGTCTAGCGGTGCCGCCGAAGAAGGAGCTCCGGAATTAAGACGTGTGGAAGCAGAGAGAGGTCGTCTAGGGGGTCGCCGAAGAGGAAACTCCGAGTTGAGACGCGTGGAAAAATGGAGAGACATGGGAAAAGGCAAAGGTAGTCAAGCGATGTCGCAGACAAAGCAGCTCCGGAATAAAGATGCGTGGGAGAAGAGAGAGGCCGTCTCGGGTGTCGCAGAGGGGGGGTTCAAAGTCAAGACGCGTGGAAAGAAGGAGGCAGTCGTGTAGTGGCGTCGACCAAGGAGCGGACCCCGAAGGAAGATGCGCGCCGTCGACACCACGCCGAGGGGAGCCCGCCTACGAGAGCCCGTGAAGGGGCACCCAGCTGAACCAACTTCAGCCAGCTGCCGGAACCAGCCCAACCGGAACCCCGCATACAGCTAAGTGCCAGTGTTCGTCGCTCAAGGAGCCTTTGAGTCCCCGACGCCTAACATCCACCACGGCAAAAGCAGTTAGGACTTTGGTATTTGCTCTGCCTTTAAGGTTCCCCAACTTGCTGGGTACAGACTCGGACAGTGTGTGTACATATTTTTGCCGAATATAGACTTCTTTATTAAAACACTTGGAGACCAAGTTATTGCTTCCCCCTCCCCCTCCCCTATTCGTTGAAAGGAGCGAACACTACAGCAAGACAGCAAGAGACCACCGGCTCCGAAGCTGCACCAGTCGCAGACCCGCCTCTCCCTGTGTTAGAACAATAGCTCTCCCCCCTGCTCCTCCCCGTCGCAGAGGACAACAGCCATCTTGGTAAGAAAGAGTACGATCCTCCTCCAAAAATGCCCCTGCCTCATCTTTGGCCCTTACGGCCACAGAGAGAAAGCAGTTGAACCATTGCCCGAGGTTTCAGCCTTCGACATCCAAGGCGCCCGTAGACTGAGCCAGAGAGGTAACTCTTACCCTATGACCCGCCCTGTATCTCGCAGGGGGCGAGTAGCGTGAAGTTACCCTTGAGAGAAATGCTTCTTCTCTTTGACTGCTAACAATGGTTTGTATACGTTAATTTTCAAGACCCTGGACAAAATTTATTTTTCCTACATATCCTATTAACTCATTGATACCTTATGCAGAACTTGAGGTGGCACACTCAAAGTGCAGCCTCTCTAAATTCTGTTTGCATAGCATTGATTATGCTCTCCTAACTGACTATACTTTCCCCCTTTTGCTGTGTAGTATTGGACAATTTGCACATACAGAAGTTCAATGTACGTCCATAATTTCCTCCCAATACTTTGCGTACTTCTGCCCATGTGTTCACCTAATCTTGAACCAGAATGTTTGGTCGTGCATCACCTTTTACAAATTGCAAAAATGTTTTCGCATCTCTAGGATGAATTAATTCAAATGCAATATCAACGTTATCTAAGAATTCTCTTAAAAATTTCTTGTTTGCATAAAATAAATGCAAAATTAATTTAAACTAGTAATGTTGGATTCATCTTTTGTCAAATGATCGGCTTCTTCCTGCCTAACTTCCTCAATTTCCTCTTCTGTTTGGCTTATATTTTTATTTATTTAGAAACAGCAGTGTAATATATAATCACAAACAACTAAATGATGTGACTCTTAATTCAACTTCAAATCTTTTGTCACATAATCTGATCCACAATTTCAACATAATGCTTGGATAGAGTTGCTATAACATAACTGGCTCACTCTTAAACTGGACACACAGGCAACATATGAACACTCACAATGTTTCAGGTGACACATTTGCTATGTTTCAAGCGACATTAAGCTGAGTATCACTGTATCAGCCAACATGTGCNACAATGTTTCAGGTGAC
Organism: Clitarchus hookeri; assembly: GCA_002778355.1. Lineage (NCBI taxonomy): Eukaryota > Metazoa > Arthropoda > Insecta > Phasmatodea > Phasmatidae > Clitarchus > Clitarchus hookeri. The sequence continues at coordinate 96,238 of NQII01004524.1, forward strand.
ACATTTGCTATGTTTCAAGCGACATTAAGCTGAGTATCACTGTATCAGCCAACATGTGGATATAGTGCACATAACCTCCCACACAAAACTGAAAGGCTACAATTTGTAAGTTACAATGCAAAAGTGTTTCTATTATTGCTGTGTGTGTGTAAACTTTTAAAACAGAGTGAAGAGAGAGATTCATGCAAAGTAATATAAATGGCTTGTGACATTAATATGTTTAGCTTTGGGTGAGAATTCATTACATCTTGATAGTTGAAATTTGATCATTATTAAAGATCTTGTAATTTTACAGCTCCTTGACAATGAGAAGTTTAGTTTACGTCATCTGTNACAATGTTTCAGGTGACACATTTGCTATGTTTCAAGCGACATTAAGCTGAGTATCACTGTATCAGCCAACATGTGCATATAGTGCACATAACCTCCCACACAAAACTGAAAGGCTACAATTTGTAAGTTACAATGCAAAAGTGTTTCTATTATGTAAACTTTTAAAACAGAGTGAAGAGAGAGATTCATGTAAAGTAATATAAATGGCTTGTGACAGCAGAGTTTTATATATTGAATTAATATGTTTAGCTTTGGGTGAGAATTCATTACATCTTGATAGCTGAAATTTGATCATTATTAAAGATCTTGTAATTTTACAGCTCCTTGACAATGAGAAGTTTAGTTTACGTCATCTGTNTGAAATTTGATCATTATTAAAGATCTTGTAATTTTACAGCTCCTTGACAATGAGAAGTTTAGTTTACGTCATCTGTGTTGAGACATATTTCATTTTCAAGTGTATTGAATGTGTTATAAAAATATTAACTGTAAGTGTTTGAATTTTAAGGTCTCAATGATTGCTCCTTTTAGGCTTAAATTCCCTTTCACTCAGAAGGCTGTAGATCTCAACACAAATACAGAAAATTAGATATTGCTAGGAACTATTTTCTTAAGATCTTCCCAGTTTTTCTGTCTTGACTCGTTAAAACATGTAATATACCATGCAACACTGAGAATACGTAGGGCGGCTGATATTTGGTTCTCATTAATTTTATTTTTGTAGGTAATATTCATTCATTTTATGTAATAGACATAGGTATTGTTTACTGGGGAAAAAGTATAGAAAATTTATTTAAGGGGAGAAACAGTACAAATATTTGAAGATAATATTTCAATACTTGAGCATCACACTGTCCACCAAATGGTTAGTTGCACCATGTTACTGCCAAATAAAAGTATATTACAGTGTTGTTAAAAACAACTACATGAATACAGTCGATACAGACTTTGTGACCAAAGATGTTATTTATGTATTCTTAGGCTGTGATCAAATAGTTGTTATTTCTTTCTTAATAACCACCAAATTTGGGTTTTATTTAATTTTTTTAAAAATTTATCTTACTGAAAATATTGAAAACACNCTTTCTTAATAACCACCAAATTTGGGTTTTATTTAATTTTTTTAAAAATTTATCTTACTGAAAATATTGAAAACACTTAAGTAAAGAGAATTTATTTATGAAATATATGTACTTTTGTACATGCAGTTACAGTATATGTAGACCTAAGTTACCATTTTTGTCTTAAATTAAACTTAGTAAAACATGTTTAGTTCAGTTTTGAAAATTAAGTAGTTAGTCCTTTACAAAGAATACTAAAAATATATTTCGTTTGATGAAGTCATTGAGACGTGTATTTGAATCACATAGGACGGCCTTGAAAATAAGAGGGGTCTCAATGTTTTTGTTTTGGTATAAAGGAGAAATGGTTCACACCACAAATTATTTGGAAATATATTTAGTATTTAAACAGGAATTTTATATACGCTATTCAGTAAATGTTACTTGATGTAAGAACAAAATTCAAACAAGGTCAATTTTCAATGGGGCAGACACTAAACACAGGTTTAAAATGNCTTTCTTAATAACCACCAAATTTGGGTTTTATTTAATTTTTTTAAAAATTTATCTTACTGAAAATATTGAAAACATTTAAGTAAAGAGAATTTATTTATGAAATATATGTACTTTTGTACATGCANTATTTATGAAATATATGTACTTTTGTACATGCATATGTAGACCTAAGTTACCATTTTTGTCTTAAATTAAACTTAGTAAAACATGTTTAGTTCAGTTTTGAAAATTAAGTAGTTAGTCCTTTACAAAGAATACTAAAAATATATTTCGTTTGATGAAGTCATTGTGACGTGTATTTGAATCACATAGGACGGCCTTGAAAATAAGAGGGGCTCAATGTTTTTGTTTTGGTATAAAGGAGAAATGGTTCACACCACAAATTATTTGGAAATATATTTAGTATTTAAACAGGAATTTTATATACGCTGTTACTTGATGTAAGAACAAAATTCAAACAAGGTCAATTTTCAATGGGGCAGACACTAAACACAGGTTTAAAATGNTGTTACTTGATGTAAGAACAAAATTCAAACAAGGTCAATTTTCAATGGGGCAGACACTAAACACAGGTTTAAAATGTGTTGCACTTCAAACTAGAGAAATTAGCACATTCCTGGTTCACCCTCACATTATTTAATTAACAACTTGTGTTAATTGTTGTACAGTAATGAAGCAGGTTTTTTTAGTTTATAAGTACTGGCCCCCAATCACTAATACAAGCAAAAATATTGACTTCATATTTCTCAGTTACTAAAAATTAGAAAATCCTCTATTTTTGGAAGTAAAAATTACAGTAAAAGAATTGTGATGTATTCATATGAACAGGGAATTTTTATTTTATTTATGTTTTTGTTTGTCAGAGTTGTGTATTTTAAGATTATAACGAAGATGTTTTGTTTTATAATTAGTGGTGGTGAAAGCAAGAATGAATTCTGGCGAATGGTACATCTCTCCACAAACATTCTGCCTGAAGACAAGCCACGTTACTTGATGGGGGTGGGATTTGCAGAAGACCTTATTGTGTGTTGTGCTCTTGGCGTGGATATGTTTGACTGTGTCTTCCCAACTAGAACTGCTGTAAGTTTTCATTTTGTTTAATTATGGACAAAAGTACATAAAAGATTCAATTTAAAAAAAATACTTTTGATTTGCATGAAACAAAATTTATGCTTTTAATTAGTCATGGCTTATGCGAAAAAGTGACTTGTATTAAAAAATATTTTAAAGTATTATTGTGCATTGTGTGTCAGTATTTTCATTTACTTTTGCAAATATCTCTGTTCATTGTAAGAAATGTTATTTATACAGAGCTGCCATTTTTACACATTTTATCCCTTTTGATAAATTTTTATATTGTCAAACGGATAAATGGATTTACAGGCAAAATCACAGATTTTTTTTCATACTATTGCAGGCACCTTTTTTTACAAACAAAAGGCTGGATTAATATATCCGTATGCAATATGGACGCCAAAATTGGAATTTCCAACGTTTAATAAGCACCCAGCGGTAATATTTTGAACTACAACAATTGAGATCTGCCAACTTTGAGCAGTTGGTAACATGCGTACAGAAAAAGAACAACGGTTCTTTGAAAACGAGTATACAGTCTGCAAAACGAATAAAAATGAACAAGATTCAATTGTTGATTTTTGTGTTCCGTAATATTGAAAATCGTTATTTTTAAAAAATGTTTTGTTTTCACACACATATACACATGCACGCACACATGCACGCATGCTCACACACACATACACACAAGAGCCAAAAAAACTGGTGCACCTGCCTAATATCGTGTATAGGGATTGCAATCCGGAAAATCGGATCTGGTATTCCGGCGGATTCGGCATCACTAAACGTTTACCGGATCCGGTATATTGGTACCGGATCCNGAAAATCGGATCTGGTATTCCGGCGGATTCGGCATCACTAAACGTTTACCGGATCCGGTATATTGGTACCGGATCCGGTGATAGCAATTTTTGGCAAAATATCGCGCTGTTGCATGAGTAGGTACTTTAAATGCGTGGTGCGTGCGAGTCGTTCGACGCTGAGTCGCCTCACCATGCCGCACCGCCGCGTCGTGCCACGTGCTCAGCCTCAGTATCATTTGAGTATTTGACTCGCTCGAGTCAACAAATGTGTGTTTTGTTTTGTCGTGCTGCTTCGTCAAAATGTAAGTAAATATACATTTTTTCTTGTATTTACGCGAGCACTAATGATTTAAGATTTAGGATAAAATGAAAAATAAACCGCGAGAGTATCCGCTAAAAAGTGTTTTATTTAAATAGACATTGTTTTGGTTCAGTTGATAAATTAATTATGTTTACGTTACGTTCCACTTCCACTTATGAGTGTGAGAATGATGTAAAAGATTATTAAATAAATAAATAATGCTGGATACTTAACACAAATTGTCTGAATTATTAGGAATGAATTGAGTTGAGTTACGTAAATTAACGAAAATTTGAATTAAAATTGTAATTAAATATGTTTTGTATTTTGTTTGTTACATAGGTACTACTCGTACTACTAGCCTAGTTGACAAAAGTTTCAAAACATGTCACTTTCAAAACCAAGCCAAAATGAGGAGGATTATGGTGGGGACAGTGAGAAAACTGTATGGCATTATTAAAAAAAAATGCAAAAGGACAACTTTGTGAACACGAAATGCACATTGTGCTCTAACATACTAAAAATAAGTATAGGTTCTTATAAAGGTTTAAAAACACATTTGAGAACAAAGCATTGCATTGATCTAAGTTCTGAAAATAGCCAATTAAAATGTCTGAATTCTAATTCATTTTTTAAACCATCCACATCAAAAACTGATTCAGGTGATATTATTTGTGAGGAGGAAATACCCAAGAAAATGTCTAAAATANTAAACCATCCACATCAAAAACTGATTCAGGTGATATTATTTGTGAGGAGGAAATACCCAAGAAAATGTCTAAAATAATTGACAGTTATTTTAAAAAGGAAAACTCGATGGAAAAGATGATCTCAAGAATGGTCTGTAAAAATGGTGTGCCGCTCAGTTTATTTTGTACATCGCCAGATTTGAGATATTTGTTTTCAAAAAGCGGATTTCAACTTCCTAATTCACCAAACACTATAAGATAGTTACAAATTTTGTAAATACCGTCAAAGCCGACTTGATAATTGAGTTTGAATATCTTCAGAAACAAGGAAAAAGATTCTCTTTNATTTTGTAAATACCGTCAAAGCCGACTTGATAATTGAGTTTGAATATCTTCAGAAACAAGGAAAAAGATTCTCTTTAAGTTTTGACAAATGGACGTCCCAAAAAAATTACCGATATTTGAACCTAAATGTACACCAAAAAGAAAAACACTTTAATCTGGTCTTGATAAGAATACATGGTTCGTATACTGCGGAACATACTATCAGTCTAATAAAAAACCGCTTAGAAAGCTTTGGTCTTGATTCTGATACTGATATTATTGGCATGAGTACTGACAGCGCAAGTGTCATGGTCAAAGTAGGTAAGGTCATGAATTGCTATCAGCAACTGTGCTTCGCACATGGGTTACAATTAGCAGTGGTCGATGTTTTAATATTTTTCTTACTTCTGTTGGAAGAAGAACACCTAGCAACATCGCCAACATCATCTAATGAATCAGATACAGATAACGAATGATGCTCTTGAAGAACAAGGCGTTACAGTAATAATAACGGATCCTCACCATCCTTATCTTTCTAGGGCTGAAGTAATTCCTAGCTTCAAAAAGTGTGAAAAGTGGTGAAGCTGTTCAAAAGATCGCCTACTAAATACGATATGTATCTGCAAAAGTATGTGAAAGAAGATACAGGTAAAGAATTAAGCCTTATTTTGGATTGCCGCACGCGTTGGAATAGTCTTCTGGCTATGACAGAAAGATTTTATAAGCTGAAAGTGTGTATCGATAAAGCTTTAATAGATATAGGATCTGACATAAAATTTACTGACCTTGAATGGTTGAAAATAAAAGACTTGATTGACAGTTTACAGCCATTTAAATTGGCTGTAGAGGCCATATGCAGAAGAGATTCGACCCTGTTAACTGCTGAAACAAAACTAAAATTTGTTTTAGAGAAGTTGCTCTCTCGTGACACGGTATTAAGTACTGAATTATCTGAAGCACTACGTACAAGGATTAAAGAACGCCACACTGTAGTAACAGGAATATTAATATACTTACAGAATCCAAAGAAATATCATGAAGATACAACCTGAGTTGATGATACATTTACTATGCCAAAGAAAAAAGTTATACGTTTAGAAATGAAAATTTTTTTAGAAAGACTTATTTAAGATGATAACTCTAACGAAAACGTGGAAGAAATAGTAGAGAAGAACTTAGATTCACCATCACTGAAAAAAGATTTGACATTACAGGAAGAATTACAATTACAAATCCAGCAAGAAACGACGTGTTATACCATACATACTAAAAAAGAGAAAGATTTTGATAAAGTACTAAAAAAGGAAATGACTGCATTTGAAAGTGAAGGAGTTCGAGGAGAATACTTGTCTGCTATTCATGATTATTTGCTGACAATAAAGCCGACAAGTGTAGAAGCTGAAAGGGTCTTTTGGGCCGCAGGCTATATTTGTAGCTCTATTAGAAGTTGACTGTCAGATGACCTAGTGAACACTATTTGTTTTCTACTATCCTTTTTTCTGTCATAAATACAAGAATGAGACTTGTTAGCATTCTCAAATACCTAATTATTGTGATCTCAGTAAATTACGTAAGATTAATTATATTAGATTTTATAAAGTTACTTACTAAAATTGATCTATCTGTGAAAGTGAAATCTAGGAAGACTGAACCACCCGTAATGTGTTGTTAAAATTTAACTTGNCTATCTGTGAAAGTGAAATCTAGGAAGACTGAACCACCCGTAATGTGTTGTTAAAATTTAACTTGTTACCTACACTGTACTAGATTTTAATTGTTTGCTCGTTGTCTAATTTTAACATCGGAAATAAAGTTGATTTTATATATATATATTTTTTATAAATTACCTATAAGTACAATACACTAAATTAACTCATTAACGGTTCATTTTGGCGGACTGAAAAGGGAAAATCATCCTGATTTGATCAATCCGGTCGGACCCGGCCGGATCGATGGGAATCCGGTCGGACCCGGTCGGATTGAAAATGACGCAGGATTGCAATCCCTGATCGTGTAGGGCCCCCGTGAGCTCGTAGAAGTGCCGCAAGACGACGTGGCTTGGACTCGACTAATGTCTGAAGGTATGCAGGAGGCAATTCACACCACGAATCCTGCAGGGCAGTCCAAAAATCCATAGGAGTGCGAGGCGGTGGAGATCTCTTCTGAACATCACATTGCAAGGCATCCCAGATATGCTCAATAATGTTCATATCTGGCGATTTAGGTGGCCAATGGAAGTGTCTAAAGTCAGAAGAGTGTTCCTGGAGCCACTCAGTAGCAACTCTCGACGTGTGGGGTGTCGCATTGTCCTGCTGGAACTGTCCACGTCCGTCGGAATGCACAATGGACAGGAATGGGTGCAGGATGCTTATGTATCTGTCATCTGTCAGAGTGGTATCTAGACGTATCAGGGGTCCCATTTCACGCCAACTGCACACGCCCCATACCATGACTGAGCCTCCACCAGCTTGAACTGTCTCCTGTTGACATGTAAGGTCCATATTCATGAGGATGTCTCCCATACCCGCACACGTCCATCCGCCCGATACAATTGGAAACGAGACTCGTCAGAACAGGCAACGTGCTTCCAGTCATCAACAGTCCAAAGGCGGTGTTGGCAGGCCCAGGCGAGGCATGAAGCTTTGTGTCATGCAGTCAATAACGGTACACGAGTGGGCCTTCGGCTNATAACCTAAACACAATACGCTTGCAGAAAAATATACTTCGCAAGAATGCCACTACCAATATTTATTCTGATTTTTGAGTCAGAGTGTTCTGCCATTTACGTGATATCTAATTCTGGTTATTTTAAAATATGGTTTTGCTGTAAACAATTCGTAACACCAGAAAAATTCCGTATTTATTTTACGGAATGTATGTTTATTCTCCCAAGTTTTAAAATTCCGAAAGGTGAGGAACACTGCACAAGAAAAAAAATTGCTCTTTGCTACTTCTTGTTGCGTAAAATATCTATAAATATATCTACGAGAAAAGTTGATGTGTGTTATGTTCATAACCTGTCCATGTGATAAAGTTATGATTACATTACGTGATTTTGAAGTCAACACATTTGCAATTTGTGGATAGTAGATGCTAATAATTCCACGGAAGTATTGCACTGAACAAAAAAATTGTACTGCCAAATACCCTGCAAGTATTATGTGAACTGTAAACAAAACAGAAAGCCTAGTGAAGTGTAAACATTAGGAACTTCAGTGACTTTACAAACAGGCCTTATGACGATCTATATTTTAACATCTTATGTTGCAGTTTTAAAATTAATTTGGCAAATTGNACTTTACAAACAGGCCTTATGACGATCTATATTTTAACATCTTATGTTGCAGTTTTAAAATTAATTTGGCAAATTAAATTCTCACTTTATTTGGAGAACTTATATAAAATTTGCAATTTCACTTTAAAAGAAGCATAAGCCTACTCTGCAAAATATTTTGTAACAAAAGTTTTATTTACCAGTATTTTTGTCCCAAAACCCTAAGAAACCATGACCATTGTAGAAATTATTGGTTGCTAAAAGCATCCCCATTCATAGAAGAAAAATATATTTTACTCACAAATTAATGCTTTGTATAATATTGTGAATATAATGTTCTGGCCTAAACTGTAAATAATAGAACATTCTCTTACTTTCCTACTTGCGGTGGTGTTTGTTTGGTAGTTTTAGTGTAACGAAGTGAACTATAGTAAGTATGCTCATAACGTTCAATATTTTATAGGCATAATTATATCGTGATTTATTTTAATGAACGTAAACATTTTACTTTTAAGCATTTTTCGGAGCTGGATCAAGGATTTTTGTTCAAAGGTTAGTGGCAGCCCTGTATTAACATTGTGACATAACAGTGTTTATAATCAAGTTTCACACAAAACTATACTGTAATGTGACAGAATTTCAATTTATACTAATGTTTAATGCATAGAAGTGTATCCATGTTTATGTATGAGCCAAAATTTTGCAATATAACATAAATTTAAATGTGGTGTGTAAAAATTAAACATATAGATGAATAACAATTATTATTTGAGTAGAATATGAATTTCAAATATCAATGTGGTATGTAAATGAGTTAAGTATATAATAAATTTTCTTTAAGATTCATTACGAGTTTTGAAGTCCCATGTCAATTGCATGTATGCAAATTTTAAAACAGAAGACTCTTTACACCTCAAGGTCTTATAATGGTTAAGTCTAGCAACACTTCTTAAATTTACGATGCACTATAGAAGCTACAGCAGTCATTACCTGAAAAACTGACTATCCCGGCCAAATTATCTCCTTGTAGATCAGTCAGCAACGTTTTTTCTTCACTAAGGGTAATTTCGAAATATATTGTCAAACTGTATAACATTGCCAAAAAAAATTTTTTTTTTGCAAAAAGTAAACATATTTAGTTTCTGAAAAAGAATCGTTTTTTAATATCCCAAAACTCTTGTTGACTCTCCACATTAATTTTTTTCGCCAGCAAAGTTGCTGAAGGTAATTTTACATAGACAAAACATAGATTTTATAAATTTCTACATACTACTTATCGAAACAAACCTAGGAAAGGCTGTCAAATGAACAATTTTGAACAAGCAACCTGAATTAAAATGAATAATTATTAGAATGTAAAATAATTACAAAGAAACTAATTTATTGCTACATTAATTAAGCCCTTCCTTGTTTGTGAGATTTTCAAATCCCTACGTATCGTATTTAATTTCATAAATTGTTCCCTGTATATGCCATTAATCATAACAAGTTGTTACAATCAACTCTTGATTCTACGGCCTTTCACAGTTGCTGGGAAAAGGGTTATTATCTCAAAGGGTTGTTATTAAAATTTTGAGCAATTTTGACACTCCCAACACCTATTCTCAAAAATTCAACTTAAGTCGTACTTATGCCATTTTTGAACGGCTCTTGCAGCAAAATTACCCATTATAGTAATCAAATACAATCAAATCTCAATTGTATGAGTTCTGAAGTTACTGGGGATTGGGCTCGTACGCTCTATTAAGATAAACTGTGTTTAAACTTTAATCGTTGTAACCCCCCCCCCNGACGTTAAGTTCATCAGTTGTCTTTAGTGTGAAAGCATCATTTTTTTAAAAATTATTTATTTATTTTATAGACAGATATCTTCCAATGAAAATTATACCTTTAAAAAGCACATAGGATCTCCCCATGTTCATGTTGCCAAAGTTAAGTCTAAACACAGTGTGCCACACAACGTTTTACGATTGTAATGCCCATTTGCAAAATGGCTTCTAAACAAAAACAAAACAAATGCTATATTAACAAGATATAGGCAGACATTTCATAACAAAATTGTATCCAGGACACTTATACAGGACCTACCTTGTCAACAAAAATTATGTAAACATTGTACACTGCGTAGCGTAAAACAAGTTCACATTCCATCTTCAATTAGTTTTTGCAGGAAATTCAGGGGATTTATTTACGAAACTATTATAAATAACTTATTATTAAAGTTGCGTTACATGGTTCCCACGACATTGGGGTGGAAGAAGGGTGCATGATGGTAATTATTGCTTCTCTCGGAGCTGTTTGCCATTGCAGAGGCAAGGCTTGGTGTGTTTGTGTGAGAGAGAGAGAGAGAAAGAGTGATGGATAGGGGGAGAGAGTGGAAGAAGGGAGAGGGGGGAAAGCAGGGAGCGGTAGGGGGAGAGGAGTGCAGACTGCACACGCACCCTGCGATCGATACAGCTATGGCTGGCCAGCAGGCAGCAATCACAAGCTGGAGGCAAGTAAACAAATTATTTTTAGACATGCCTGGAGGTAGAAAGATGGAGCCATCCACCCCTCAGTTCAGCTCCTCTTGTCAGCCAGCCATGCCTCTGCACACACCTCTGTCCCCTGTTTCATAGGCTGCGCTAGTCTACCCGTCACGCCACGCCACATCTCTCCACCCTTCCCCTCTAACTAAACTGCGCCAATCTGCCAGCCACCTCACACCTCAACACCCCTCTATGTAGACTCTCCAATCTGCTGACTATGCCATTAACGCGTATCAGTGCGGACAAGTTTATTACAAGTCAAGGATGTATTACCAGATTTATTCTTCTAAAACACCAATAATGATTTATTTTTCATGTTATTTCAAAACAATTTATTCTGTACCAGCTGTGCCCGCGGCTCCGCTGGCATGGACTACGGAATTATTGTTTAGGTTTTTTTAATAAGGTTCCCCCCCTCCCTCTCACGACGCTTCCACCCGCCACCACCATTGCTCTCCACGTCCGCATACAGTAAACCAACTCGCGAAAGTAAATTTTTTGAGATATTTTCTTGCGATAAATAGTAGCTAATATCAACTTTCAGCCGTCCAACAATTTCTGTGCAAGAAATTACGTCGATCTTTTGCTAGGTTGCGACGTTGCATTGTTATTGCATTTATGTACTTTTTAATTTTCCAATAAGAATTTTGTTGCTCCGTTGTGACGTGAAAGAGGGACAAACAAACATCCAAACCCTCTTTCGCCTTTATATATATATAGACTAACTTACCCTGCCATGCGTTGTTGTGGCATAAAAGATTTTGGTTCTATTCATTTCTGCGAAATTAATTGAAAGAAGTATATGTATTTTCAAAATCTTTATTATTGAAGTACTTGTTTGTATACAATGTTTTTAGTTTTACCATCTCCTTTGAAAGCATCTTTCAAAATGGTAGCTTCTATAGTATTGCCCATCATTTTTTTTATTGCAAGACGTGTGTCATTGCAAAGTTTTGGTGGATCCATGTTACGAAGTAAAATGACTGGCACACTATTTTCAATTTTAATACATGTGGAGGCAATCCTGGAACGTCAAGCGAATTTAGAAATTCTGGTGGATAATTTACCGCTTCATTTTCATGTAATGTTACATCCACAGATTTGTATGTGACATGTTCGCTTGGGATTTTCTCAAGGATGCTGTCGTTTGTTTCCTAAACATCTTTATTTTGTGCTGCAAGTATTGCTCGCTTGCTTATCCAATTGTGATCCACATAGTTCATTTTGATGTTTGGAAATATGTGATCTATCAGTTCACCTTTCCGATGTTTGGTCTTGCATGTGGCATTCTGAAAACAATCGAAAAAAACATTGAGAACAACAAACTGAAATGTTCAAACAGACAGCTGTCATAGAAAGGCGCTTCCTGATGCAAAAGCATTGTAAAAATGAACTTTTGAAGAATTTNTGTTCAAACAGACAGCTGTCATAGAAAGGCGCTTCCTGATGCAAAAGCATTGTAAAAATGAACTTTTGAAGAATTTAGTACCTTTGCAGGTAATACAGATTAAAAAGAAAGGTGTACAAACACTCGTGAGAACAAAAGGAAGGTTTATAAAAAAAAAGAATGAAAACTGGTTTATTTTTTTAGGAGTTATACGCTTCCGAAAGAACTGACACAACATTTTTATATACAATAATACCCCGGACTTGCCCGATAGGTGGGACCGAGCGATAACCGTGTATGTCGAATTCGCTAAGTCTGGGTTCAATTTTTCATATAAATACATATAAATTATGTTTAATTAGGACCAGAGTCTAAATAAAACAATAATTTAGAAAAAAATGTTTAATAAAATGTTGGATAATAAAACAATTTACATTGTTATGAATAAAAAAAATGTAAACCGAAGTTATTTTGACGAAGAAGGCTTCATATATAACATTGTCACCTGACAAGTTAAATTTTTCTTCTTTTCACGCATAAATTTCCTCGTAGCACGCCAATAACTTTTTTATTCCCCGTTTTGTAGTAGAAATGCGCTCTTCGTTGGAGTCTATTTTTTATAGAATTTGTAACCCCTTTTCAATTGAACTGAGGCCTTCTGTTAAATTTGCAATCGTCATTTGATTTTCCGATTCAACTTGGTCTAACGAATCAGTTTGTTCAATGTCTTGCTCATGCTCACGCATTTCTATAAGCTCGTCAATTGTCAGCTCTTGATTGTGTGAATCCAGCAATTCTTGGAACGCCAGCACCATCCACCTCTAAATTTAATTGTTTGGCAATATCGACCACTTCTTCAATTACACTATTGATTTGTTTAAGATCAGACTCTGATTCTCCTTGGGTTTCGGCGGTGAAAAAGAATGGACATGGTTTTTTCCAGACGCCATTCAAAGTTTTTTGTGAAATCTCATTCCAAGATTGTCTAACAATTCTAACAGCATCCAAAACATTGAATTGCTTCCAAAAGTCTTTGACAGAAAGCTCGTCTTGTCGCATAGCTTCATGTAGATGCGCAAACGATCGTCTTGTGTAGTAAGCTTTAAATGTTTTAATGACTCCCTGGTCCATCGGTTGAAGCAAGCTGGTGGTGTTTGGTGGCAAAAATACAACTTTCACCCGTGGGTCGAAATTAATTAGAGTAGCAGGAGGGTGACCTGGTGCATTGTCAATTATTAGCATAATTTTAAATGGGATTTCTTTTAATTGGCAATAACATTCGACTTCAGGAATAAAATGATGGCCAAACCAGTTTTCAAAAAGAGCTTGTCACCCAAGCTTTCGCATTAGACTTCCAAATAACAGGCAAACAAGCTTTAGATTTATTTTTTAAGGCTCTTGGATTTTCTGAGCGATAAACTAAGAGAGGTTTCAATTTACAATCACCAGCTGCATTCGCACCAACCATCACTGTCAATCGATCTTTGGCGGCTTTAAAACCTGGAAACGTTTTCTCTTCACGCGCGATAACAGTTCTTTTAGGCATTTTCTTCCAAAAAAGACTGGTTTCGTCTACGTTGAATATGGTTTTGCTAGTGTAACCACCTTCTTCTATGATTGTCTTGAGTTTTTCTGGATAGAAAGATGCAGCTTCTGTATCAGCGCTTGCCACCTCTCCACTCTCTGCGATGCTATGCCAATTACGACGACTTTTGAATCGGCAGAACTAGCCGTTACTAGCTTTAAACATTTCATCTTTGGCCGCCTCCCCAGCTTCTTCTCTTAGTCTCTCAAATATCTGCTTAGCTTGAGAGTACACCGTGTTTTGATCAACAGGACAATTTTTCACTCGTAGTTGATTATCACACCATAATTTTAACAATGTTTCCATCTGAGCGATTATACCACGACGTTTACGAATGATGGTTGAATTCAAAGATTGAGAATCTTTCACAGCTTCCACAACCTTTTCTGTTCGGACTGTTTATTCCGGTAGGTCAAATTTCTTTGCCAATTCACAAATTTTAATTTTTGCTTCAAAGTCTTTGATAATATTCAGTTTACACTCCAAAGATAGTGATTTTCTTTTCTTGTTTGATTCAAATGACTCAGTTTTTGTTCTTGTGGATGACATAATTAGAGTTAACAATAAAATGCACTGTGTACGTAAAACAATTCCACGCGAAACACGTTCGAACCTGTCGTAAACCGAACACTGACTGGGTGGGGTGGGAGAGCCGAGGCACGCGGCACTCAAAAAGAAAAACCGCGTACCTCCGAATTAGCGTAAAACGGGGTAGCGTAAGTCGGGGTATTACTGTACATAGATTTCTGTATTCTCTCCCCCCTCCCCCCCCATCCAGCCCTCATTTCCATTAAATTCCATTTCTGTTTGTTAATTGAATATTTGTATCAGTTTTCTTAATTTTGTGTTGCCAGTGTGTAAAAGCTGTGAGAATTTAAACAATCACTGTTTTGCCAGGAATGGTGGAAAATGGGACGCGAGAATACATGTTATAATCCATTCACGGTATCTTCGATACTTTTGAAAAGAACCTTTGAAAAATCACCCTAGGAGTTACATGTTCAATTGGTTATAAAAAAATGGTATATGGAAAAAGGTTTTGTCTTGCTTTTAGCACTGAAGCACTATATAAATTGGTTGTTTTAAGTTTNATGCACTGTGTACGTAAAACAATTCCACGCGAAACACGTTCGAACCTGTCGTAAACCGAACACTGACTGGGTGGGGTGGGAGAGCCGAGGCACGCGGCACTCAAAAAGAAAAACCGCGTACCTCCGAATTAGCGTAAAACGGGGTAGCGTAAGTCGGGGTATTACTGTACATAGATTTCTGTATTCTCTCCCCCCTCCCCCCCCCATCCAGCCCTCATTTCCATTAAATTCCATTTCTGTTTTTTAATTGAATATTTGTATCAGTTTTCTTTAAATTTTGTGTTGCCAGTGTGTAAAAGCTGTGAGAATTTAAACAATCACTGTTTTGCCAGGAATGGTGGAAAATGGGACACGAGAATACATGTTAGCACATCAGCCTAGCCAGATGCAGTTTTCCAAGTCAGCAGCGGCCGACACGTGTCAATCACTGCGTGGTGTTATATGAACGGTTAGGTCACAATCTCAGCATCATATATTATGAAGTTGTAGCATTTGTTAACGTTGAAGTGTTTACTACTTTATTTTGTAATCCTTTCGGGTGTGCTTGTTGTAGGTAAAAATCTAAATTAATGTTTTTCTTTCACCTTGAGGATAGGGTAACATAGGAACAATTTTTTATCAAAATCAAAAATGGTGCAGCTTCAGCCACTTAATGTTTTCAAATGGAATGACCTGTATGCTACAGGGCATTCATTACCAATTTCCTCTTGGGACAAAATGGCTCGTAACGCATCCTGACTGGCGTCTGTGGTCAAGATGAACTGTTGCCCAAAATCAGGATATTGCAACATGGGTTCGCAAGCCAATGATTCCTTCATTGCCTTAAATGCGGGTTCCTGCCAATCCCCGCACTCGTAAGGAACCTGGTCCTTCAGTAATTCATACAAGGGTTTGGCCATTTGTCCATACCCGTGTATGAAATGGCGATAATATCCTGGAGTTCCAAAAAAGACTTTTTTTTTGTCTTGGGTTCGGGTATGTCTTATTTTACTTACCGTACTGGGATCTAGTCTTATTTCCTCTCAGGTTTTCTATATGCCACAGGTACATTACTTCATGTCAAAGGAATTCANTTGTCTTGGGTTCGGGTATGTCTTATTTTACTTACCGTACTGGGATCTAGTCTTATTTCCTCTCAGGTTTTCTATATGCCACAGGTACATTACTTCATGTCAAAGGAATTCACACTCGCTGATATGTTGTCGGCACACCCTTTAACCCGAACGTCATATGGGTAAATTCATAGTGGTTAGACGACGCAATGAATGCTGTTTTAGCCCTATCTTCTGGATTCATTCTCACTTGTAAATAACCACTAGCTAGGTCCAATGTAGCGATCCAGTATTTCCGTAATATTTGGTCTTGGAAATACCGAGCCTATTGTTTGTTCATTCATACCCCCCCCCTCCCCACACACACACACACACACAAGTAGTCCACTACGATGCACCCACTTCTGCCTGCCTGCCTGCCACATTTTTTTTTTATATTACCAGTATGGGGGAATTCCATGGACTGGCACTAGGTTAAATGATCCCGTCTCGCAACATCTATAACTCTTGTCTACGTACCTTGTCCTTTTGGGCGTGCGGGATGGGATATTGAGTTTACCGGTTGGGCTCCTAGCAGGATAGGTATGGTGTGATTGACCGTGGGGGACCAGCTTAATTTGTCGCCGGGCAAAAAGAAAATATCGCAATAATCCTTATACAGCTTCATCACTTAGTTCCTCTCCTCCTCATTCATGTGTTCCACCCTCATGAAATTCATCAGTTCTAACCGATCTGATCCTTGCGAGGTAGTGCAGTTTTGTCCATACTCAGATACAGGTTCTTGAGTAATCTCCGGGATGTCTATTTCTACATCTGCATCATTGGTATTCAATATACTACATACACACTTATTGTTCTTAGCTATTGTCAGGCCATCAGCTATGTACACCCCCTTTATTATTTCCGTTTTCCTTATTATACCGATACCATTTTGCGTGGTATTTACCTCAGTCATTACTTTACTTCCTCCAACTTTTTAAAAGCGTTCCCTGGGAGTTATCGTGTGTTACAGGGGCTAGTAACCATATGATCGTATTCAATTGTCCCAAATAAACAATGTTCCTTTGACAATGAATCACTGCCTCAGCATAGTTCAAAAAATCCTTACTCACTATACCATATTTTCTATTATGTGGAATGTAAAGACCACACACTTGTTCTTGACCATGCACCATACATGCATGACCCTCTTAGTGTCAATATCAGTCTGTGAAATTCCCTTGAGTCAATATTTTATACTACAATTTGCCTGTTGTAAGGTTTCCTCTTTCAATGCATTTCAACTCAAAAGACTAATATCTGATCCTGTGCCCTATATCCAATTGTATGGGTATGAACCCCAGTGCATCAATCGACTGTTGCCCTTACAAAGTTTTTGTGCAACAAATTTTTTTATCTGTGTTTCTTGTGGAAGGGTGGTTTGCATCTTTCTCCCCCACTTCAGTTTCCCTGCCCACTCAAATTTTCGCTATCCTCACTTTGCCCAATAGCTACCTGTTTCCTATGTGTTTTCTCTTGGGTACAAAACCATTTCATATGACCGGGTTCCCTGCAGTTGTAACATACCACAGTTGACATCATCTGTTTTTCCTCCTTAATGTCGGCCTTGAAATAACAGTTTTNTCCCTGCAGTTGTAACATACCACAGTTGACATCATCTGTTTTTCCTCCTTAATGTCGGCCTTGAAATAACAGTTTTCGGTTCTATGGCCTAGCTTATTGCAATCGTCGCATCTTACTACAGGAGTAGAAAAACTTATAAGCTCTGTATCTACCCATCCTCTATTAACTCCCAGCTTCTCATGTTGTGAGCACACATTACTCTCCTCCCCCAACGCAATCTCCACAGCGTCACCTAGCCCTCACACCGCTAATCCCTTNGTTGTGAGCACACATTACTCTCCTCCCCCAACGCAATCTCCACAGCGTCACCTAGCCCTCACACCGCTAATCCCTTACCCCGGACTACTAGTTGTAACCTTTTGTTGCCTAACTCTTGCACAAAACAAGCTTTACTGAGATGATCTATCAGCGCTTGCACTCCTGTAGGTCATCGTGTTCTAACACCCATACAGATGCCTCCTTTAGGTCTGACATCATTGAGTCAAGTTTGCTTCACGATCCAGATATCTGCTTGTCCTTCCCTTGCCTGGCATTGAACATTTTACACGCATAATAATCAAGGGTCCGTCTTACTGCATAATTTTTCTCCAGGACATCTCTTACGCCCTACTAGGTATCTATGGTAGTCCTGGCTGGTAGTTTATATCTGGCCTCCCCTGTTATTTTCCCCTTAATGAATTTCAACAGTCTATCATGTTTCCGAGGATCAGTCAATTCAAAGGCAGCCTCTGCATTCTCAATCAATTCTCTTAACTTCCCCTTATCCAATGCAAAGTGTTCGTTCTTCTTTTAATTTAAGCACCTTGTTCAAGCTACAATATTTGGACCCTTTACGGCTGTATTCTACATTCACCATATTAACTAACACACCACCGCACCGCTCAGGGGAATATTCACCACTCTTAAGGATACTGAGTGCGACTCGCTGTTAATCTTCTTGCCTTGCTCCAATCTGCAGTACCGCTCCTTGGACTGCCTCCCTGGTAAACCTCTGTCAGCCGTCCGATATCCGCGCTGTCCGCCACAGGATGATGTGGCATCACCCACATCTGTGCTGTTTCGTTAAGGCTCTGCTTCCCCCATCTGCATCGCTCTGCCTCAATCCTGTTCACTGCCGGTGGTCAGGTCCTGCTTCCGTCTGCGTCGCTTTGATTCAACATGCTGATTTCCCATCAGCTTAACCAGTTGATCGGACCTCTAACCGCTTGCAAACCATAAGTTGCCGGCAGACCCCACACCTAACACCATTTGTTGCAGACTTCATGTATAATCTTCGATCAATTTAGCAATAATTAGACGTAGTACCATAATGTTACTTATTATTATATTCTACAAGTGGGGTCATCAACGTTAAAATAAATCAAGCNAATTAGACGTAGTACCATAATGTTACTTATTATTATATTCTACAAGTGGGGTCATCAACGTTAAAATAAATCAAGCTCTTCAACTTAATAGATGCCTTTAATCATCAGTCAACTTTACAATTACGTCTCGCTCCTCCAGCGATCCAAACCCATCTCCCTTCCATACTCCCTGCCTCCTTCTCCTCTTCTCTCATCATGTGATACCCTACGTCAGTACATNCCAAACCCATCTCCCTTCCATACTCCCTGCCTCCTTCTCCTCTTCTCTCATCATGTGATACCCTACGTCAGTACATGTGTCAATTCCTGGTATCTGAGGAGCAAGTCAGGTACACTCGACTGCCCTCGTGTCTGTGTGACCGGCTCAGTAGACAATTACCAACTTATACTAAAACAACAAGATTACGGGGCCATCTGGCTGCGGCAGAATTACCCTCATGTGATCTGCTAAGCATACAGACAACAGTCACACTCATCTCACTATCAATCTTAAGGCTGGTTTCTACCCTTTCATTATGGTGGTTCAGGCGAATAATTACAATATATATTCCTACAGTTATCCTAGACAATAAAACCATGTAACAAGAGTTTGTCAAAAAAACGACTGAGGCAACCAATATCAGTCACTTAATTACCCAATTACTTATCACAATTGTAGACCAGAATGGGGGGTGGGGCGCAACAGGTGCATCATTTTAGTTTTATTAGAATTATAACCTCGCCTCAAAGCACTTTTTTATGATGCACATAATTTACGTACCCTGAACATTCAAATTAAAATATAGTAAAAAAATTGAGTAAAATATGCGGAAATATACTGTACTTAACAGGACACCACTCACTAATTGTTCGTGCAGTTTCATTCAAGAAATATGTTTTTTTCCTGAAAGTATTTACATGAGTATATACAGTATTTTTAATTTTTGTGAAATAGTCTGCATTTTACTTTTCCTTACTTCCGTTCATATTATTGCAAATGTAAAAAAAAAAAAACAATAAAAAGCTAAATTGTCACATGAAATTCTATTTTTGACACAAACTTCTGTACCTCTAATACTTTAATTTTTCCTGTAAACATTAAGTTCGGGTATAAAAAAAGAGCATAGGCCATAAGGATAAATGAGAAAGGAAAGTGCCGACTGCAGGAGGTCTTTGTCTGCAGACTGGTGGAGGATTGAGGAGTGACAGCTGTTATTCTACGCAGCCGCTGCCTGGCCGCTGATACACAACAAGGCAGCCACTTGCGATGCTTAAGCCTCGATTACATTGAGCGAGTTTACTAGCTGCTGGTTGGCGAGTTTAGAAGCGGGCGAGTCGGTTAGTGCGATAGTGATGATGAGACACAAAACTTTCCACTCGCTCAGTACCCAACTAGCTAGCGAGTAAACCACATGTGAATACGCATTTTTTTTTTTTTTTTTTTTTCATTTCCTGAACATTTCTGGGTGTTCTAGCATTAAAATGAAGTGGAACGTTAATAATATTGTGGAATTTCTTAATGTCTATCAGTAGTACCCTTTGTTATGGATTAGAAAAGACAAAGACTATTGCAACACAAAATTAAAAAGTGAAATTTTCCAACATCTTTATAATGAACTTAATGGAAAACAGTTAATTAGGGGAATGGATGTGAAGCAATTGAAGGCTAGAATGCAATCAATTAAAGATGTCTACAGACAAGAACTACACAAAATTGAAAAAAGCAAGAAAAGTGGCTGTGGTACTGAAGAAGTTTATTCACCAAAGCTGGCATGGCTTAATGAAGCAAATAATTTGGCAGATGTTTTGGCTACAAGAAACAGCAAATCAAATTTGGTGAGTAAAATATTTTAATTTTAATGACTACGACTACTTATTTACAGATCAATAATTAACAGGTCGTTATACATTCATTATTAATCAAATCATTATTCCAACTTTCTCCCATTGCCAAGGCAGAGGATGTTCTTCTGTAAAGTGTGTAGCATATGCTCGTCTGACTTCCTCAGCAGCACGTTTGTAATTATGGCTGCCTAGATTATTAATAGGCTGCAGAATGTTGGCATTTTCCCTCCAGAGCCCAGGTGTTATATTCCCAGTGTTTAAATCCTCTCTATCTACTGCTTATTGAGGTAAGTACTTGCCTGGAGCAGTCTTTCGTAGCCAGTTGTGAAGACTGCAAGCAGCCCAAATGGCTTTATCAGTAGTTTGGGTTTCAACTCAATTGGTCTTGAAATTACTCTAAATCGCCATGCAAGTATGTCAAAAGCATTCTCTACAACTCTTCTGGCATGGGAAAGACAATAATTAAATATTTTTTCCACATCACTGAGCCCAGTTTTACTGTAAGGTTTCAGAAGATTTGTTCTTAAAGGGAAAGCATCATCTCCAATAATAACAGCATGTTCAGGTATCCCAAGAGTATTGCTTTCCATTGCAATATTCAGAGTACTAAATATTGCACTGTCACTTGCTTCGCCATTTCCACCTACATCGATGTAGGTAAAGCAATAATCAGCATCAACCATAGCAAATAATATGATACTATATGTTTTTTTGTAATTGAAGTAGATTGAACCGGAACACGGAGGTCTTTTAATGATGACATGTTTCCCGTCGATAGCCCCAATACATCTAGGAAAATTCTAACGGAAGAATTTATTTTTGATTTCTTTCCATTCATCAACTGTTTTAGGTACCTGCAAATAATAAAAGTAATAAATTAAATCACTAACATAAATTAAATTAAATCAATAAAAACTAATATTTTAAATAAAATTAAATCAGTTTTTATTATTTCTAGGATTTGTCACAAAACAGTGGAGAAACAGAGTCAGATGAAGGCAGTGAAAGCTGCTGGGAATCTGTTGTGTCCACCAACGACAACAGCTGCCCAGAAGAACGCTTCAAAGAGAAGTCGCCTGCAGAAATGAGACCACCAGCGACACCAATGAAAAGGGTTAAAAAACGAGTAGTATCCGACAAAACCCCTTCTGAAATATCAATCGCGATTCACCAATTGGACAAAATTGCACAGAATGCAGCAGAGGAGAAGCCGTATGACCAGTTCAGAAAGTTTGTTGTAGCTGAGCTTCGTCAGCTACCACAGCGACAAGCCATCTTACTACAGCAGGAAATTCAAAATTGTATCATTCGTTCCAAGCTGTCCTCTTTGGAGCCTGCGGTTAATTCAAACCTACAACAAATTAGCGATGCTGCATTTTTACCATCTTCTGACTATTCACTTGCTTCGCAGTCTATCTCCTCAAACGACGATGATGACGTTTTAGGACAGAGTACGGTGTAATACTACATACTTTTGTGTGTGTGCATGTGCGTGCACGCGTCCGCCCACACACACACTACAACTATACNACGGTGTAATACTACATACTTTTGTGTGTGTGCATGTGCGTGCACGCGTCCGCCCACACACACACTACAACTATACTTTCATCAAATACATTCTTTTTTTAAACTGTTTTTAATTCGTAAATTAATTTTTACTTACCTCAATGAATGGTTGAAGGGCGCGAAAAATCGCAGAGAGTACTTCAGGCAAAAACTTTGATATTGTTGATTCGGGAACTCGAAACCGGTATTCTAGAGACTTAAAGGGATCACCACTTGCTAGGTAACGTAGTGCAACTTCCAGTTTTGTGGCTACTGGGATTGCCATTCTCATTTTCGTATCTTCTTTTTTGAGCATTCCATCTACCATCTGCAGCAAATCATCAAAATGGGTACAGTCTAACCTCAAAATATTGCGATAAGCCAAAGCATCTTCGTCCTTCAATTTTCAGTAAACTGCTCGATGCACCATATTTCTGACGTCTTTTCATCCATGGTGTCACCCACAGTTTTCTCTGCCTCGATTTCTGCTTTTCTTTTTTTTAAAACTCCTTTTTGATAGCATGAGCTAAAATGACTCCCACGCGAACTAGTTCTGTCGACATTTTGTAGGTACTGAAACCAGGAACCACCGAGTTACTCGCAGCTAGTTCACTAGCAACTATGACGACACACTGCTAGTTTACTAGCTAACAATCCCACACGCCAGCCAGTAGCGAGTAAAGTAGTCCGGCTTTCAACTTTACTCGCAGATAGTTTACAATCTGCTAGTTGGCTATTGAACATGATTACACTGGGCGAGTTTACTAGCAACTAGTGAATTCGCCAACTAGCAGCTTGTAAACACGCTCAATGTAACCGAGGCTTTAGTTTCTCACACAGCAAGAATATAATCAATGCATAGTTTATAAATCATCTGAATTTTACATACACTTTAAGGAAATTTTACTTTGAATTACATATTATGCGGAATTTCGAATTAACCAAACTCCAAAGCATCTAAAATCCCATTATTATGTTCAGGGGCTAACAACTTCGATTTACATAGAATTTTGAATTAATGAGGTTTTTCTGTAGTACTTGCTTGAGAATAGAATCACAACCTTTTGTTGCCATAATAAATGCAACAAACTTATTTTTCTACCCATTTCCCTCAAATATTCTATTCTTTTCAACTAAATTTTTCATGGTTCCTGAGAAAAGGGTTGTTACTTCGAGGGGTCATTATTCCCGGGTTCATCAAATGGAGAGTTGACAGTAGTTATAAGTCTTAAGATTCTTTGCATGAACATCCAATTCCCATTTAAATTTATAAATACATGTTATATACATTAATCAAATCTAAACAACAAAGTTGACAGTCTCGTAAACAACCTCCATTACTAGTATTAATTGTCTTTGTTCAATAATCTTCAATTTCATACACTGATTTTGAGTCTGTTGATTAGATTTCAAACATTTGTATGAGCTATCACATCATCAGTGTAGTAGAAGAGTTCTATAACTCTAGAAATTATCTTGCCACTAGTTTACCGCTGAATGTCTTCATAACGTCGTGTTACTGTAAGGTTTCTGGCTCTTTACCAGACACTTAGGTAGTTGGTTCATTGTAGCAATGTTTTCTTTCAAGTTCTTGCAGCCTTGAACTCACGTTACTTGCTGCCAGTGGTTTTAGGAACTCTGAAATTGTCATTGCAGATTCTCACCAGGTAACATGTCTTCTCATTGTTTCAAGATCAGAGTACATTAATGTTATTAACTGCTACAGTGTATTTATGTAAATTGAGTGTCCTTTTTCTTCGCATATTTATTTAAGTTATTGTATAAATTTTAACACTGTTTTTTATAGTTAACTTTACTCACTCATGCGTATGATGAAAAATCCATTCGCTATTCCAGTTTCTTCAAGTTCGACAACTCACTCATTTAAATATCAATTTACAAGAATTCTACTAAACTGAATAGTACGTGGCTTATTAAAATTACATACGTGTAATTCATTTAGAGTGGAACTAAACACAACATTTTATGCAAAGTGTTCTTCATTGGTAAAATGTTTGTGAATGAGAAAGGCAGCAATCACAAAGTNCTAAACACAACATTTTATGCAAAGTGTTCTTCATTGGTAAAATGTTTGTGAATGAGAAAGGCAGCAATCACAAAGTATGTAACAAACAAAATTGTTAGAAGACCTTACTTATGTACAATATTAGTTCAGAGTATTGCTTCTGTTAACTCCATTTTACTCAGTGTAGAGAATATCTTTATTTGTGTCTGCCGGTGTTTATAGATAGCCCATGAAGTTAACCTAGATAAATAACTCTCTTCAACATTTTAAGAGATTTAATTGACGAATGAAACAGAAATGCTTCAGTACTTCGCACATAGCATTATCAATATCTTAGCACACTACTAGTAGTACCATTTTATGGTAAATCTGCCGCAAAAGAAAATATTTCCATTTCGGAAACTAAACTCTTGAATTACTTTAGGGACACAACCTTAGGTTGTTCACTTGAAATTGGCTTGTAGCATCATTAAACATTAAAAGCACGAGACTTTTACTAGCCTTGGCGAATGTCGCTTTCTGCAACACGGTGCACATGCCAAAAAATAAAATGAATCCTTCAGATATAAACAAAGTTTGGTTACCAAAACTTATTTGCTTTCTTCATTTTATCAACCCTTCCAAATGGTAAATTTATGTAAATAATCATTGATGAATATTTACTGATCAATTGGTTTGAAGTACAGTTTCAAAGATGCTAAATTATAACGTCCAATTATATATGTAACCATTATTTCGGTTTTTTACTCTATAGCAGTTATTTAATTTCTCAAAAATGTTGTATGGACCAGCATATAAGAGACATAGTTTCCTGGTGACATTTTCCCAAGTGACCAATACTAGGTCTCCTATTTTGAATTCTTTATGCTTGGTTACTTTATTATTCCTTTCTCTTTTTTTTTAGCAGCTAGATTGTAACTGTGCTTGAACAAATTTGTGTAGTTCATTTTGTAAATTTGATTCTTCACACTCGAGGTTACTCGTATCAGTTACCTTCGGTAAACTAGGAAATTTCCTTTTTCCAACAGTTCTGAACGTTGCTGTGGACCCCTTTGTGTTTAACTTTTTACTATGGCGAAACTGTGAGTTGACATATTTTTGTGTTGTGTTAGGTACTACTACTGATATAGTTGCTTGTAATTGTGACGGTCTAATACCAGTACTGTAACAGTTGCACTTAATCATTATAAATATTCTGTGTTTGGGTTCCATTTCTCGATTGCGCTGTTGGGATACATACTATCAATTACTTTGCTTTCATGCTGCAGTTCACTATATAGTTCATCATTGTGCTCTTCCTCGCCTAGACTCTTTTTACTACCGTCGTTGTNTAAACACAACATTTTATGCAAAGTGTTCTTCATTGGTAAAATGTTTGTGAATGAGAAAGGCAGCAATCACAAAGTGTGTTAGGTACTACTACTGATATAGTTGCTTGTAATTGTGACGGTCTAATACCAGTACTGTAACAGTTGCACTTAATCATTATAAATATTCTGTGTTTGGGTTCCATTTCTCGATTGCGCTGTTGGGATACATACTATCAATTACTTTTCTTTCATGCTGCAGTTCACTATATAGTTCATCATTGTGCTCTTCCTCGCCTAGACTCTTTTTACTACCGTCGTTGTNCTTTCATGCTGCAGTTCACTATATAGTTCATCATTGTGCTCTTCCTCGCCTAGACTCTTTTTACTACCGTCGTTGTTTCCTTGCTCTCTCCGGCTCTTCTATCTTCTGTACTTGTAAATTGGTGTTCTGTACTGACCACGGTTCTTCCTTCAATCAACATATAATACATCTATGGATGTTATACATGTATTATGCTCATTGTTAGGTCTGTTATCTCGCTGTTGCCAATTTTAATACAGTAGTTGTGGTTTTTACATGGTTACTCGTTCATTTGTTCATTCATTAGTATTGCAAGATTGACGGTCTAATCTGTCAAATTGTAAGATTGGTTCACGGAATTCTAAAATACGCATGTAAAAATCTCGTGCCCACTATAACTGATAACTTTATGGTAGTTTACCTAATACCATCAAGATCAACTCAGAATGACTCATCTCTGAAGTCGTGTGTCTAGTCTGTTTATACATTTCACTGAAATGTTCAAGTGCTTTATTTCTTCGCGGGTAAAATTTTTCAGTGTAAAGTAGGGCTCTAGGATTTCCTTGAATTCTCAAATTCCAAAACTGTTCTAAAAATAAAATTTTGAAATTCTGGTATGATGTGATATTGACTTTAACCAATTCCCACCAATAATATGCGGTAGATTTAAACCCGCTATTAAGACACCTGAGAATTTCTACTCCTTCAATTTGAAAAATGTGACATTGTTCTAACTGTCGCAAAAATATTACGGGGTTCTCAGTGCTTTTTCTTGCAAAAGTGGGCATCATTCTCACCTAACGACAAGCTGGATGGTGGAGTAGTGCCGCAGTTGGATTAATTAATGTATTTGTTTATTGATTTGACAGGGTTACACCAACCTGGTGTTCTGGTGAAAGATGTGGTAAGTTGTCATGTCTAACTTCGTTACTAGATGCTGCTTGTAATGAGTTGGATGTGTGCATGTTATTCAACCTAATAATTTCATCAAGTGTGTTTATTTTAATGTTGATTTCCCTTGTCACTTTCTGTGTGCTATCAACTTCAGCTTTTAATTTACTACACTTTTCTTGGGTGATTTTGTTTACTTGATTGATATGCATTTTAACTTGTTGAGTTAGCTATTTGAGATTTACGTTGGTTGTTTGCTCGCAGTTGGCTATTGAGTCCTTCATTGTTGTCAATCTTGAGACAGTGGTTTTTTGTGTCGCAGGGGTTTCACAAATTAGGTTCTTAATTATATCAGTATTTCCTTCCATTTGTTTTCTTATCTTACTTATTACAATTTTGTTATTTACCATGCCAGATTTTACCAAATAAATTTGGGAATGTGTTTCAGAATTCCTAGTTTTTATTCCCTCCCTGACTTGTGTCGTTACTATTTGTGTAACTTCACTTTTGCACTGTGCTAATCTCTGCTTAATTTCATTTCAATATTCTTGTAGCATAGCATTTGCTTGCTCTAGCTTTGATTCTAATCGCGAATTCACCTTGTCAATATGCTGAGTGATTTCATCTTTTAGCATTGCAATTTGCTGAGTAAATTCAGTTTTTAACTCAGTGCTCATCTGCTGAATCATTTTTACTATAGTAATAACTGATCTTGTTCATCATTTCCTTTATTCGTTTTTGGATTGTTATTGTTATTATCTATGTTTTACTGAAACTTGGTTTACATTTTCAGGAAAACTAACATCAGCTTGTGAACCCACATCAAAATTTCCAACATTTACTGTTTCCTTGGTGTTCTCCATGTCAATATTTTGTTTACTAATTCTTAAAAAATATACATTTTTGTTGTTTATTATTGTACATAAGCTACTGATATTATGTTTTTTTTTGTGCACATCATTAAAATGAAATTTCAGAACATTGTTCGTGGCCCCAGCATCATTTACAGAAAATTTAACAAGGGTGACTGAAAGGTTATGTCTTACCTCATTTTAAGGGATGTTTAACGAAACCTATTTTACAANGAAAATTTAACAAGGGTGACTGAAAGGTTATGTCTTACCTCATTTTAAGGGATGTTTAACGAAACCTATTTTACAAAAATTAATAGATTGCTGCAAATCAAAAATATACAGTAATTTCCTTGTCATTTTTAAAGATTGAAAAAATATTTCATAGTAGGATTTTAAAGATTCTTTGAAGTAACTCATGGTATCTCATTTTAATGTGCTTTATCTTATTTTAGTAAGTTAGTTTTTATTATTTGTAAATAAAAAACACAAAATTTGTGAATTTGACAAGCTATTGTGTAAAATATATGCAGTCTAAAAGTTTTTTATGCAACAAANGAAAATTTAACAAGGGTGACTGAAAGGTTATGTCTTACCTCATTTTAAGGGATGTTTAACGAAACCTATTTTACAGAAATTAATAGATTGCTGCAAATCAAAAATATACAGTAATTTCCTTGTCATTTTTAAAGATTGAAAAAATATTTCATAGTAGGATTTTAAAGATTCTTTGAAGTAACTCATGGTATCTCATTTTAATGTGCTTTATCTTATTTTAGTGAGTTAGTTTTTATTATTTGTAAATAAAAAAACACAAAATTTGTGAATTTGACAAGCTATTGTGTAAAATATATGCAGTCTAAAAGTTTTTTATGCAACAAANAAAAAACACAAAATTTGTGAATTTGACAAGCTATTGTGTAAAATATATGCAGTCTAAAAGTTTTTTATGCAACAAAATGGTACTTGTAAGTTATGTCTAAAAGTTGAACAGCATTTCATATAAATAGAAAATAATGAATTTTTCTGTGACCAGTATACTTGGTGCTTGTGTTCACAGAGCTGTCACTACAGCCAGAGAATGTGCATGCTGTTGTCCAGCGTGATTGCATCTGAATGCAAATGTGTTTTGCTGCCTAGATCAGAGAATGAGGAAAACTGAAAATGTGCTGCCAACTGCATCTGTTGGTAAAGGATGTCTTCGCATACGCCGGGCACTTCAGTGGAAAATATGATTGTGAGAATGATTGAAGAAGGTTCCAGCACTAATATCCGTGCATTTGCTAGAGTGTTGCATGTTGGCCATGGCACTGTCCACTTAAGAGGATTTACTTTACACCCATTCCACTACAGACATGTTCAAAACCTCATGCCACATGTTCACCTTCCTCTTACATGCTACTGTGAGTGGCTCCATTATGAAAATGGGTATGATCTACACTTTTTTCATAACATTTTTATAGACTGATTGAATTATTTTCTGCTAGGATGGCATATTCAACATCCACAACAACCACATGTAGTCAACAAAAAATCCTCATGCTACACATGAGCAAGAGCGGCAAGTTCATTGGAGTGCAAATGTCTGGGCCTGTATTCTTTGAAATTGGGTTGTTGGTCCCTACCTTCTACCCAAAAGTTTGACTGTTGCTTTGTATAATGTGTTTCTGCAAGCTGTGTTGTTTGAACTGCTTGCTGCTGTATGTGGATCCAGGCAGCATGATGGGGCACTGTGGCTCATGTGTGAAACCACCTTCACAACACCTTACCTGGTACGTGGTGACCCTGAACCGTGGCCNAAGATGTGGATCCAGGCAGCATGATGGGGCACTGTGGCTCATGTGTGAAACCACCTTCACAACACCTTACCTGGTACGTGNCTGCTGTATGTGGATCCAGGCAGCATGATGGGGCACTGTGGCTCATGTGTGAAACCACCTTCACAACACCTTACCTGGTACGTGGATAGGACGTGGTGACCCTGAACCGTGGCCTGCAAGTTCGCCAGGCCTCGTTCCCATTGACGTTATTGTGTGGGGTCACCTTAACAAAGTGTCTACCAGTCACTGAATTCACAGAAAAGCCACAGGAATTAGGATTAGGAGGGGTTACAGAAGTTATGATAATTAGAACAAAATCACAGATTTTTGTATGAGCCTACATTTTACCATTGCAGTCAGCATTCAACTTTAATGTTTGTCCATCTGCCAGCGACAGCTAGAAATCCTGACGTGCTGGACAGGTAGTAAAATGACAAGAGAGCTCAATACTGTATTTACTTTTGTATGCCATACATAATCTGGCTCGGTGGGGTGTTTATTTCACTTCTGTTGTCCTTCAAGGAAACGTGTTTAGCGTACACACAATGGTACAATTCTTTTGTGGACTAAGTGTGAAGCAAACAAAGCAGTATCAGATATAAGCGGAAAAAGAGGGAGGGGGTGAGAAGGTGAAAGCGGCACACATTGCCATGACCAAGACAATAAAAACTGAACTGAACCTCTGAGCCTCTGGCTTTTAGTATTTTTTGCTTTAGGCTGACCTTCTGCTGCTGCTGCTTCACTGCAACAAACAAAGATTGGAGTCATTGCTGGCCAAGGAAACTAGTGTGCCGGTATTGTGAGAAACATACCAACTGGAACCACAAAAACCAGTTTTAAAAAAGCAGAAAACGGCACCTAATAAAATCTTTATATCTACTTTTAGACTAGTAGGATGCACTTGGCTGCTTTTCCACACTGAACAACCTGTAATAAGTAGTAGGCTATTCACAGTAAAGTGAGCTCAAATTTACAGTCGTATAAAGATTTTTGGTTCATTTGCTGTATCTACCTTGCCGTTTTACAAATTTAAACCAAACGTTGTATGCTAAAAGTATCTATTATGAGTATTAAATATTTTAATAAATAGCCTCTTTAGTCTGCCATTTTGTAAGAGAGTACCACATGAAAAATTAAGTTTTTATGCCATATGTCAAGGAAAAAATGATCAGATTCTTACCAGATTTGGCAATCAAGTAATACTACAGTAGATACTGTTAGCAGCAGACAATTATTTTCAAAATGGTGGCCATATAAACATTTTAGATTACAATACTATATCTATGTGAAATGNCATAATCTGGCTCGGTGGGGTGTTTATTTCACTTCTGTTGTCCTTCAAGGAAACGTGTTTAGCGTACACACAATGCTACAATTCTTTTGTGGACTAAGTGTTCTACCACAGATTTTATATTGTGACTAGTTTGTTTTGGACTTAGCCCATGAAGCAAACAAAGCAGTATCAGATATAAGCGGAAAAAGAGGGAGGGGGTGAGAAGGTGAAAGCGGCACACATTGCCATGACCAAGACAATAAAAACTTAACTGAACCTCTGAACCTCTGGCTTTTAGTATTTTTTGCTTTAGGCTGACCTTCTGCTGCTGCTGCTTCACTGCAACAAACAAAGATTGGAGTCATTGCTGGTCAAGGAAACTAGTGTGCCGGTATTGTGAGAAACATACCAACTGGAACCACAAAAACCAGTTTTAAAAAAGCAGAAANCAAGGAAACTAGTGTGCCGGTATTGTGAGAAACATACCAACTGGAACCACAAAAACCAGTTTTAAAAAAGCAGAAAACGGCACCTAATAAAATCTTTATATCTACTTTTAGACTAGTAGGATGCACTTGGCTGCTTTTCCACACTGAACAACCTGTAATAAGTAGTAGGCTATTCACAGTAAAATGAGCTCAAATTTACAGTCGTATAAAGATTTTTGGTTCATTTGCTGTATCTACCTTGCCGTTTTACAAATTTAAACCAAACGTTGTATGCTAAAAGTATCTATTATGAGTATTAAATATTTTAATAAATAGCCTCTTTAGTCTGCCATTTTGTAAGAGAGTACCACATGAAAAATTNTATTATGAGTATTAAATATTTTAATAAATAGCCTCTTTAGTCTGCCATTTTGTAAGAGAGTACCACATGAAAAATAAAGTTTTTATGCCATATGTCAGGGAAAAAATTATCAGATTCTTACCAGATTTGGCAATCAAGTAATACTACAGTAGATCATGTAAACTGAGATGTTTTAGCAGCAGACAATTATTTTCAAAATGGTGGCCATATAAACATTTTAGATTACAATACTATATCTATGTGAAATGGCTTCTCCCTCAGTAGAAAAACTAGAACAAGGTGTTTTAGTGGCAATGCTACACGTCACATTACAGCACTTGAAATGCCACAATTTATTGACAAAAGTTTAAAGAAATTTTAAAGAGAGTGATGATACAGACAGAATTTTTGCCTGTTGTGATGTGTCATTTCTAGCAGTCTGGCAGCTGTCTGAGGCATGAGAAAGATGCGCTGTAGTGGCTGGCAATCAATAAGATGACAGGAAACATCAAGGTCAACACGTACAGTTGGAGCTTGGCGAGTGTGGTTTGTGGCACTGCCTGGTACACAGTTGACGGTACCGCAATTCATATCACCTACATATATGCTTATTTTCGTATTATTGCCACTAAACAGCAACCAGGACGTGTGCCGTTGTAATTTCTGAGAAAAATGTGGAAGTGGTACAAGGGTAAATATGGAATTTTACTGTCACACTCACACGTTCACAGCAGAGGTTAGGTACGGTATGCCACCGGTTTCCATTTCCAGAGTATTATATAAGCCGGAGGAAGTTGAAAAATTTCACTGGTGGAAAAATGAAAAATGAACGCGCTCAAAAGCGGTGACGTGGAAACACCATATGCACAAGGGGCACTGTTAGAGGGCAGTACATACAATGATCAACAGTGGAGAGATTAGGAACGCGTACTAGGCATAACACCACTGCGTCCAATACAACTGTAGTTAACTCGGTGAAAAAGTAGTCTGTTGTTTTAAGCATCTGCCTGCGTGTAGTACACATTGTAGACATGCCATGATGGCATAGATGACCACACTTCATGCAATTCATGGACTTTTAATGAGGTTGTATTGTGAGCCTGAAGGAGGCTGGATGGCCCTTCTGAAGAATTGCCCAA
Source organism: Clitarchus hookeri (assembly GCA_002778355.1). NCBI lineage: Eukaryota > Metazoa > Arthropoda > Insecta > Phasmatodea > Phasmatidae > Clitarchus > Clitarchus hookeri. Next base: position 129,018 of record NQII01004524.1, read on the forward strand.
TGCGTAGACATGTAGTGTCTGCTGTGCATCTGTGGTGGTGCCAGTGGTNTGGATGGCCCTTCTGAAGAATTGCCCAATGCGTAGACATGTAGTGTCTGCTGTGCATCTGTGGTGGTGCCAGTGGTCCAACGATTGTGCACATACTCATCAACCTGATTCCGGACGGCAGCAGCATACGGATTCCCGCCTGGACCGCCGCATCAGATGGGCAGTCATTGCTGATCGCACTGCGACCGCCGCACCCAGGGTGTCAGCTAGGACCATCACCAACTGTTTGCTGGATGCTGGGCTACAATTAAGGGTGCNGCGACCGCCGCACCCAGGGTGTCAGCTAGGACCATCACCAACTGTTTGCTGGATGCTGGGCTACAATTAAGGGTGCCGCTTGCCAGGCATCGTCTCTCACCTTATCACCATGCAGCCCACCTCAGATGGTGTTACGAACAACGCAGCTGGAGGGATGAATTGCGCGGGTGTTACCCAACGCACTTTCAAAGGTGTTCGTCAACTCCCCTGGCCAGCACAATCACCCGACCTGTCCCCCATTGAACATGTGTGGGACATGGTNTCAAAGGTGTTCGTCAACTCCCCTGGCCAGCACAATCACCCGACCTGTCCCCCATTGAACATGTGTGGGACATGGTGGGACGGCGTTTCGTGCAGTCTGCAATACCGGTAACAAACCACCACCAATTGCAACAACAGGTGGAATTAGCGTGGAACACTATTGCTCAAGATGACGTACGACACCTTTATGATTGCCTTTATGTATGACTACAGGACTGCATCGTCACTAAAGGAGGTTACACAAGATGCTGACATTGTTGTTCAAGGCACTCTGTAGCCTATGTCCATAGGTGTACGACCCTGTGATTATTATCATATACAGTATACAACCTGTATAATTATTTAATAAAAACTTCATTCATGTGGGACCATTGCATCCGGGTGTTCATTTTCCACCAGTGTAGAAAAGAAAGGCACAGGAGTGGAAATGTTGACAAGTCAGGGGGATAGAAAAAAAGTCACGGTGCAAGTTAACATGCTTGCTGCAAATACTACTCAGCGGAGACCCAGAAAATATGTGAATTACACAAGAATTGTAGATTTTTTGGTACTTTACTATTTACCGGACTTTCTGGTTTACTGACTATGCCTTCTCCCAATTTGTCTGGTTAACATAGGCTTTACTGAACTTACATGGGTTGACTGTTGCACAATCGTTTTCACTTATAAAATTTGAGTGGCTCTACTGAACAGAACTTTATTGCACCAGAATGGTAACAATTCATTGTCTTGTCAAACAAAGAATATTTCATCTTGTTTATTTTTCAGATATAATTAAAAAAATTTATTCCATCCTACAAGGTTTGCCAAGACTTTCAGATACAGTTCAACTTTTTTACTGGTGTTGTAAAGAAGGGAAATAGAAATGTGCGAAACTATCACAGAATGTCAACATAATTCAGATTGTAGTGTGCCAAACAAATAGTTAAGAAGTTGCGTGGCATTATTTGTTGAAAACAAACGTGTAGGTAGGCTACTTGTGTTACTGATAATAAGCTACTGGTCTGACTTGTGAAATAAATACTTACATGCACATACTTTGAAGGATTGCAACAAAATATTGTTGTATTAATATGCTTGACCACTATATAAATATTTAGTTAAACACTGATATTCCTATGAAAAGCCACTGAAAATTGATTTTGCTAATGTTGAAAGTTAGAAAAACCAGGTCCCTCAAAATTTTTTGCTGTGTAGCTAGTGTGGTGCACCATACATAATCATACGCTAGAGTCATGGATCTGCTTATATCAAATGGTTGACCATAATAAAAAATTACCCTTATAAGTTTTCTCTTTTCTGTATAACCCTGGCGTACCAGTCTGCCATTATTTTCACATTGTGTATTTTCTGTATAGGCTGCTTACGGTAAAGTGAGCACTTTTGAGGCCCTAGTTACTTTTTCCTTTCAGCAATTTTTTATCCTTTAACCACCTTTTTAAATAAATATTGCCATGTAAGCGATAAACACAATGCGTATATTCCATGGCACTCGGAAGTTAACTACTAAGCTAAAATAAAATATATTTATTGACTATTATTCCAAATGAGAGGGCTTCCAAAAGTGCTCACTTTACAGTGAATAGCTTATAGTGTTGAGGCTCACTGCCAGCTGTGTCTAACCATAAAATTATATGGCGTGTTTCCCCTTAGTTTTTTGTTCTCCTTCCTGTGGTTGGTAGGAAAATGGGGAGAGGAGAAAAATGAGCATAAAGAAGGGAAATCTAAAATGGACTAAATTTTTTTCATATAACAGCTTACGAAGAGAAGATATTCATTTGTGAAAGATTATTGGATGTCAGAAAGCCATTGATAGTATGAGACAGTGTGTAGCAAGCTTTGGTAGATGGTTTGATAAAAGATGCAGAAGCTGTGTAAAAACAGGAAGAAGGGTGAAAAAGTAGTTTGAAGAAACAAATGAAGTGAGATGACATTCATGACAAGCAGTAATAAGGAAGTAATGAGGAGTAGAGAATTAGACAGTATAAAGTTGAAACACATGGAAAATTTTAATTATTGAGGGAGGTAGTATTGTGTAATGAGAAGGAAAAGTTAGGAAGATATGCATTTTACAAGTATGTAAGCAATTTAGTATGGATGAAAGAAGCGACATTGAAATGAAAACAGGAGCTGAGATTTGGACAGTAGATAAGCAAGATACAGGGAAAATTAGAGCTATAGAAATGCAGTGACGAGACAGAATCAGTAGTGTACAAATAAAAGCAGGATTGCAAGATCTGAATAAGATGGAGAACGCAAGGATGAAATGGTGTGGACATGTGCAGAGCATGGCAAGGAAAAGTTTGCATAGGAGAATGATGGAGCATAAGTATGAAAAAATAACCAAGGAGGAGTTGGGTAGGAGGAATGTTGGAGAGAGAAAGGATGATGACACTTCACAGTGTGATGTAGGCTGGAAACAGCAGTGGATGATGATCAAGAGAAAGTGGCAAGAAATGCCTGTTTGTCTCCTTGGGGGTAGGGAAGGGATCAGTGGTATGATCAGATCTGGTATGTAGTACCAAGGGTTGGATTTAACGGTTGTGGGTCTGGAATTCTCAGTTTGCAGCAGTGTGGCCTGCATAGTGATTACTTTGCGTGACAAATGTAAAAATATTTCTAGCAAAGAGGTTGTCTTTACCATTGATTTAAAAATGAGGTAGATTGACTTTATTGTTCTGTGTGTTAGAAATATTAACCACTTTACCTGCAGAACTGTTGGAATAATGCATTTAAAACAGTGATGTTAATGTTAGTTTGCATTTGGTTTTTCAACAGGAACTAACTTGTGCTTTTATAAAAAAAATCTAATGGAACTGTAATACCCTAACCGCAGTCAAACTTGGTCAGAAGTGTAGTAACCTTTCAAAACACATATTTATGCAAACAATAAGCTGTACTTGGTGAAAGTCATGTGGTTTTGACAGTTCAGGGAAAATAGCAGTTCAATGTTGTTACTGTACCCCATATTTCCCAACCCTGGCTACCTACCTATTATGGAGAGTTGCACAGCATTGCTAAGATTGTACAATCTGTAAAGATACCGTATCACCCAGCACCACTGTTCATGCAGGAGTGATTTGTTTTAACGTGGTTAATTGTCTGCAGTATCTGGTAGAGATCTTACTGTGTTTGCTACATGGCCTGTGTAAGCTCCTGAACATTCCTGCGAGGTTGAGCAAGGAGACTTTGGTCTCATCAGCATAGGCACTTGCAGTTTACAAAATATTCACAGTTCCTTAAAACAGTTGTTGGATTTTTTTTTTAGTTTCAGTGTTGGAAGTATTAATACTTGGTCTATAGTTTGACTTAGCTGTCATGTCTTTTTTATAAAAAAAAATGACAGCTAAGTTCAAGAATTGCTCTTCCCTGGTGGTGTTTTCATAAAACGTGTACCTTCAAGATGCTGTATTGATACTTGTTTCAAAAAGTTAATTTTACCCTAAGAAATTGACAAAATTTTTATAATGTAAATTATCTAGTTAACAAAATTTGCCAATGATAGTAACTGTAATCAACTCAGCAGGCATAATGGTGGGCACCACTTTCCTGCTGTGGTGTTAATAATATATAAGACAAAGTGTAAATGTTTGGAAAAAATTGTATAACATTTCCAGTGTTGGTGACTAAGATAAAATTAAAGTTTACGTGGGTTTGCAAAAGGAGTTGGATGAGAATATATGAGTGTGTTATGTTTTAATAGTAGCCATATCACAAACTGTAGAGAATATTTTTGATGGCTGACAATATTATGTGATTTATAATTTTGTTTGTTAATAGTGCAGGTAAGGAAGTCCCATGATAGTCTTAATTATTTCTGGGTCATTACCACACAGTCACAACTACTTGGTTAAATCAACCATCTTAAGAAATATTGCAAACAATTAAACTGCCTATCTTGACTGTTAGCTGATATTCATAAAATGTATTCTGAATGTAACTGCAAAATTGCTTTGTTTAACAAAAAAAAAAAAAACCAAGTACATCAAGGAACTTAAAAATTATATACATAACACTGAAAATATGTGTTACTTANAAAAAAAAAAAACCCAAGTACATCAAGGAACTTAAAAATTATATACATAACACTGAAAATATGTGTTACTTAATAAGTATTAAATAATGTGACATCTCTAGTAGGAAATTAAATGATGTGTGCTTTAAAGTGAAATACTTTATAAAGAGATTTTATTGTACTATACAGTGCCTTTTCACAAAATTTAGAACAGGTGGCTTACGTACCATCTACAACAATAGTTTACATTTTTTACAGAAATAAAATTATAAAATGTTATTACAGTTTACAAATCATGGTGAAACTTCTATATTTCCATAGAGGTTTGGCTGTGCACTTGTCAACAGTGGGCAACTCAACTTGAAACAGAAGATTTATGCCACGGATTTCCAGCCTATTGATTGCGACTGCAACTGCTCAACTTGCAAGCACTATACTCGAGCATACATACATTCCATTGTTACAGTGGAAACAGTTGCTTGTCATTTGCTCTCTGTTCACAATATTGCATATCAGGTAAGCGTGTATGGCAAAAAATGTATTTTCTGTTGTTGTGAAATGTTATTTTTTATAAATACAGTATATTAGAACCTCTCTGTATGAACCCCATTTATTGTGTCTGTCTTTGTATAAAAACTCATTTTTGAGGAACTATAAAAAATTTGGGTGAAAAAAGTAGAAAATTTGAGGGAAATTGATTAAAAAATTAATTTATTGCACTTTTTTTGGTTGCTGCATGTTCCATTTCTCTTGGTGAGCACTGTACTGGATGTTGTGCATATCTAAAATTAGATAAGACCTCTCGCCAGTGTTAGCCAATACCTGTTGACTTCACCTGTCCATGTAACCTCCACCCCTCAGGCTGCCAAATGTTTCCTTGCGCAATGTGCTCTCGCTGTCTTGCCTTCCAACTTCGTTTGTGTTATGATTTGAGTTTCTCTTGGTTTTCTGTTACTGTTTGTTGATGACAAACTTAGTTTATTTGGACTCCATTTTGGTGACATTTTGTGAACAATAGTTGACGAACTGCGCCTTTTATACTGATTTGCAATTTAATTAAAATGAGTGGAAATAAAACCAGCTTGTCACACTATATGTAGAATTTACATCACAAAAGTGTACTGTGTTTACTCAATAAATAAAAAAAATTCCATAATCACATATAATGCACATAAAAAGTAGAATGCTCTGTTTAATAACATACCACATACAGTAATATAAAAATGACAACAATATTTTGCACGTTGAAGTGTTTTGAAGCAACGTGTGCATATGCTTTTGGTAGAGTACTGTGGGATAGAAGACCTGGGTGGAGAGGAGGCAAGTAGTCCATGGGTGTGATCTGTAGATGCGTGGCAAGTTATTGATCACGTGCACCATTAGCTGGCGGTCGCCGCCCTTTCCTACCCTCCTTCATCCAGTGTTTGTGGTACAATACTTTGTCTATATTAGCAATGTTACTTCATGGCAATTGCACCTTGTCAACCCCTATGTCACATTTTAATGTGATTAATAATATTTCATTTTTAAAAACTTGTAAATTTTAAGACAGATGGGAATAAATATGGTTATTCAAATTGGTTTCTATATGATCTTCAGTAATTAATATCTCAAACTTGATGTCTGCCGTAAGTTATGGGCGCTTGGTAATTTCACGTTATTTGGCGACAAAGAGGTTTCATATATACTCTACCAGCGTGTCAGTTTATTGAGAAGAAGTGTTTCTATTGAAATAAATAAATATTTCAGCAACAAATCCTTGCATTTTCCCCGCAAGAAGTCCCTGAAAATCGACTTCACACTCGATCACCACGCAATACCATATATTGTCATGTATGGGCCACACATTTAATACTTATTTTTCATGTGAAAAAGATGGGGTGCGGTCTATACATCAAACTATTTGGGGAAAAAATGGTTAATGTGTAAAAATGTTTCCGACCATAATAAAATGACCCCAAATGTCCTCCATCATCAAGGAACAGCCCTTAGAGAACAAGTAAATTATTTGTGTGTGGGATCATTGCATTGAACAGCTGCTAACATTTGCGCAATCAAGTCATTGGCAAATTGTGAAATAGTCTACTGCAAATTGTAAAATAGAGCCGACTGCAAATTGCGAAGTAGAGCCGACTGCAAATTGATAAATAGTAAACTGTGAATTGCGAAATCGAGTCGAATGCAAATTGCAAAATCTAGTCAAATGCAAATTGCAAAATAGAGTCAGTTTTCTGTAACTAGATTACAGAGTGTTGAACATGAGGAGGAGCACTAGTGGGAGTAGGTCATGTTTGCATACAACATGTGAAAGTAGGTAACAAATCCGGGCATCTGACCACCTTGCCTGTGGTTGAGGGCCGACTGTGTGATACAGGTTCCTTCAGTGGTGTGGGAGGTAATGGCGAGACGGCACGTGAGACATGCCAGAGTAGGCTTCTGTTTCCACGGGTGAATGTTCTCCTATGCCAAACTGCTGTCTCTCTTTTCCATGTCTGTACTCAGCTGACAGTCTGTTCATTAATTAATCCATAATGTTCCAACAATGAATCTCATCATTTGGCACATAGCAACACATTTGCTTTCGGTGCATGATGTTGCTGTTTTAAATGACACAATGTAATGTTGGAACAAGTCATGTTTCATGTGTTATCCATACCTACTCCAACAAACTATTGGTGATATACAAGTAAGGCTCATGGTGGTGCAATGGCTAAACTGCTTGCCTCCCACCATGGCGAATCGGGCTCGATTCCCGGCGGGGTGGACATGAATATTCTTATCTGGGAAACGTGGCAGACGTTTTTCGGGGCACACCTGTTTCACCACCATGTAATTTTGCCATTGCTCCATCTCCACCCCATGTGACCTCCACCTGCATCAATTAATTTCTCGAAAACGGCGGCATTTAGTTTAAAAACACAAGACTGAAGTTTTTTCACCATGTACGGTAGATTACAAATCCTCAGAAGACAACAAACAAAGTGAAACAGTAAAATTTTTATTTGTACAAATGTAGTACTAACCCCTCACTTTTCATGGATAGGGGTTGATATTTAGCCCATTTTTTTGTGCTTTGTACTTCACCATTTAATAATCCAGTATCCAGAAACTTAGACATTTATAGTTTATTCTGGTTGTGTTACTAACAAAAAACATGATACTCAGTCAAGGAATACAAAAGTAGATAAATGATGTCTCCTCACCTTTATTAAAAACAACTTATGAATTACGTAGTTTTTAACAAATTCATAGCAGTGGTTTCTTAGTTATTAGTGATAATAAAGACTATGAGAAATACAAAAATCTGCAGAATAGGCCTACGAGATAGTGAATAGGAAGAAGAGAAAATTAAGTCCCGGTGAGGTCAAACCAAGGGGAGCAAAGTATTTATTATTATTTTATTACAACCCAGAAACAGTGCAGCATTTGGAGGGTCGGCAGTTTCGTGGTAGCGACCTGGCGAAGTTCAGCGATCAGTGAACCAAGAGGACCAGTGACAGAAGAAGGTGAGAGAGACCGCGGTGGACGAGAGAGAGAGAGAGAGAGAGTGAGAAGGGGGAGGGAAAGGGAGAGATAGTATGCGTGCATGTGTGTGTGTGGGAGGACAGCGATGAGCGAAGCGCGTGAGTGCTGCATAGCGCATAGAGTGAGTTACCAGACGAATAAAATGAGAATTAAATATTTAACAGTTAAGTGGTTACTGACATTTCAATCTTGCTTATTTTTACTGACATTACTGTTTTTCCTAACATTTGGCTGTTGCCAGAATGTGTGGCAAGTTGACAAGCTCAACTGTAGGCATGTTTTTTTTTTTAAACTGCATCTTCACAGACAATCCCGTTCACGCTCTCTATCCCGTACTTTTGTGCATTACTGTGTTGCATAATCAAACTAAAATTGTCGCCTACACGTGTACGACAGTTCAGTAAAGTAACTATGTAAAGAAGCTAAAATTTACAGTGAATTTATAAATTTTGTTTGTCTTAACATTTTCATTTCTAAGTTGCCGTCTCTCCTTTGCCTCCAGCACAAACGAGTTGCCTGTTTACTCACAAGCTAAACAATTGTGTAAAGATATCTTTACTGAATGGCTAAACCAGCGTGGAAGACGCACCTGCGGCCTGCAGGTAGTTAGCTGTCAGCCGAGGAGATGGGTTTGCTGGTAAGGCCAATACATATGAGCTGGCAACAGAGCGACTGAATTCCAAGAATGAGTCCCCTCCTCCTGCCGAGCACATGGTTGAACTCGCAAATGATTACAGAATCACTTACAGCTCCATTGTTTTAAGAATAAATAGTTCTGAATTTTTCTTATTTCCTTCGTTGTATTCACGGTTACAGATACCTCAGTAAATAAATATTCTGGGAATACTACTTTTTTGCCAGAAATGGTGAAAAAAAATCATATTTTTAGAACTTGCTTGTGCAGTTTCCTTAAGAGGTAAGATAAAAGTACAGACTTACGAACTTAGTTTTAGCTGTGGGCTTTCATTTTGTGTAAAGAAGTCACGCTGTTACAGATTTAATTTGCGTATAGTACAGCACACTGACCGACGGTAACACTGCACGCCTTGTGCGTAGGAGCGATGATGTGCTAGCCATACATAGCAGTGTCGTCCGTGTCGCTCCCTTCCTTCGGTGACTTGAACGCATAATGAATCTCCCATCACCATGTACTCTTCTTAGTTAAGAGTCATCTGAATTGTGCCAGGAGTAGTGTAACGTTTTCCATGTGATTGGTTATGATATGTAGCGTGAAATATGTGTAATTAAGGATTTAATTAAATTAGAAGTATGTTATACTAAAAACCACAATTTTGCTTTTCTATGACACTTATGTCGGGAGTAAGGTCGCACTAAAAATCAGAAGCACCTAGTTTTTATTGTATGAAAATCCTTGTGGTGGATTGCGCCCTTAACCTGAATGTGGCGAGAAATAAAACCGAAGTTAAGTAAGTATAGTATCGATACAACACATAATTGAAAAATGAATTATGTTTATATTTTCTTTACAATAAAGTAACTAAATTTTGCCATGATAAAAACATGTGCAACTTTTTGCCGTTTTTGTTAAAAGAAATGTTGTTAGCAACTTGTTTCACAGATTTTGTTTTCTAAACTGCAATAAATGTTACAGTACGTATATGCTGCGGAAACAAATGTTACGGTTGAACGACAACACGTACCCTATTTATCTCAATAACAAAGAATATGTCTCCATTAAATAGGCTACTATTTTACAACAATGTGTTTTGAAGTAAACAGTCTGCACTCATTACAATTTGGGAGTGAACCATACTGATGCTTAAACGACTTTTCAAATTTATAATAATTCGGATGGGAGTAGAGAATAAACTTCAAACCACTGGAAAACTACAAGGATGATTTTGAGTGTCCCTGATTTATTTCCTGCCAAAGCGGCCCAGCAGTGTGAGAATTTATATAGGCCGTTCACTGTAAACTGGACAATTTTGAAAGCCTTGCTTAAGATCTACTTGTATGCACGCTGTGTATTCTTCCACCATGTGTAAATTTAGCATCTTCATAAACCTGATAACTTAATTCTTGCATCAGTCAAGGAAAACTATGAAATTATTAGAAAGTGTCTGTTTTACAAATTTGTTAATTTTTACACCTACATTCATTAAAAAAACAAAGAGAGAGAATATTATTTCAGTATTTGCTTATGTTTACTTAACACTTTTAATTTAACTGTAAGACATGGGAGTGCTTTACCTCCGACGTTACCAACTTTACTGGGCGCATAATATTATTACTTGTGCCCGTTAAAATATATGTGAATAGAAGCAACAACATTTTTCATAGATTGAGTTCAAAAAAGGGTCAGTCAAACGTGAATAGCCTAAAGTAAAAATCAGTTATAAATAAAATTTCAAGGATGCAAGCTCGTAATAAAGTTTCGTATAATTTAAAGAGAACATAAGAATTTCCTTTATATATTTATGAATCTATATATTAATACAGCTGCATTTTTGAACATTGAAACATGTATTTGAGCTTTCCCAACGATTTGTACATAAAATGTCAATATTGCGTTCAACATTGGACTGCTTTCTTGCCAGTAGGACTGGCAAAACCATGTGGATAGAATTTTAGGTTAGAACACTGTTTATGTAAATAGGAGCTTCAGGACATTTGGTAGGTAGGTCTTTGTGTCGTCTGCAGCAATGTCATTAGAGATGGAGCAAGTTGCTCAGAGATGCAGGTGCAAGGAAGGAATCTGCCTTGGCCTGTAGTAAGGAACCATCCTAGCATTCGCCTGGAGTGATTTTGGGAAACTGTGGCTGGACCGGGAATCTAACATGAGTCCTTTTGAATGTGAATCCATTGGGTTACCACTGCGCCACCTTGCTTGGTTCCGGAACGTTCAAACATTTGTTATGGACTAATTTTGAATGCAACTAGTATATATCACAATTAGTGAACATATTTTATTAATATGAAAGCTTCGGTCTGTTGAAAAACCGACAGAGAAACTCGCTCTTTGACCCTGTGATTTTGACTTTTCTGGTGGTGATGGGCGTATAAGTGTTGGGATATGCTCAGAAAACAAACATCTGTGTACCTCTCCTTTGCTACGAATCATGCCACTGAGTTAGTGTAGGCCTGAGAATTTTAAGCATTCTTCACTAACTCAGGAAAGACTCCTCGAAAGCAGTTATTTAAGCATGTTCGTAAACATTGCATGTGAAAAAGGCGAACAACTGACTGGCTAGTTGGTTAACCGTATGATTGGGCTTGAAAATAATTTAGCCTATATTCAGTATTTCGCAAGGTCGGACATAGTCCAACCAATTTATTAGTTCGTAATTTAAATGCTCTGTAATGTGAGAATTATCTATGCCCTTGCAAGACTTGTGCTTGCCGGTTTTAAATATTTGTACTTGTTGTTTCGTTACAGGGTAAAATGCATCAAATAACCCTTTCAGAACTATTTCAACACAATTATCGCCTACCAATAGATTACAAATATTTCATACAGAATGAAGACAAATTGGTAACTGTTTAACGTACAATAGAGAATTGCTATATTTATTTAGGCATTTTCCATTAAATTTGCTTTCTTATGTAAAAACTTATTTACTGTCTTAGAATGTAACAAATACGCATGATGGTACTGCCCATGTGTAATTTTTTCTAAAGGAAGAAATATCCTTGACTTAATAAAATTGTGGTAATTATTTTGATTTGATACTGTCATTACACATGAGATTTGAATCGCCTCATAGGGTATACTACGTAAACTGATTTTGTACCTTGAGGGTGTTACAAGTTTATTACAGTTTACAACCAGCACATTTCACTAAAACTATAGGAAAATTACTTTTACCAATGTCTCCAGTTGTTTAGGCCATATAGTTATTGCCACTAAAAGTGATAATTGTGAACATTTATTTAGTTCCTATGTACAATGAAAGTAGTAGTATCGTATAACTTACTACATTAAATTAATTCAATGGCAATTTATTTTACTCTCTATCCCAATACCAAACAATTTATACGTTCCTGGAATCCCACACCATTTATCACTGAGTAGAGTATAGTTTTTGTTTTGTAGTATAGTACAGTACATGAAACAGTCTTGTAAACATTGCAAAAAATGGTTTCATAGAGGCTGTTGGTGATATAGAGTTATGCTGTTGTACAGAGGATGCTGAACAAGTGATCATTTGAGATTCCCCCATGGCTTGATTAAAAATTTACTAGTATCAAAGTGGTATTCAACCGCCTAAGCCAACCTAAATCACCAGTAACCACAAAATGCAGCAATAAAATGCAGAACTTAGCGCCTCTAAACCAGAAACAACAAAACAGAAATCTATCTTATATACATCTATGGCAAAGAATATTAAGTTACCATCTCGTGCTGTGAAAAAAGTCTCTCCTATTTAGAATTTTCTGGTGGGAAATTGTAAACAAATATGTACAATCAGGTTAATACAGCGAAGCAAAATTTTTACATAATTTACCTCACGGCCAGGGGCGCAGGAACCAGGAGGCTGGAAAGGGAGGGAGTGTTGGAGGCATACATTTGAATCCCCCTCCCCCCAAATGTTGTGGGTGGATATAGCATAGTGTTTGTACTACCCCACTCAAATTATATTATAGTCATGCTCATTTGTGCCTTATTAAATTATGCAGCTGAGAAATATTGTTTACAGAAACACTGAATTAAGGACACACTGTAACATGAAAATAGCCATATTCCCTGAAAGCATGACATTAAAAAAGGTCATAGCGTGGAGAAGGGACATGATCCATAACAATGAAACAAGAGCAAATTGTAAACACAGTTCAATCCACCCTAATGTATGCCCTTTATTCCAATTACGAAAAGCCAACATCAACCTACCTGCATTTGAGCACGGATTGCTGTGAAGGGATACCTGTATGCAAAGGTTTTCTTGCAGCCGGTTATTCGTTTAAATAAGTTGGTAGCAATACTTCTTACAATAATGGAAGATGGTCTATTTCAGATGTTTGGTTCTGTGACGCAGTGGTTTACAAAAGTTGCCTCCGATATTGTAATCTGGCACTACCTACATGCAAAATGGTGGTTATTAAAGTTTTACCTTGGCGATTAATGAATGTAATATTTTGAGAGCTCTGGTGGCAACCTCCAGCTTTAAGCAGGATAATGTAATATATAACAATTATAATATGCAAATGCAATGCATTATTATTATTTTTATTACTACTATTATTATTATTATTATTATTTAATGTTAATTTATAACAAAACTGGCCTGATATCATTCATTCAAAACGAAGGAGTTGGACGAAGATTATGTTTAGGAATCATAATGTCTACTTCAGCAGAGGATTTAAACACCTAATTAAGGTGAATTAACTGTCACATCTCCTAGAAGATAGCTGAGAAATGTGACTTGGCATCTAATGCTGGATTCTATGAGCAAATGTTAACACTAAATTTACTAAATTCTGGTATACTTTCCATACCTGAAAAGAGGTTGTTGCAAATACGGAGTTGACACTATTCTATTACTATTTACGTGTCAAAAAGAACGAACCATAAAATCTGGAGTTGAATCAACTCCAGGTTGTCTTAATTTCAGCCGGGGTACCATAAAACCCGGAATTGAGTCAATTCTGGGTTGACTTATTTTTGCATCCTGACTAAGGGGCAGTACTTAAATGGATCCTGAATATGGTCAACTAAAGTTGACATAATTCCGGTAGATCTTGAAATGCATAGCAATGCGAGAATTTGGGGTTGACATAATTTCAGTACAAATTTTGCGTATGAAAGTGGGTTGTTGAAAATTTGGATTTGAGTCAACTCTGGTTGACGTAATTCAGGTAAAATTTTCGAACTAAAACACGGCAGTGAAAAATCTGGAGTTGAGTCAATTTCGGGTTGTCTCGATTCCGGTTGTATTTTGTGCATGAAAAGTGTTCCTGGAAAATCCAGAGTTGAGTCAACTCCAGTCTTCCGGTATGATTTTTATGTGAAAAATGGGGTACCTTAAAATCCGGAGTTGCTTCAACTTCAATTTCTGTGTAGTTACCACCAAATCTGGAATTGACTCAATTCCTATTTGACTTAATTCTGCATCCCTGATACCAACTCACCTGTAAATACACCAGATTGCCGACCAATTAAAATCCAATGGCCACAATAATACATCATCCAGCTCGCCAGTGGACTAAGGATATGCCGACATTTGAGGGTAAAAGTACAGAAAACCCTTTAATCTTTTTAAAACATTTTGATAAATACATTGCTTTCTTTGAGCTGGGTGATTACGAAACTCTAAAATGTCTAAATGTTAGTTTGAAATCTACCGCATATTACTGGTACGAGATGATACAAAATGTAGTGTCATATGTGGAATTTAAGCATATTTTCCTAGAACAATTCAAGGAAATTTGAGAGTACTACTCTACGCAGAAAGATTTGACCTGCGTAGGGCAAAGCAGCTCAAAGAACATTTAAGCGAAATGATTGAGAGAACATGAAACCTAAATCCAGAAATGACGGATGCAGAATTCATAGCCATGGTTTTAGGTCAATTACCATACCGCTATCAGTTGCCGTGCTCTGGTAGATCAAATTTAACTACATTAAACTCCCGATATTCCGGAGTAATGACTGGCTAAGGGTTCATGGATAACCAATATTCATGGTTAAAGCAATTTGTGCTAGAGGGGTGGGGGATGTTTACTTTAGGCCTATATACTGTACACATAGGTTATGTAAACAAATACTATAGTCATATAAGAATTCAATTTTTTGGCAGTCAGTGTGTGGTAACATCATAAATTATATTAATATCATCACATATACAAAATCCTGTATCAGCTGATGAGGGAACAATTACAAGAAAATTTCACGTTGGCTATTTTGACAACCTACATTTGCACAACAGATATCAGAGAAATATTGGGACAGGGAGATTGTAGACAAAAGTTAATGTATTTAATTTTATATCATTACAAAACAGCTGTTATTAGTATAACAAATAATGTGTACGTATTTAAACAAAATGGAACCCCATATGTTATAGTTTAGCTTCGTTTGTCTCTTCTTCATAGGCCGTACTAGTGTTTGCTGCTAACATCACCACATGTATGCTTCATATTAATTGAAGAGGCCGCACATCTATCGCATAGTATTTTTCAAATATTTCTACATTAATTTGACGTAATATATTTCAAACCGGAGTTGTTTTGAGCCTGCATGAGATGAAAAATTTACTTTTAAAAGGACATTATAGATATACTTTAGGACACAGCAGCTGCCATCTGTTGGCCAGTGCGCACGGCTCGCTTCGTAAACCACGTTCCTTTGAAATCACTCGGAAATGGCTCTTTTTTCATGTGTAAAATGCAAATATGAGAATGAATTCTCAGAGTTTTAAATTTTCTTTCAGCTCTATAAATATTTAACATAACACGTTTCCGTGTGAAATGATTCTGCATGCTAATAATTTGGATTCGGTCAGCAATCGCCAAGACTTTCTGAGGCCAACTCACCATTGTGTTTTTTTTTACTCCCTTCCCACTTCAGCAACAAAGCAAAAATAAATGTTATTTATTTATGTTAACGTGGTATTTTGTCATCAAGTCACACTCGGTGCCATGGTTAATTTATAAATAGTCTCTGAATGTACAAACGACTGTAAACTACACGATCTAACCTTTTGACAAGCAGACACCATTTTTAATAGTGAAATACTTTATCATTATGAATGAATATGTTCTGTCTGACAATTTCCCTGAATTCCTAATACTTCAAATTTTCACATATATTCACTGCTAAAAATGTGTGTAATTATAGTACCTGAATACTTTTTATATTAAAATTAATCAGTACCACATCTCTCGACTGCAGCCTGGTAATTAACAGCGTGCACACGGGTTATTAAAAGCAGTGTTGTGCGACTGGTGGCAGCGATTCAATATTTGACTTTGAACTGGTAGCTCCACGGTTAAGCGGTAACCAGATTAAGCCACCCCTGGTAAGTCTGGAGTTTACTGTGTAACCAAATTCCATGAACAGCTTCTGCATTTTGACAGAAAACAGCTCAGGAGTAATGCAGAAAGGAATAATGACACAGGACCAGCACAAAGACAATCGCCTTTGTATCAGAATTGGCAGTCTCGAGGAAACAGTCATACCAACGACGCGAACCAGCTACAAGCAAGTGTTGTCATTTATTCTGATCAACCAGATAAAAGCAATAATTACTCCGTGCATAGTAGAGAGAACAGACGTCGCAGAGGTAGGAGAAATCCATGGAGTAATAGATACAGTAGACGTTGTAACTACTCTGAAGATGAACACAATGATAATAACTTGTATACAGAACTTACATGCAGAAATGAAAGAAACTTGAGCAAACATCAGAACCACAATACGCTCGTAACACCAGTGGATCTACCTACGCTAAATAATTCTGTATACCCATTACAAAGAGTANTGCAGAGGTAGGAGAAATCCATGGAGTAATAGATACAGTAGACGTAACTACTCTGAAGATGAACACAATGATAATAACTTGTATACAGAACTTACATGCAGAGATGAAAGAAACTTGAGCAAATATCAGAACCACAATACGCTCGTAACACCAGTGGATCTACCTACGCTAAATAATTCTGTATACCCATTACAAAGAGTACATAATTTTAATGATCCAACTTTGCAGTACGTAAATCAGCCCCTATCAATACCAGTAAATATAGACAATTCAATATCAATAAATCTACCACACTTGAATACTGTTGCGTAAGCACATGAAATGAGTCAGTGGTGGTGTATTACACAGACGTGCCAACCACGACCAAGCGCATTGAGAAGGGTGTTTTGACAGGCAAGCGCCGTTGAACCCAGTGGATATTGAGTTTCAAATGCAGTATCAGAACCAGCATTGGCAACTGGGAAATACTAATCCACGGCCAAATTCCCGAGAAAATAAATTAAACTAGTGAGGGTTGATGAAGTGAGTGTCTGAACGTCGACCCAAGACAAATTTGACAGCAGCAAGGGGACAAAATTAACTATCAGGAAACAGGTTAACTCAGTATGGTTTCAAGAATCTGAACGAGAATTTTTGATGTGTGAACAGAACAAAATTGGCGAAAAACCATGTAAAGCTCTATGTCCAGAAGTTATATTAAAAGTTTGTGGCCGTGAAATTCCAGCTTTGTTAGTTTTCATAATCATGGACGTATTTCAAAATACACTAAATTATACCCTATTGTCAGAGCAAAATCAAAAATTGAATTGGGGAAAATTAAAGTTATTCATAGAAGAATTCAGAAAGCCCAAGTGTGTGTTGTCAGACAAAGTTTTGCAATTTCACTAGTGAAGTCTGGCAATTAGGATTGTGCAAGATGAATATTTTACTTACAACTGCTTCAGTTCGTCATCCCTAAGGAAATCCAGTGGAAAGAAGGATGAGGACTTTAGGATTGATGCTGACGATTCACTGCCACGACTCACAACAAAACTGGCGAGATAAACTACCACTAATTAAAAAAACGGTATTGAATCACACACAGTGCAAGCATCCACCGGATTGGCCCCTTACGAAGTTTTAACATGTCAATGTTCGGAGCCACTAAATTAAGCAAACATCCCGACTTTACGAAAAGTTGTTGATCTAAGTGAGAGTTGTGCAGGAAGGGAAAATACATGGTGAGAGATGACCTAACTCATAAAGGCAAGCCTGTACTTGGCTGCGGAGAGAAGAAGAAAGAATAGAAAGATTACTAAAATCAAGAAATTCAGTGTAGGAGATTTGGTATTGGTCCGAGCTAACCCGAAAAGTAAATTTTGGGAGAAAATAACTAAAAAAACTCTGTTATTTATACTTGGGGCCCGGCCCATTGAAGTGTGAGAAGTCAATAGGAATCTGTTATGGAGTGAAAGATCCCTCAAGTGGTAAAATTATTGGCAAATATAATATCACTACTTTTAAACCTTGTTACAAGTTGATTGTTCAAGTCAGCAAGTGATCAGTTTCAGTGTAAGAAAATCACATTAAACTACTGCTCGGTTTGGAAGGGTTGGAAAAAAAAATATGGAGTCAGATAATTGTTTTTTAATTACCATCGTGTGTGAGCAGAATATCATGTCAGCTATTGTTGATACAGCGTTGTCTGATTATTTATTGGACGTTGCTAAGAGCAATGTATTGCAGGCCTGAAGGTGCCTTTATTTATAAATGTTGGAATGCTGTATATGCTAAGTAATTTGATGCCTGTGCACCCTTCAAATATATAACTCAAGAATTTGATCAAGACTGATTAGAAAAGGAATGAGAACAGAGATGAATGTGATTCAACAGTCTTAAAGATATGGGAATTATGAAGGCTGACTGTGAAATCTAAACATACAGAAGTAAAACAATTATCTAACATAAAGAAACTCACAAATTTTACATCTGTAAGGCAGGTCCAGCAGATCGGTAATAATATTTCCACTGTGAATTAAACTCTATACAAAATGCCTAAAGTATTAAACGGAATAAACTCTTTATTACACATAGAGATTAGAAGAAAAATAAATTACGTGGGGGTAGAGCTTATGGTTTCTGAAAATGTCCAGTTATGGTTGTATTTTAGTCTTCTTTAATAATCCTCATTAGTCCACAAAAAGATTTTGTCGTTTGTAATTTATTTATTTATTCTCATTTCCCACACCAACAGCACAACAAAGAACAAGTTTCCACGAAATGATTTTGTGATATCTCTTTTAAATACATATATGCAATAAGTTATTATACAACTTCCATGGCATTCCCTATGAAAATATGGGATATGTAAATGATCTTTGTAACTGAGCAGAACTGATTACTTTTACTAAATACTTACTGTAACTGTGCAAGTGATTATTGATCAAGATAAACTGAATGCACGAAATTAGTGAAACAGCCACTAAGTAAAGACACGCAGTGTGTATGAGAACTGCTCTAGGACAGACCATATTCACATCAAAACCAAAGATGAACGTGTTATAAACTCATGATGGTATTTAAGCAACCCTAAAATTGTGAAAATTCCCAGTACTTGCACCTAAATTTCACTCATAAACTGTCTCTTTTAAACTGTTATAATTGTGAGGCCAGCTGTTGCAGGCAACTATAAAGGACTGCTACAGTAAGCTCTGGCAGAAGATACAGTGCTACAAGACTGCAAAAGGATGTAGGACCAATATATAGTCTATAGATCTTGATGTAGAACCAGCTAGCAGCAAGAAGCAAGCTACCTGAAACTACGTCACTGCGTGCCTGATCTCTGTGGTCCAGCAATGGGATTATAACCATGCCAACGAAGGAAAAAAAAACTTTCTATTTTGCTTTCTATTTTATACACATTTTTCAAATATTTAATTAATTATTTATTTAAATGAACACTTTAAATATTTAATAGACTCAACTGAAAAAGTGAAAGTATGTGCTGACGATTTCGAACAGTGATATAATTTGTATGAGCACATCATAGTGAGATCTATTGACTGATGTTTATTGATTGACTTTAGATTCTTTTATGTTACAGTGTAATATTTATATTTATTCACGAACAGAATATTATATTTGACGATATTGCAGTGTTTAATTATAAACAATTTTTATTATATCTTATAATAATAGAAACCTGTCAAGAAAGAGCTTTATGTAAGAAATTACGTAATGATATGGATTTAACTAACGTTTGTGAAAAATGCACCACCAAGAAGGATACGTGTAATTGAAATGAACTTTACACCACAGATTAGGTACATGACAATACACAATTGCTTAGGATTCCCGAACTGTACATGATCTCTGTCCTTGAGAATTCAGTATGGTGTGAAGCTCCCCATGTGCTGCAATCAGAGCCTCTAAACGTTGTGGCATGCAATTAAAGAGGACCTAGATATGATCCTGGTGAATCTCCCTCCTTACAGTTAGTATCCGAGTCCACAAAGCATCAACAGTGGTTGCTGCAGGACTGTGATGAACAAATCGCCGACCTACCATATCCCAGACATTTTCAATGGGTGACATGTCAGGCAAATGTGCAGGCCAGGGAAGCAGTGGTAACCGTCGCTCATTGAAGGCTTGCACATTCCTCGCCACATGTGGCCGGGCAATGTCCTGCTGAAATATGGCATGTGGAGTCGCCTGAAGGAGGCGCAGTACCTCGGGCTCTAAAATCTCCCTGATGTGGCGGTTGCTGTTCAGATTGCCCTCAATATGTAGGAGTTGAAATTACATGTTGTATCCAATGGTGCCCCAAACCATCACACTTGGCGTTTGTCTGCTATGCCACTCCACAATGCAGGTTGCCAGATTGCGGTCAGCACGGCAGTGTCTAAGACATATGTGGCCATAACTGTAGGACAGATTGAAGTGGGACTTGTCGGAAAACACTACATTTTGCCACTCAGCACGCCAGTGATGGTGTTCATGTACCCATTGCTGTCTGAGGCGTTTGTGGTTTCTGTACGAGCTGAAACGTCACGATGTGACAAACCCATTTCCCGGAGACCGATCATTCTACCCCGTTAGAACTCACTCACATGCCGATATGGTGCCCTTTGACGTCAATGAGGCATACTGGCATTTGCTTTCACGTCGTTTGACGGTTTTTTACTGATTGAGCTTAGCGTAACACTGATCTTTCCGTTAACACAAAAGAGGGCGCTGCTGGCCTATATCCACGTCATCTCTCTGCAATCGTAATCACTTATTGCTGGTACACTGTAATACACATCCTCAGAGTTTGAATTCATTTGGGCCATTCTTTCTGGGTGTTGCAATTTTCATAAAAAATAGTATCGATAATTATTGAAATATTACATTCAGAGCTAATTAGGAATTTACTTCCATTTTGCACAGTTAAATATTGGTTTTAAAAATATTTATTCATTTCCTGCATTAATGTCTTTTAAAATTTATCCTGGCCCAAGAAATGTAACTATTAATCTTTTTATTCTTATTTTTTTTCTTCTATGTAGATTAGTGTAATTAAAGGTCTTTGATAAGAGAAATAAAATTGTCTGGTTAAGAATCCTTTGTAGAAAGGAAATGTCAGATCAGAAATAATAACAATAACTTGAAAAAATTTGGCTCGAGAAATGATTGATTGAATATTTCTTTCTCAGCAATTGCTTCAACCACGAAGGTTAAGAGGTAACATGCTGTGTGTCTGCACTTTAGCATTTCATGTAGTCAAAGTATTTGGTGAAATTAATGTCAGTAAATTTTTTTGCAAATTTCAATTTATACATCCCGGCACACGTAAATCAAAATATTCAGTATATGCTTTTATTGTAGACTTTAACTTTATATCTATTAAATTACGTGTGCCAGACATAAAATGATGTGACTATTATCACAGTAACCTTATTTTGTGTAATACCTGTCTAACATGACACATTACATAGTACACTACACATTATAATGTCTGTTTAAATCTGTGGTTGTGAAAGATTTGCACATGTACCACCTCAGGAAATATGCACTTTACACAGTTTGCAAATGGCTTTGTGGGAAGCATTTTGTTTAACTTTAAAATACTCCCAAACTTCATTTTTTCTGTTTCCTTCCATGCCAGATTAAAAGTTAGCCTCAAATAAGTAGACTCACAGAAAAATGCCCCCCCCCCCCCNAGTACGACTGTTGCAATAATAGAGTTTTTATTAACACATTTGCCCTTTAACAGTTTTTAAAATATATGCCAATCTTTTACCCAGTATATTTACTGCAATATTTCTAATTTATTTGTTAAAAATATTTTTAGGTCTAACCATCATGATGAACGACCATTTAAAAAAGAATGAAGCGTATGTAATTATGCCAGAGAGATTAATTTTGTCTCACAAATAAAATTATCTCTCTGGTTCCAGTAACCACCCGTAAATTAAAAAAAGAAACTGTTTTTTTAATTTTTTTTATGTGAGTAATCAGAAATCTGTTTATTGAGTTAACTAGAAACATAATAAGAGTTTATTACAAACTGTCTAAATTCCATAGTACTACTAACCCACTACAAACAGAGTATAAAACTATGGAATTTTAGAGCACCGACGTGATTAAGATGGCATTGTGACCTCAATCGCTAGCATGTATTTCGTGCTACGTGCACTGAGCTACTTTGATGACTAACATTCACTGGTAATGTTTTGTTCATAATGAAAAACAAGCACGTGTTTGACATTCGCGTAATACATTTATATGTTGACAAAGGAAATGTGTGGTTCACAGGAATTCTACTTGTTTTAAATCCAGCCAATTGACTACTCTAAGTAAATTTAATTTTTGCAATAATTTAAAAGAAATTAAACACAACTATTGGAACTACATGCTCACGTTTAGAAATAAAATTCAGACAATCATTTGTACCAGTCAACACGCCGAGGTGCTTTTACTATCGGACATGTTTACTGGATCGTTCACCATGTCATGCTGCAAGCGATAAATGAATATACAGTTGTATTTCTTTTGCAATTGTTTGTTGACGTTTAACGTGAGAGAAAATGTGTAACAATAAAAATTATAGCAGTAAAGTGTTTTTTTACTAATAAATTTTAGCTACCTCAAAAACAGATACTAGTATTTTAAGTCGAATTACATTTTATTTTACAAATTTAACCAGACACGGTTTATATCGAGTTAAATGTGTAGCAGCACGAAAAGCCAACCATATTTGTATTTGTTAAGTGATTTCAAATCACGTGTTACTAAAAGATGAGAATAAAATCAAGAATGTAATTTTTCAGTTGCAAAGATAAAAGTTCTTTGTTTGTGAAAACATGTCCCACAAGATATCCAAGTTGCAGTAATTTCCAAGATAATTAAATAATTTGGGTTGATGAAATGATTTGGTTTGACCATGGCCAATTGTGAAAGATACCAATTTTAGGTTTATCGTCTAATGCATCGGTATCAGAATCTGTATCTGTCCATCCCCAAATTATACCCTATACCTGGTACATAACTTCTTGGCAGCTCAGTATCAGCCCATCAGTGAGCATTACCAGTTGCCACATGTATCTAGCGCCTGTCCCATTGACGCGTGACGCATATTGTAAGTACTAGAAGCGCCGCTGTCACAACCCCCCCCACCCCGCCAGCTTAAACCAGTGTACGGCCTCCCGGTCGACACGTGTTACCCATTAATGCATGCGACAAGGACAAGCTGGCCCAGAGGAAGTATAGGCAGCTCACACATGTCAAGGTGGTGGCACAGGTCCCCGCCCACCACCCCGAACANCGTGTTACCCATTAACGCGTGCGACAAGGACAAGCCGGTCCAGAGGAAGTATAGGCAGCTCACACGTGTCAAGGTTGTGGCGCAGGTCCCTGCCCACCTCCCCCAACAAAACCACGTGAAACTTGGACACGCCGAAGAAATACCGATATAGGCTAGCAATTTTTGCCCACGAGGAAATGATGACATGGAGAACAAGGAGGGCAGAGCTAACATATCGCTGAATAAATACCGAGGTAAGCTGAGTTTCGCCAATACAACGCTAGTTACACCAGAAAAAAACTGACAGCGTGGCAGTAGTGCCATGAGTCCCCACCCTACCCTAGTAAAGCGCAGGAACATTAACACGTGCCTAGATAATGCAGATGTGAGCTAAAGTTGCGCTAATGCCGTGCGAGTTAGCAGAGAGAAAAATGCTGACAGCGTTTGGCCGGAAGGTCGCAAGTCACCTGCACCTCCCCCTTCACCAACAAGAGTCCTGGCACGTGGAGGAAATTGGGTCTTTGTTGCCCCCCCCCCCTTCCAACGAGGGACACACGTGTAAGGTTCTAAAGCCCGAGAGTTTAAAAGCCAATTTGTGGGACATGGAAGGGGTCAGTTGGATCAAATTAGTTCGCAAGAGTAAGTCGGATCGGGAGATTACCGGAAGAAGCGTGTCGTGGACGTGTACGCCGAGAAGCGAACCCGGAGCTGCAGTCTTGGAGGGACATCACCAAAACCAGGGACTTTCAAGGCCGTCCGGAGCACCAGACCTCAACTGCCGCCTACAGACCCAGAACTACAAGCAGTGCTAAGTACCAAGTCGCCGCTTGAAGAAACCTCCCAGACTCCTAGCGTCCTTCCTGCCCAAGACGTTGGCAACAATTAGCAGGCACGTTAATTTAGCCCTTAAGGCCCCCAACTCGCAAGGTACCACATCTCGGTGTTATGTATTCATTATAATTCCAGACCATATATTCCAGAAAATTTAAACACTGAGTGACTACCTTATTGTTACCCTGTTACCCCCAACTTTCAAGGCACCTTATAGTCNATAAACACCTCGTGGCGCTCAGCGATCAATTCACCCTAAACCAGTCGAGTGTACTAGGTTGGCGGACTAGGGATTCCTATAGGTGGCGGGCAAAAAGTATGGAGGATACGCGTATCAGCATAACACCGGAGGGGAGGGATGCGAGAGCCGAAGGAACCCGAGATAACCTCTGGACGAGGAATGGGGGAAGAGGGGATGAAAGTCCTCAACTAGAACAATGCAGTGCTCCATTTTGTAGCGGGACAGTACTATACACAGTCCGATTTAGCCTCTGTTATCAGCGGTATTGTAATCAGTGTATTGGTTGGCCCCAGACATTCGACCAACGGAAGGCACACAATACAACTGCGGGAAATGCAGAGGGCAACTAACGGGCCAAGTATTCCTGAATCGCTCCCGAAGGTACCGAGGCAGAAGGCGTGCATGTCATTACAAAGTTATTGATACCATCCATACGAAGCGCCCTCAGATATCCGCGGGCAACTGGAATAGAGGAATTGGTAGAGAGAGCAAATGAAGCTGAACTAGATTACGAAGAACAGGAGAAAGCAAATGTTCCGACACGCCTGCCACCAGCCCACGCGGCGCGAACGGCAGAGAATGTCAAACCCGCTAGAAGCGCAGAGGGGCAAATCTTGCCGAAGTGTTGGTATTGCCCCGAGAGACACCTGCACAGCGACTGCCCCACGGTGAAAAACCGCATAGCCGNAGCTGTCCCCCTTGAGATAGGGAAGGGGAGCCGTCATAGTGGGATGCGGGAGCCGGGAAATGCAGCAGCCGAGATGCCGAGTCGCCCGTTGCCCCCGGCATAAGTGAAAGGGCGGAGCCAATTTTAACCTTAAGCGGTCTGAGGCCGAGAACACACGCCCCTCGGATCGAAGTCCAGATAAATAACCATAATCTTAAGGCAGTCCTGGACACGTCTGCAACCGGCAATTTCATTAAAAGCCAGCTGCTAACTCCCGAACAGAAAAACAGGATAAAGGAAAACTCCAGATTAATTCAAATGGCCCAGTTTGAGTCAAGACTGACCATAGACGGAGTTATTACGTTGCCAGTATCCACGGGTGTGGAAACAGTACAAACTGAATTCTTTTACGCACCACATTTGGTGGAAGAGATTATCCTCGGGCAACAGTGGCTAAAAAGCCAAAATTGTATAATCGACTGCGGACAACAGCGCCTATATTTAGGCAAACAGGATAGAGTGGCCATAAACTGGGAAGCCCCAATAAACCCACAAAAACCACAAGAAATCTGCAGTGAGGAGGTAAACCACCAACTCGGAGCTGACCAACTTAGGTCATTATTGTGGATACTCAACACTCGCGTAGCCGTATTAGAGCATACCGGCAGATTAAATCAGATCACTGCCATCCAACATGAAATCTGGGTAAAAGATTCTCACCCCATATACTGCCGATCAGGCAACCCGTCCGCCTACCGTAGACAAATAATATTAGACCAGGTAGCCGAGATAAATCGCAAGGTATAGTAGAGCCAATTGACTCACCAAATAACGCCAGAGTGGTACTTCTGCCAAAGAAAGATGGAGAACTCCGTTTTTGTGTCAACTACCAGGCCTTAAACGATATCACATATCCTATAGCACCCCCGACTATAAACCTGGCTAATATGCTCCGCGACCTAGGGGACGCGCGTATATTCTCCACTCTAGACATGCACAGTGGATACTGGCAAATTCCGGTACACCCAGGGTCCAGGAAATATACGGCGTTTACTACCCCAGAAGGCAAACACTGCAATTTTGCGTAATGCCCTTCGGATTGAAGAATGCACCCACTGCTTTCCAACGAATGATGTCAACAGTAGTGTTGATAGGTTATAGCGGCCAATTTTGCCTAGCGTACCTGGACGATGTGATAGTATATTCACGCACATAAGAAGAACACTAGGCACACTTGCAAAAAGTCCTGGAGCGCTTTGAACTCCATGGACTAACTTGCCGACTGAAGAAGTGCCACTATGGGAAGACCCGGGTAGAATACTTAGGGTACATGATTACCCCGGACAGGAATTATCAAAAGCCAGAAAAAGTGAGAGAGATTGAGGAGGCTAGAGTACCAACCAACCGGAGACAATTGAAGTGCTTTCTGGGATTATGTAATTGGCTCCGAGATTTCATAGCAAATGTCGTCCCTATTATGGCCCCCCTCAACGAACTCCTACTCAAAACAACTCGCTGGAAGTGGACCGAACGACATGAAGAAGTATTCAGAATATTAAGGCGCCCGCCTACCTAATGAGTGAACGGCGTTGCAGTGTGTCTGAAATACACGTTTTTCTAAGAAACTGCTGCACGTGTTTGCAATCTGTCGTAAGAAAAGAAATCATGTTTCAGTCTAGGTCTGCAAACCATTTTCAAGGCACCTGGCCCGAAGGAAACATCATTTTGAAGGTCTTAGAGATTGCTAAAACAAGGCATTTTCAAGGTGTTGTATCTTAAAATGTACTTAGAAAAAAGGCATAAAATTTGTATAGGGGCCTGCGTTGAAGTATTATACAGCATTTGCACAAGTAAAATAATAGGTTCACCGCAATAAATTTTGAGAGAAACGTGTATTTCTGCGACATGTTTTGCACTTGCTCTGTGTCCATCAGGTGGCACTCTCTTGGGCCATTGACCGCCCCAGCCTGTGGCCAAGGGTTGGGGGAGAAAGGGACCAGCTCTGGCAAGCTAAGCAGCCTCTCCCTCTCGCCGCACAGGGTGTGCAGCAAACGCGTATGAGTTGAGCCAACACCCTGGATGTTAGTTGAGACGCGTGAAGTATATTGAGCCATGTGAAAAATTGTTAGTTTTTTTTTTTGAGTAATTATATTACAGCACTGGAAGAATGAAAGGTGTTGACGATACGAGAAGAAGAGGGAAGAAAACCAGGCTAAGGCTGCACGCAAATCGCAGAAAACGAAAGTGGAATAAAGGAAGAGTTAAATATTTCGACGGTACCAGGTAGGTGTTATTCGTGTATAAAAATATTCTGGGAATGCTGTTTATACACGTGTGTTTTCATATCATATTTTCAAGTGTATTTCCAAATATACTGATCTTTATTTCACGAAAATCATTACAATGAGTGTAATGTTACTGTAACATGACACAAAAATAAAACAGCATGTTAAACTTCTAATAAACCCCTATTTCTAATTTTTTATAAAATGAGTTCAACGTGATGTGCTGTTTTCATTAAATACTGCATGTATGGGGATCAAAGTACTATACCAAGACCACCACATTTGTTGAACAATCATGATATATACCAGCGACAGCAGAACAAATACAACGTCTATTAAATGTAAATCTCTACTGTGATAAAGGCAACATTGTGAAAATAAAATATGTAAAAATGCAAATTTAACAAATAAAATATTATATTTGTATTAGTTTCTTTTTAGTTTCGAGTTTCACAACCCCCCGTTTATTTTTCTTTTCACGTACACAACATGATTAACAAACCTTTCACGAAAGGAAACTCAGCTTTTTAGTTCTAAAGGTGTTTCTCTGACTAATTACTTAATATTTAAAATGCGTTACGTAAATTTCTCGGATAAAATAAACATATGTGTAGATTTTGTCTTTCCTTTGATTTTTGAGTCAGTATTTTAGAAGCTTTGTACTCTGATAAGTTCTAACAACCCAAAAGAATCTTGAACCGTTTGTGTGTTTTGCCGTCATTTGCATACTAATTCTTTCATGTTGACAATGGGGGTCACATGTTGAAGTGATAAAAGGTGTAAATTATGAATCTAATATGAGTGTGTCACGTTGATGCTATATTATGAGCGCATTTGTAACAGACAAATTTTGTTATTACCTTCGGATTCACAATACGTTTATGTCTGTTGTCGGATCTGCAATGAATGCGTGTATGTTAGTTGTGATTGCGCCAAACCGCAATATTATAAATTTTGCAACTTAATATAACGCAAAAATTAGATTTAACTAAGTGGCAAGCACTTTTATTACTGTATAGTTCACAGGTTCTTACATACGAATGCTTATCTTTTTTTCTTTCCTAGATACAAATTAAATGTTCACTAATTAAAATAAAATTTTTCCAAAACTATTTTTACTGACATTTTTGTATCTTTTGCAGAACGCGTCTGATAAGTAAAGAAGAAATGAACAAAATTGCAAACAATGGATGTGCCAAAACATCTGATTCGGGACCCTCCGTGGCTTGTACTGACTATCCGCCATGTCGTGACTCACGTGACAACTGTTATGCGAATACAAATGAAAGATAAGTTAGAAATAAGAGTATTCCTTAGAATAACGAGGTAACAAGATATGTAGAATATAAATGTATTGTGAGTGGATGTAAAATTAGCAAAAGTGCTGGTACATGATTTTTTTTATTAGAAGGGAAAGGGGATACAATACTGTGAACCTCCTTTGCAACATATTAAATACGCCCAGAATGTGCAAACACGACAAAGTAAATTAATGTTGCAGTCTTGTATGTGTCACATGTGATGTCTATGCAATGAACTCGCGGTTGTAGTCGACTTACCTCGTAGTATCTCGTAGGCGATATGTCAAAATTAATTCAGCACAGCTGATTATTTGTTTGCATGACGTCATCTCCTTGCTCACAAAAACAAATACTTAGTACAATTAACCATAAAGTTGGGAGACATATCAATGTGTTGCACGAGTTCGATTTCGGATATTGTAATTCTAAGATGGTGGCTAGACGTCAGCGTCTAGAAGTTGCGTCCGAGAAATTTGTGTGTTATTCAAATAGGAGGGGCACATTAACTTCCTTCTTGCTTTTAAGAGTTTCATACTAATGATATTGTGTTCCCTTCTCATATATCTAGAGGGCATAGCGAAGTGAAATGGATGATGATGGTAATGTTTCTCCGTTATTCAATATAATTCAGTTTTATTTTCAGGAGTATATCAGAGAGTCGTATTAGTAAGGAAATTATGTATATGTACATACATATAATATATATGAATATATATACACATACATACGTACAAAAATTAAAACACAAATCTAAAATAATTTTGCTTACATAGTCGCAGGGCTACTACTGGTAATCGATACACTAGCATGGAATTGGACTCATGAATTCATTCTGTCAATAACCTCCNAGTCGCAGGGCTACTACTGGTAATCGATACACTAGCATGGAATTGGACTCATGAATTCATTCTGTCAATAACCTCCGCTTGTTTTTCAAGCAAAAATTTTAATTTGCGTACCGTTATTTTGATTTTGAAAAACTCAACAAACACACAAATATTTGCTGAGAGTTTTTAGCCCTATTTTCACACGGAACTTTGTTTTATTGATCTAGAGTGACAGGTATGTGGCTAACAATTTCTGGGCTCCAACCTAGGTGTCGATTACTGNATTGATCTAGAGTGACAGGTATGTGGCTAACAATTTCTGGGCTCCAACCTAGGTGTCGATTACTGCCATTCTTACGGATTGCTGAAAGCTTGGATGTTGTGGGGATCATACCAGTCCATACTTCTGAGGGAAATGAGTTCAATTCCCGGCAGGGTCACCTCAGATTTTCGTAAATGGGTAACGTGGTGGTCGCTGCGAGGCTTCTGGGGGCACTCTTGTTCCTCCCACCACAGAATTCCATCGTTGCTCAGTTTCCATCTTATGTAACCCCTTCGATGCTTTGATGATTTATGGGTTTAACCTCGCAGGTATGCATAATATTTTTCCCTCGTGTTTTATATTAGTAGATGGAAAAGGACTGTTTGGTCCCAAGATGTGGCGCCGTTCGCAGTAAGTGGCGCTGGACTAATGACCTCCGCTATGACTTTTCCTACTAAACTGTATGTTCTATTTTTCCATTTATTTAAAACAAATATGATATTGAAATTTAAAATTATGTTATTGATTAAATAAATTGATTATCTCCGTAGCATAAAAAAAATTTTGTTGGGTTACAACATTTGGAAATTCGATTTTATTAAACATTAAATTTTTTTTTTGTTTTATCATACAATTTTAAAGTTTTTAATATCAATGATGATTTATGAATGTTAAAAAGAACAGTTAGTAAAAGTTGTACCTTACCATGTGTAACATTTCGATACTCTGCTGAATAAAATAAGTATTTTTAAAATTTTATGAAAAATGCAGATTATAAATTTTACATAAATTACACCTATAAAAAGAAGTATGGCCACCACGACTCCAGCGTTCTCTAGTGGGTAACATCATAAACAAACATGACCACGGTGATGTCACTAAAGGTCANCCAGCGTTCTCTAGTGGGTAACATCATAAACAAACATGACCACGGTGATGTCACTAAAGGTCACACGGTTGGGGTAATTGACCCGGAGCAACCTTCTATGATCAACGCCACATCCTGCACCCAAACTATCATTTTCCAACTTCTTACATCCACACTGTCTATCGGCACCATCGGCGGCCCCTTCAACTCTGCACATATTTCCCTTGTATACATTAAACTTCATGAATCATACTTGAACTACCGCAAACATTTTTTTCGTTTTGTAGTTATGCCTGACATTATGTTGAANCCAGCGTTCTCTAGTGGGTAACATCATAAACAAACATGACCACGGTGATGTCACTAAAGGTCACACGGTTGGGGTCATTGACCCGGAGCAACCTTCTATGATCAACGCCACATCCTGCACCCAAACTATCATTTTCCAACTTCTTACATCCACACTGTCTATCGGCACCATCGGCAGCCCCTTCAACTCTGCACATATTTCCCTTATATACCTTAAACTTCATGAATCATACTTGAACTACCGCAAACATTTTTTTCGTTTTGTAGTTATGCCTGACATTATGTTGAAATATGCTCTGGATAAGTTAACTTTACACTTCTTTATAACACCCGTCTACCAGAAACTATTTTCCGCTTTTGAGGCACAGAAGCAAGAGAGCACTAAGGGTCACTGGCACGCGTATCAAGTGTCCCCTTGCCTCTACGCGCAAGGCTCTGAACTGGCGTGCAAACATTTCGCCGTGCTACGTTTACTGCGGTATATAAACAATATCTCTATAATTTTACCAGTCAAAAGTTTTTATTAAAAGTTTAATTCAGGCTTATACTAGTATCACAGATACACATTACATAAAAAAATATATATCAGTTTGGAAATGCTGTTTTTGGTTATTTTGAAGGGTTTGAAGTTAATGTTAGCAACATGAATGACATGTTAAATGTTGCACTCCATACCAGTCTGAAGTGCGATTTCTTCCCGTTCCTCAAAAGTTAGCAAACACGTAGAACAGGTTCTCTTGAAATTATGTATTACGAACACACTGCAACGCAATTGGTGCGCAAGGTAGACGGCGTTGATAAGTGAAAGAAGTTATACAAGTAATTTGTTGGTTTATTTTATATTTTGTACAAAATGTATTAATTAAATTGTATACGTAATATATAACTGGAATTTCAACATTTTCGTTTAGAATCTCAATACTTTGTTTCAGATCATCAGAACTGTCATTCACACCACAAAGGCTATATTTCGGGAACTCAGAACCAGGTTGCTCCTATTGGCCTAATATTTCTACGAAGATAGCATCGCCAGGAAAGAGGGCTACTTATCCCAGTGATCTTTCAAGTGCAAATTAATGTCANATATTTCTACGAAGATAGCATCGCCAGGAAAGAGGGCTACTTATCCCAGTGATCTTTCAAGTGCAAATTAATGTCCAGATGAACTCGACATAAACACAACAGAAAATATTTCTGGCATATCAGATGTCAGTCTGTTACCTTTGTTGCCTGAANAGATGAACTCGACATAAACACAACAGAAAATATTTCTGGCATATCAGATGTCAGTCTGTTACCTTTGTTGCCTGAAGGTGATGTCAATAGTAGCAGACAATCTGAGTTTCCAGACTTTTCTGAACACACAGAGAGCTATACCACAGCACCAGATCCAAATACTTATATCTCAACCTCGGCAACCACTGAAGGAAGACGTATTTTTAATAAAAATCATTTGTTTTCTATATCGAGAATAAGTAGACACAGTGAAAACTTTTTATTGTAGCTTCGACAATATAGTATTGCTAAAAGAAGAAAGAAAAGGNGAGAATAAGTAGACACAGTGAAAACTTTTTATTGTAGCTTCGACAATATAGTATTGCTAAAAGAAGAAAGAAAAGGAATGGAAAGTATCTACCACTTTAAATGCTCTATGTGTGGTCTGAAGGATAAAATTAGTTCTGAATGTCTAAAATCCAGCAAAGGATGGATGGGCATCAATGATTCTTGGGTGAGGAGCATTTTACTCACTGGCCAAGGTTTTTCGCAGCTTAGAGACATTGCCTAGAATTTATAAATGCCATGCATGGCAAGAGNTGGGTGAGGAGCATTTTACTCACTGGCCAAGGTTTTTCGCAGCTTAGAGACATTGCCTAGAATTTATAAATGCCATGCATGGCAAGAGAAACATTTCAAAGACGTCAAAGATATCTGTCAGGTGTTATAAAAAAGTTGCTTGGCGAAGAATGCAAGAAGCTGAAAGAGAAGAAGCTAGTTTGGCCTTAGAAGTGGGGGAAGTTGATGAGGAAGGAGTACCTGTCATAGCTGTAGTTACCAATGGAGCATGAAGTAAACGATCTTATGGGACAAATTTCAACGCCTTGTCTGGAGTGGTAAACTATCCCTATCACAAATTATAGGATTTTTTTTCAAGCGTGTGCCAAATTTGATTAGGGTTTGTTGGTTTTCTGTTTTAGGCCTGTATCATTGGTGCCAAGAACAAAAATTTTTTCTTTATTAGCACAAGGAATGCTTATTGCTGAATTTGCGAGCGAGCTTTTTCAAAAGACGAGACTGTTAAACGACACGTCTGTCATAAAAATTGGGCCAAGTCGTCGACTGATATGGAAACAGACATCATTGTTGAAGGCTTCCGGAATAGCATCGAGATGCATAACTTGAAGTACAACAAAGTAATAAGTAAGTTTACATTAATTTATAAAAGAAATTGTATCCATTCTATTTTGTGATGTACACAACTGGCAAATAAGTAAAACAATGCGTTAAAAATAATTAAATTATCAGAAACAGATTTACTTATCAAAATTTATTAAACCTAATTCATACAACGTAGAAAATATAATTTCAGTAACCTGATCTATGCATTTTTATTTTTTAAATCATAGACTGTTTTAATATTGATTGCTATTTTTGTAATACTCTTTAATACAGAAATTAAATATTTTTCTATGTTTTGGTTACACTAAAAATTATAAGCTGTTCCACTGCATATGCCTACATTAATAGCATAACAATAATTTAAATAATTATATTCATCCAAAAATACACATCGGAAAAAAGTATGAATAATAATGGGAGTAGAGTACTGAGATTGGATGAGGTTTGGGTGGCAGTTTTCACAAGTTNGCATTTTTATTTTTTAAATCATAGACTGTTTTAATATTGATTGCTATTTTTGTAATACTCTTTAATACAGAAATTTAATATTTTTCTATGTTTTGGTTACACTAAAAATTATAAGCTGTTCCACTGCATATGCCTACATTAATAGCATAACAATAATTTAAATAATTATATTCATCCAAAAATACACGTCGGAAAAAAGTATGAATAATAATGGGAGTAGAGTACTGAGATTGGATGAGGTTTGGGTGGCAGTTTTCACAAGTTNTCGGAAAAAAGTATGAATAATAATGGGAGTAGAGTACTGAGATTGGATGAGGTTTGGGTGGCAGTTTTCACAAGTTAAAAAGAGGTCGACAACGTAGACACGGACTGGATAAATTTTCGTGATTTTATAATTTGCTGAAATGTTCTGTTGACAGTTTCTTAGAGTATTTTTTATCTTATATGGAATCCATGTATAAATCAAAAGTTCAGATATCTTACGTCCCACATTAAGTAATGACGGAAATATAAATGGGAGTACTGGCATTTATTTCAAACCAGTGTGAAACCGAATGCTTCTGAAAATTAACATTATGTGCTGCTGAATACCAACGTTTCAGTCTTCTGTGTAAACTTTTACTGCACAGCAAATTCGGATACACTGAACAGTCAAATTTCTGCCATTAACGAATTTCTCGAATTGTTACATGATCACCGAAATACATATCGTGTCTCAAATGTGTTGTTCCAGTTTTCAAGCTCTCACCTGTTTTTATGATATTATTTACGAAAATGATTATAACATCCTGTACCAGTGTAATTAAAAAATTCTATATAAAATGTCTTGTTTCTAAAATTGCAAGAGTCGTCTTTATAGTAAAACTCTAAAACGTTATGTAGTTAACAGTAATCGCTATCAATCGAGAAGTAAAAGTACGAATTATCTCATTCTATGATAAGTATCAAAAGCTAAAACATGTAAACGTGCACGTGTGCCCACGCTAATAAAATTAAGTTGAATAATGAACATGAATTAAAATGAATATGAAGGCTGTGTCCCCTTGTCATGTAATTTCATTGCATTTTAGCATTCTTTCCCAGGAGAGAAAATTGTATGCGCTCATGCGGTTATGTCTGTGTATTCCCCCTCTCTTATAATTTTTTAACTAACCTAATAGCCTATAATAAAATTCTGTGGATGTGTTATGCCAGGAAATTTCATCGCAACGCTTCATCCGAGAATATACTTGGAAATTATGAAACGGTGAACGTGAAAATGTGCAATCCGCCTATAGACACGTATTAAAAAAAATGATGAAATTTTGAAAATGTTTGCCAAGTAAATACATATATATACTTTTCATTTGTATAACAACAATGCAAACTGTGTAACATGTTGATGTCGTGGTTTAGGTGGTAGGTTCAAAAGTAAAATGGCGCGGGTTTGAGTCTGGTTGTCACTATCTTTTCATATATAAATATGAATGATAATATTTGTACCAGTTTTCTTATACATAAATTTGTTTTCGAAAGCAAACTAAACAATGTGGTTTTAGATTCGCTACTTACCAATTAATTAGATATACAATATTATCCATTGTAATTTTACAAATATATATATTGCAAGTCTACTTTGAAAGTCATTGTATTTTTTACAAGAAAAAGCTTTGTAGTTCTACAAAGGACTCCTTTGGCAACAGGGTTGCCAAAGACTTTCTTTGTAAAAGTACAACAAAATTTATATTGTATACTATAAGAATGTTAAACCTTAACTAAAACACTGTTTTCCTCGCATGTACAGGTGATGGCGACAGAAGCGTGATGAAACCGCTGATCGCAAATCAACCGTACGGACCAAATTTCAGCATCACAAAAATTGAATGTAAGAATCATGTAATCAGAAACTGGAACTGCAGAATGAGAGACATCGCTTCTAAAACTAAAAATACTGTTGGTCCGGTGCCTGCTGCAGTCAGACGGTTTTAGATCCTGTACATCAGTTGCGTCTTCGCGTCGCAGTGACAAGTGCCATAAAATGCAGGAGCACTCAAAATTTGCCTTTCCAAGAAAGAATAAATGAATTGTATAAGGACATCCATAATGGACCTTTCCATGTTTTTGGTGTTCATGGAAGATGCCGAGAAAGAGGTTATTTTTGCAAAGGACCAAAGGATGGCGAAGTATGTGTAGTGGAGGAACTGAAAGCAGTAGGTACGTGGGATGAAATAATGTCAGCGAAGAACCTCGTTGCCCACCACACCAGTAGCCTTGTTCACAACTTTCTACAAATAATGTTGAAAGATTCAACTCGATTCTTTGCAAATTTGTAGGAGGTAAGAGGGTGAACTTTTCTTTGCGAGGTGGGTACGATACAAGATGCAATATCTCTGTTATCGAACACAACACTAAAGGGGAAACTCAAAGGATGCTTCACAAACAAATGACACTTCAAAGCCCAGGCTTACATTGTACTAACAATATTCGCAACAAGCAAAGGTCAGCGCAGAAAAGGAGAAAGCGACAACCAGGAAACCCTAAAAAACTTAAACGTCATTAGTTAATAATGACTGGTCCAGACTGTCACTATGGTAATGTTAATTCAGAACCGAAAATGACAGAGGAAGAATTTCGAAGTCAAGAAGAAAATTTTCTGCAAAAGCTGAGCCTTAATAACTGTGACAGAAATTCTCTTCAGGCCAACACAAGTGAGCAGTACAACTCTCATCTTTGGCTAACAGAACGATCAAAACGGGTAACAGCCTCATCTTTCAGACGCATTTGTAAAATGAAGTCGTCAACTCTAAGAACAAAGACTTTGATATCTCTAATTTACAGCAGTGTCCATGGAACAAAGGCCACGAAGTATGGATTGGAAAAAGAGCCTTTAGCTTCGAACAACTAGCAAAGGCACTAGGTAAAACTGTGATGGCGTCAGGGTTGTTTGTCGATAAAGATATGCCTTGGTTGGCAGCTACCCCAGATGGTCTGATAGACAGTGATTCCATTATCAGAGTCAAGTGCCCTTTCATTGCGTCACACGTCACTCCCCAACAAGCAATAGAACAAAATAAAATAAAGTTCTGTCGTTTTGAATCGGGAGAACTTCGCCTGAAAGAGGATTACAGATGCATGTATCAAATTCAGGGGCAACTGCACATCACGCAAAAGAAGATGTGCTATTTTGTCATTTGGACTCCCTTAGGCATGCTTGTCCAGAAAATTGAGCGTGACATGGAATTTTGGAAAACAAAAATGGTGCAAAAATTGAACAATTTTTACATGGATTTTATGCTGCCCGAACTTATAGACCCACGGTACCCTAAAGGACTCCCTTTNGTGCTAAAGAGGATTTATACAGCAGCAATTTAAAATAACAATTATTTCACAGGTATTCGTACCAAGAGTTGTGATATGTATATAAGTAGCATTTACTTTTTTCTTCATTATCTTGAAACCCAATTTGTGTTAGAGTTACCGCGTTTATTTATTTCCATGTGTAACTAACTATATGTGAAAACTACGATCATTTGTGGTNAGACAGTGATTCCATTGTCGAGGTCAAGTGCCCTTTCATTGCGTCACACGTCACTCCCCAACAAGCAATAGAACATAATAAAATAAAGTTCTGTCGTCTTGAATTGGGAGAACTTCGCCTGAAAGAGGATTACAGATGCATGTATCAAATTCAGGGGCAACTACACATCACGCAGAAGATGTGCTATTTTGTCATTTGGACTCGGAATCCGTACGAACAGGTCTTTTAACTCGCACTGTACCTTAAAAGGAAAACAAAAATGGTGCAAAAATTGAACAGTTTGTACATGGATTTTATGCCGCCTGAACTTTTAGACCAACGGTACCCTAAAGGACTCCCTTTACGAGATANTACATGGATTTTATGCCGCCTGAACTTTTAGACCAACGGTACCCTAAAGGACTCCCTTTACGAGATCTCAAAAAATGCTAAAGAGGATTTATACAGCAGCAATTTAAAATAACAATTATTTCACAGGTATTCGTACCAAGAGTTGTGATATGTATATAAGTAGCATTTACTTTTTTCTTCATTATCTTGAAACCCTATTTGTGTTAGAGTTACCGCGTTTATTTATTTCCATGTGTAACTAACTATATGTGAAAACTACGATCATTTGTGGTNATTTGTGTTAGAGTTACCGCGTTTATTTATTTCCATGTGTAACTAACTATATGTGAAAACTACGATCATTTGTGGTGCTGGTTTTTATAAAGGTGTTTTTAATTGTTAATTATTTTTGCGAGGCAATTTTCAAAATACAAGCTAATGCAACTTATTTCAGTGTATATACTAAAACTTTAGTGAAAATAAGGTCATTTTTCTTTATTCTGCCAATTCCATTCAACAAATAGGTTTTGTAAGTGTTGTTAAAGACTGATATCGGCATGTCATCTTTATAATGTAAAAAAAAAAAAAANCAACAAATAGGTTTTGTAAGTGTTGTTAAAGACTGATATCGGCATGTCATCTTTATAATGTAAAAAAAAAAAAAATATTGTGTACTTTATGTTTTCATTGCCTAAATATTGAGTAATTTTAATACTCAACATTGCTGGGAATCTGTGCAATTTAAAATGAAATAGGTTTTGTTTTGTGAGTTTGGAATACATTCAAACAATATTTATTTATAGTTCGTTATAGGCAGTGTNAAAAAAAAAAAAAATTGTGTACTTTATGTTTTCATTGCCTAAATATTGAGTAATTTTAATACTCAACATTGCTGGGAATCTGTGCAATTTAAAATGAAATAGGTTTCGTTTTGTGAGTTTGGAATACATTCTAACAATATTTATTTATAGTTCGTTATAGGCAGTGTTCAATGTGTTCATCATGCTGTGGGGATAACATATTACTTTAAAATTTTTGTAAAAAAAATTTAAGATGTTATTTTTAATGTAGTAAATTCATTTCTTATTTTAGACTGTAATGAGTATACTGTACAAGTAACATGCTTATTTCATGTTATTTGTAATACTATTTAAAATTTTCAGTAATTCCCTTTAATTATAATTATGAAAGTTCCAGTTTTCCATGAACTTTATTTCTTATTTTAACGCATGTCCTTAGGTTACGTTTTATTTTTAGACAATGTGACGAACATTTACGGAACTTGTTCCGACAAAAAATTATTTCTGTAGCAGTTGTTTTCGTGGAAATGAGTAAGTTTCATGTGGAATATTTCTGTTTACTTTATTTGCAACCAATAGAGGCCTATTTTAAGTTTGTGAAACACTAAGCATTATTTTTCTTTCGGAACACGCCGTTCGGGGGTTCATTAACATACGATGTACAGTCATGAGTAGTTGGTTACTTTGAATGAGGAGTTAACAGTGATTATTGACTCTCAATACGGGGAATACTTCAGGAGCAGAGGACGTGAATCCAAACACACGCGTAGTGAGTGCAGTTTTGTTGCAAATATGAAATTGCCCCACTGCAAATGGTTTGCATTATTTTTAGACTTTTTAGTATATGGTTTTCTTGCTTTCAAACATATTACTCAAATAGTGTTACAGCATATTGCAGGGACAGCAGAAATAGTTTGCTAAATTAATTAACTTGGATTAATTATTATTATAATTAATTTATTGAGTAATCATGATAAGGCTGAAAAATATATCT
Organism: Clitarchus hookeri; assembly: GCA_002778355.1. NCBI lineage: Eukaryota > Metazoa > Arthropoda > Insecta > Phasmatodea > Phasmatidae > Clitarchus > Clitarchus hookeri. The sequence continues at coordinate 168,426 of NQII01004524.1, forward strand.
TGTAAGGCGGAATTATTGTTACTCGCCTTAANGAATTATTGTTACTTGCCTTAACGAGAACAATTTCTTTTTTGTAAATAGTTCAAAGTTTAAAATTGTGATTTCTATTTGAAGACGTCGTTTTACTGAACATAGCCCGTTATAAATCAATTGAGAGAAACTGATAATCTATTTTTGTTCTACTATTTTTATGGCTATCCATTAAAATGTATAGCAGCATAATCATAACCCGGATGTGTGTTTTCCATTGAACTTAAATAATTTTGGTCTAATTATTTCCGTTGTAGTAATGCTGATGAATGGAATGTAACAAAGCACCAAAGAGAAGCATGCATTTTTCTAAAACTATACATATAATATATATACACACACATCACGCTGTAGTAATTATAAATGTACTATATCTCAGCGGCATTTGGGATCATGCAGGAAAAAAATGGAAGTTATCCTAAAGCTATCTTTGAAATCGTTATTTTATCACTTCAATGTCTTTAGAGCTGCAACTGTCAGAAGTTCAGTAACACTTATTTTCAAAAAAATTTCTTATAAATCTAGCTCTCCACCAAACACCATATATGTGCAAGTAATATACTGAAATTGCGGCGGCATTGATGAAAAATCAAAAGATACATATGTTTAAAACATTACACCAAAAGTACATGCAAACTTATCTGTCCGTCAGATATGAGGTGTAGAAATTTATAATACAATAAATAAAACTGATACTCAGAAAAAGCGGTACAGTTCCACATATTTTAGATTGCGCAGGGTCAAAAAAACCTGTAAGTTTAAAATATAGTTTATAAATATGCATGTTGTAAATTTAAGGATTTCAACATACCTTTAATTTCTGCGATAAAATCAAATAATATTTCTAACTAACTGGAGATTTAATATTATAGGGGCAATAACATTACTGATCAAGACATTACACAAATGTAATTTTTGTTTATTTTATTTGATTATTTTTTTAATAATCAAATACGCACTTTCTAACTTCCTCAGAATTGACCAAGAACAGAATATTCGTATAGTACAGAAACTTTTTATGTTAAATACTGAAATACATACAATATGTATTTGTTATTTTGCAATAGTTGTTATTTATTAGTATTTACGAATAATAATTAAAGTGTCTGTAGAAAATTATATGTTAAGTTATATTTTGCACTTTTTTGCTGTGTACTGTCTGTCCAATTGAAGCATAGGCATAAACACTGTTACGGGCAAGGGAATAGCTATAGAAGGCGAGGAGGGGCAAATTATTTATTATTTTTGAATGAATATGAAACAACTACCTCTATTTCAGTCACTTTCACAGAGTCAGTAACTAACATAGGAATGCTTCTCAATCAAATTGTTTTCATATATCCGTAATTTGTAGTCTAGTCATATTAAGAACTCGCTCTTAAATATTACATTGTTTGACAGTTTTCTTTCTAAATCTGGAAATTTAGTACATACACAGAACAATGCAAAATTGTTAAACTCGTTAGTATTTTATTTTACTCTATATTCAACTATACGTAGGCTCCTACTCCATTATGCTTTGTTTGTTTAGTGTTGGGCACTTGTCAGTCTGTCAGTCACTAATGCTTGCTACTGAGTTTTCATATGGATGATTGGCAATGCAAAACTTTTTAAACTTGCTGCAGAAAAATGTCATCGTTATTTTAAAAATATGTCGTGAAAGGGGGAGGGGATACATTCCTTTTTAATACAAGAATTTGAACTTTTCTTGAACAGAATTACACAATGTACACATGTATGGTTTCCTGAAATGAAAGTTTCCGGAAGATAATTATATTTTGGGAAAATATATATATACCTTAGGTTAAATTATTTACTTTTATTGACATTTAAATATGGCACTAAAGATGCAAACAGAGAAGTGTTAAGTTGTGTGCTAGTGCCATTCATTGACATATTAAGAAAGCTATGTGGACGTAAAATCCACCACCCCCCTTCTAGACACTGAACCCCCGTCAACCCTCCTAATTTTAAAGAATAATTAGTTTTAAAAGAAGTAACCAAATCGACTGTAAAATATGGTAACGACCACGATTGACATAATGCAAGGTTATTCATTTAAGTGAAACCCACGTTTTTATTGTGGCCTTTTTTATATTGTGGCAATGGTAAATCACAGTAGGTAGAATCAACTTCATTGTCACCCTGGGTGCGCTTCCATTGCCACAGGGCTCAAAACAACCTTCGGGTTGTCANCACTTGCTACTGAGTTTTCATATGGATGATTGGCAATGCAGAACTTTATAAACGTGCTGCAGAAAAATGTCATCGTTATTTTAAAAATATGTCGTGAAAGGGGGAGGGGATACATTCCTTTTTAATACAAGAATTTGAACTTTTCTTGAACAGAATTACACAATGTACACATGTATGGTTTCCTGAAATGAAAGTTTCCGGAAGATAATTATATTTTTGGAAAATATATATATACCTTAGGTTAAATTATTTACTTTTATTAACATTTAAATATGGCACTAAAGATGCAAACAGAGAAGTGTTAAGTTGTGTGCTAGTGCCATTCATTGACATATTAAGAAAGCTATGTGGACGTAAAATCCACCACCCCCCTTCTAGACACTGAACCCCCGTCAACGCTCCTAATTTTAAAGAATAATTAGTTTTAAAAGAAGTAACCAAATCGACTGTAAAATATGGTAACGACCACGATTGACATAATGTAAGGTCATTCATTTAAGTGAAACCCACGTTTTTATTGTGGCCTTTTTTATATTGTGGCAATGGTAAATCACCGTAGGTAGAATCAACTTCATTGTCACCCTGGGTGCGCTTCCATTGCCACAGGGCTCAAAACAACCTTCGGGTTGTCAGATCATTATCAATATTATAATGATTAATAATACAGTATGTGTTTTATGCATGTGTTCCCAAATTTTATTTTGCCTTTGAAGATGAACATCCTGCTTCTAAAGTTTACCATTTCTTTGTTGAATAAATTTAATTTTATTACGGCACAAGCTTTTAAACCATATCATGCTATTTTGCTAATCTTGTATCATTAATATCATTAATTGTACTGCCTGAACAGGAAAGAAAGAACCGTTCCTGTAAAATAGGCATGTCTGGTTCTCTCACAGAGGCTTATTGACATCGCCTGTGGAAAAATGCACGCATATTTGTGTTATGAGTGTATTACATAACATTACTTAAACCTTATTAAAGGGCCCTGTGAGAAAATATACTGAATGGAAAATTTGTATTCAAATGCCATTTTCTATAAGTACGCGATAAATGTTAAATATGTAAGACGCTGCGGCTACAATTTGAACACAAGGTATCTCCTTGTCATGAGCGCTCAGCGCTCGCCCCTACGCGGTAGCAAAAATGCAGGTAGAAGGAAAGGCATGAGTCAAGAGTACGCTTGGGAAGCACCCTGCTGCAGGACGATGGCACTCCGGGAAGGAGGGGTGAAAGCAGCTAGAGTGGGTAGGGGGGGAGAAGGTACGGTAGTTCCAACTGCGGCCACTTTCGCCCGCTCGGCTGGCTTGACCACGAGACCAGATCGACGAACTTGCTCTCAGGTAGGCTGGCATCCTTAAAGGCGCGCTAGGGTGACATAACCATGCTCTACAGGCCAATGCCAGAATTACCCCTAATTTTACAGACTGATGCAAGCGGAACCGAAATGGATGCTGTCCTATACCAGGAACAGTCACAGAACCAGCGACGGATTATAGTGTACGCTAGTACTATGCTAAACGAGACTGAACGCCGCTACCCTAGTAATGAGCAGAAGTGCTTGGCGGTTATTTGGGCAGTCCGCAAATACTGATATTACCTTGAGGACCGACCATTCATTCTCAGAACCGATAGGCAGTTATTTGGGCCGTCCGCAAATACCAATATTACCTTGAGGACCGACCATTAATTCTCAGAACCGATAATAAGGCCCTTACATGGCTGAAAACCAAGAGTAACGAAAAAGCAAAATTGGGTAGGTGGGCCTTATTTTTTATGGAATTTTCATTCACAGTCGAGCATTGCCCGGGCTCGACAAACGAGCTGCCCGATGCCTTATCCCGCCAACCGCAGATGCCTAACAAGGTGAGAGGAACCGACGACTGGGAGCGAATGCTGCCCCNTTCTCCAAAACTCCCAACGCCCGGATGATGTCGAACTACAGCTAATTAAGTTCCGCGAAAACAAAGATCTGTTACGAGACCAACAGCAGGCCGACCCCGAATTACAGGAATTAATGAGGAGTTATTCCAGACCAGTACGAGGATAGAGATGGCATAATCTGGGCGAGCCCGCACCCACAAACAGATCAATGGAAAGTCTGAGTCCCCCACGAGCTTCGAACCAGTATCTGTGGACACCACCATGATCACCCCTACGGACATCCGGGTTTTCACGAGTCCTTAAGGGCCCTGACCAAGTACACATGGCAAGAAATTAGCCGAGATGTGAGGGAATAAATCGCCAGATGCCGGGCTTGTTGCAAAAACAAAGCCTACCCTATACGGAGGACACAATACACACCCCGTCGGCCGAAAACACCATGGACCCACATCACCGTCGATATCATGGGCCCCTACCGACGCACACACCGAGGAAAGAGATACCTCCTAGTCATGACAAACCAGTTTTCCAGGTGGACAGAAGTGTTCCCGTTACCCAATCAGGAGGCAAACACAATTATCCGGCAAATGGAGCGAAAGTTTTTTCCACGGTGGGGGTACCTGAAATGTCTATTAACCGACAATGGAGCCCAGTTTACAGGAGTAAAGTGGATGAAAGCCTGCAAGGCGTGGGAGGCGGAAAGTTGGACAACTCCAGCCTACCACCCACAGGCCAACTCTACAGAATGCCGGAACCAGGAGTTAAAAAAGAACATGCGCATAAGAATGGGCGCCCATCATAATCAATGGGACGTACAGCTTCCTGAAATCCTGTATACATTGCGCCGCCGGCACAATGACGCCATTGGAACTCCTCCCAGCCATCTAATACTGGGATACAACCTCCGACGACCCAGAGAATGGCAGTGGGAAACCAAACCTACAGAACTTCCTGCCCCCAAAGAAATAACACGAGCTGCGATCTGTAGAACAGGGGCAGCCAGGAGAAACCAGCAACGGTATATCCAGCGGAAGTACCCAGAACAGGCGACTGTCGGACACCACTTACCCGAGGGTAGTCACGTATTAATATGCAACCATCCTTTGAGCAAAGCCAGTGATAAATTCTGTGCGGGATTTGCACCTAAATGGGAAGGGCTGTATGTAATAGTAGGGAGACAGGGAAATGTGTACTGGGCGGAAGACGAAATGGGAAAAATGTGGAAGGTGGCGAGGAACCAGATACGCCCTATACCCGAACCCCACACCTATGGTCCCACAGGAATTACAAGGGATGATCCAGAGGAAACCTGCAGTAGGTCACCAAACGGTAAACAAGGACGTGGAGAGAGAGGGTCAAAGCGATAAGCCGGCCGTTACCCCTACGCACTATCTCAGACTCGCAAGTACGTCCGGGCCACCGCGCCTGTCGATAAAGAATTTTGGAGCNATATGCAACCATCCTTTGAGCAAAGCCAGTGATAAATTCTGTGCGGGATTTGCACCTAAATGGGAAGGGCTGTATGTAATAGTAGGGAGACAGGGAAATGTATACTGGGCGGAAGACGAAATGGGAAAAATGTGGAAGGTGGCGAGGAACCAGATACGCCCTATACCCGAACCGCACACCTATGGTCCCACAGGAATTACAAGGGATGATCCAGAGGAAACCTGCAGTAGGTCACCAAACGGTAAACAAGGACGTGGAGAGAGAGGGTCAAAGCGATAAGCCGGCCGTTACCCCTACGNGGATGTGGAGAGAGAGGGTCAAAGCGATAAGCCGGCCGTTACCCCTACGCACTATCTCAGACTCGCAAGTACGTCCGGGCCACCGCGCCTGTCGATAAAGAATTTTGGAGCGCCAGGGAGACACGCTTACTGAGCCAACAGTACACAGGAATGGGAGGGAGGAAGCGAGATAGTAGAGACGAGCGAATGCGGATGGGCGGACGGAGGAGAAGTAGCGAGCGAAGGAGAAAAGGCGAGCAGAAGAAAGCGAGAAGAAGTGAGCGAAAGCGGACAGGCGAACTAAGGAGAAGTAGCGAACGGGAGAAAACAGGCGAACGAGAGCGAAGAAGGAAGTGAAGAGAGGCCAAAAGCAAGCAAATGGAGGCAGAAAGCAGTCGAGGAAGAAACAGTAGGTGAAAACGAAGAAATGAAGGGAAATGCACCTACAGGGAATCGAACCCGGGAGACCACAGCCGACCCTAGGACGAGTGCCAGCAGCAATCTGGAGAGGGCCCCAGGACCCCAAGGCAAGACTATGACGACACCACCTTCACCCCCGCATGCTGCCGAGGTTCCAATGCGGGGCAAATCGCCCCCTAATCAGATNAGACTATGACGACACCACCTTCACCCCCGCATGCTGCCGAGGTTCCAATGCGGGGCAAATCGCCCCCTAATCAGATGCAGAATGAGGCCAGGCGAGTACAGCTCTGGCGCACCTGCAGAAACTGGGGAGAACCTGACTTCTACCGGGAAAGTTGTAGGTACAGACCGCGTGAGCCGAGACGACCAACCCAGTGTAACAGACTCTGTGTGGCATAAGGTAAGGGTGTTTACCTTGTGTCACTCGCTTAGAGACCCAGGTCGGCATGCCNTTTTTTTTTAGTTTTACCAGTGTTTACCATGTGATGCCGAAACATAAGTGCAGCTAGTAAAACGGGCTGGACGTCCCAGAGTATTAAACTGCCAAATGTCGATACCTGTGTTTACTAAATGTATAAGGTAAGAATATAGGCTATCAGCTGAGTTTTGTAGTGTGTTTATATTGCCAGTGTATAAAATATGTTTATGTTCCAAGATCGCTCAGAGAAGTGGCAGAGGCAGGATATGATAAGGGTTTTATTGTTTGTTTTTTCCTTGACGCGGCCTGTGAGCTGTCAATACTAGTAAAAGGGAAAGATGTCGCTACACGTACCAGCTGCTAGGCAGCCTNCTTGACGCGGCCTGTGAGCTGTCAATACTAGTAAAAGGGAAAGATGTCGCTACACGTACCAGCTGCTAGGCAGCCTTGCAAATAACCGGCCATGTGCCATCTAACTTGTTTGCCAATGTTCAAGAAAGTCCCCAATTTACCAGGGTACAGAAGCATAGAAGACCAAAAATAAGTACTGTAAAAGTACTGATCTGGACAGATCACCTAGGACATGTTGTGTAACTGTGTAACCATGTAAATATGTTAGTAATTAATATAAGTCAATCCAAGATATGTGGTACCCTATTTATGTTTAGTTTTGAGAGTTCAAATATGTAGCCAGAAGTTAAACTTGTGCAGTAACGTGCAGTCCACGGCATAAGTAGAACCCAGGAAAAGTCCGTCAGCTTTTGTGCCAACCCCTAAACGCAGTGGACTAGTAGGTTGTGTTTTAACCATCCCAGTAAACTTAGAAGTTAGCTTACTATTCCTCAGTGTGTGCAGCCTGCGAATTATTAGAAAAATAATTTGTACATTATAAAAAAATCATACCTTCTGCAAAAGTGTAAGTGCAGCCGAGTTATAGGCCCCTGTAGCAGGCGGGCTGGCACGCCGAATACAGTGGAGACGCATCCCTGAGCGGCACAGCTGGCTGGGTGTGTTGGTGAGTGGGGAGAGGGGCTAAGGATGAGAAGGAGCAAGAGAGAGGGGGAACTAGGCGGTAGCTGTCCATGGGAACCTGACTCGCAGATTGCAGCATGTGAACGGCACGCAGAGAGGAATAAACTACAGCATGGGAGCTACAGAGATGCAACTGAAAACCAAAATTTTGGCACGGATTGTGTCAGCACTGAAGAGACCAGGGGGGGATTGACGCGTGATGCATATTGTAAGCTTAAACCAGTGTAGGGCCTCCCGGTCGACATGTGTTATCCATTAACGCGTGTGACAAGGATAAGCCGGCCCAGAGGAAGTATAGGCAGCTCACACGTGTCAAGGTTGTGGCGTGGATCCCCGCCAATCACCCCGAACAAAACCGCGTGAAACTTTGACACGCCGAAGAAATACCGAGATAGGCTAGCAATTTTCGCCCATGAGGAAATTGACACGTGCCAAGTAGGGCAGAGCTAACATATCGCCGAATAAATACCGAGGTAAGCTGAGTTTCGCCGATACAACGCTAGTTACACCAGAAAAAAACTGACAGCGTGGCAGTAGTGCCACGAGTCCCCACCCTACCCTAGTAAAGCGCAGGAACATTAACACGTGCCTAGATAATGCAGATGTGAGCTAAAGTTGCNGAGTCCCCACCCTACCCTAGTAAAGCGCAGGAACATTAACACGTGCCTAGATAATGCAGATGTGAGCTAAAGTTGCGCTAATGCCGTGCGAGTTAGCAGAGAGAAAAATGCTGACAGCGTTTGGCCGGAAGGTCGCAAGTCACCTGCACCTCCCCCTTCACCAACAAGAGTCCTGGCACGTGGAGGAAATTGGGTCTTTGTTGCCCCCCCCCCCTTCCAACGAGGGACACACGTGTAAGGTTCTAAAGCCCGAGAGTTTAAAAGCCAATTTGTGGGACATGGAAGGGGTCAGTTGGATCAAATTAGTTCGCAAGAGTAAGTCGGATCGGGAGATTACCGGAAGAAGCGTGTCGTGGACGTGTACGCCGAGAAGCGAACCCGGAGCTGCAGTCTTGGAGGGACATCACCAAAACCAGGGACTTTCAAGGCCGTCCGGAGCACCAGACCTCAACTGCCGCCTACAGACCCAGAACTACAAGCAGTGCTAAGTACCAAGTCGCCGCTTGAAGAAACCTCCCAGACTCCTAGCGTCCTTCCTGCCCAAGACGTTGGCAACAATTAGCAGGCACGTTAATTTAGCCCTTAAGGCCCCCAACTCGCAAGGTACCACATCTCGGTGTTATGTATTCATTATAATTCCAGACCATATATTCCAGAAAATTTAAACACTGAGTGACTACCTTATTGTTACCCTGTTACCCCCAACTTTCAAGGCACCTTATAGTCTGTGCCTGGTAACATTAACTGAGACCCTATGACCCTCCCCATACATAATAACACAGGGAGGCGAGTAGCGTCACCATTATGTGTGTCGTGAAATCTGAATTGCAGAAATATGAACTATCTATTCTATACGTAAACAGGAACATATGAGTATATTATAAATAGAAATAGATAAAGCACACACGTGATAAATTTGTGAGTTTTAGGCAACTGCCCAAGCAGACAAACTGCTAAATTTTTACGCTAGTAGTAAAAACATTCTGATATTTACAGCGTCTATTAAACATGGATAAAATAATTTTAATTTACTTACAGTTGCATTTGGCAAAAAAAACTATCTTTATGCTATAACTTGTGATGACAGCACAAGCTCCTCTTCCCCGTTCATGCAGTTGTAATGTTATTACTTTCCATTATAAAATTCTGCCTGTCATTCAATTTCTTATAACACAAAATGGTAGTTTTCAACAATTTTGCCAAAAAAACTTGTTGAAACCATATAACTAGAAACCCCAAAATATGGTGAATAAAGTTGTCCCATTTCGGTGTTAAAGTATTTAAAAACTAGTGCAAAATTTCAGTGTAAACNCCAAAATATGGTGAATAAAGTTGTCCCATTTCGGTGTTAAAGTATTTAAAAACTAGTGCAAAATTTCAGTGTAAAAACATAAAAGCAATGCAAAAATTCATTGCAAAAAATTGGAAGTGGTAACAAAATGTGCCACAATTTCCACATTTTTCTGTAATTAAAAAAAAAAGACTTCCATTATGTGTATTTTTAACATAACCATAAAATGCATCCAGTTTACGAATATCATTCTGAAATATATAAAAAACTGGACAATATTAACGTGAACAAGAAAATCCAACAAAAATTTTAAACAGCCAACTGTCTTAAGCCAACAGTTAAAAAATGAACAGTTCTAAATATTGACATATTTTAAATACCACTCTCACAACATACATTCAGCACAAATTCAAAGTTGAAATAATGTTTTTTTTCCCCTACCAAAAAAGAAGTTCATCTTACCTGCCAAAAATTGTGTAAGAATAATTTCCAAATTGGCAGGTTACAAGTTCACTCTTAAATCTGACAAGATATGTCCATACACAGAAAAATCACGTTCACTATCTGCATAGAAAGAGCCAATACACAACAATCAACAAAGTTTATTTTTTCACCTTGCAGTCCCAATAAAACCATTACCACATCCACAGGCTTCATTTCCTTTACAAGAGCAGAAACTTGCATCTGGAAGGTGAGGTAGCTTTCCAGAAACTCTTGCCTTAAAATATTTTGAGAGAATGGTTATCTTCTTTGTAGATGGGTACAAGTTTTTGTTCACAATGTACTAACAACATGTCTTGGGTGAAATTACTTGCTCATGTGAAAAATAAACTCTCTTACGGAGTCTTGGTCAATTAAAGTTTTAAGTTTCTTTTGGCAGGTCAAGCCTAAATGAACAAGGGTGTCACGCACAGAATGTTGTTTTACTACTGTAGAGAGCTTGGATATTTCAGAGTTTGTACCCTCACTTAGGCATCCTTTACTTACAAGAAAATATTTCTCTTGTATATCAGATAGAGTTGGATGAACTTTATGTGCCAGTGCATATGCTGAACCTTCAGACTCCAGTATTGCTTNTCTTGTATATCAGATAGAGTTGGATGAACTTTATGTGCCAGTGCATATGCTGAACCTTCAGACTCCAGTATTGCTTCAACAGTGGAGTTGCAATGTTCAACAATAAAAACAGAGGAACACTGGAAAACTGCAATACTGTCTGAAGATAAGTTCTTGAAGTAATTCACCGAACTACTCCCTTCATTCTCTTGTTGGAAGAAGTCCACCAGGTCTTCTAAATACTTGGAAACATATTTTGCTGATGGAAACCAAAAGTTCCATCTGGTCATCACAGGAACTGGAAACAATAGAGACTTTTTACCTTCATCAGGATACTTTTCTCGTACGAATAAGAGGTATCTGTGCTTGCGCTTTCATGAATTCACAAAACAATGTATTGTATTAACAATACACTGGTTTAGCTCAACTAACTTGGAGCTCTATAAGCTGGCCACTATGTACAACTTATGGGCCCAGCATTAAATGTGCACCATTTCCTCTGAAAATGCACCTTTCAGGGACCATCCACATTTTGTCATATACCGTGCCAAGTCTGTAACAATATCTTTAACTGCCCCCCCACACGCACATTTTGCTGTGTACTAAACTAAAGAAAATTATAAAAATAACAAAAATACACCGTCCAGCTCTTTCTGTCATTTCATAGCACATGAAAACAATTTTTTTGTTCTGCACACAATTTTTTATTTCTTCTTTTTTCAAGGTATTCACTTTTGGTAAGTAGGTTTCCCTTAAAGTGTTTGCTGCAAGAATATCATTAGAACTAGCAATTAAATATCGCTAGAACCTGCAATGTTATAAATGCAACATTTAAAATTGGTAGTACTCAATTCCCATATTTTAAAATGCAGAAAATCGAAAAATTCCTTTACATTGTAATTTTAGAAAGAAGGGCTGCATCTGTAGAACATCTCAAAACTTTCAAAGGGAAAATCTTTTTGTTTCTCACTGCTGCACCTTCACTTTACAAAAAATAGGAAATTATGCCTAATAATCTGGGGAAAAGGGTAAACATGCACAATGGTTACATTCATAGAAAAAAAACAAAGTAAGATGATTGAGCAGATGTATTATGTATCAACACTGTAATTTGGGGCCTTCATTTTCATTTGGAGTCAGGTTCGGTTAGGTTCAGTACCTCTCATGTGAGAGAAAGAGCTGATGGTTTGCTAATTAAAACATCCATGTCTTGGGCTATTTTCAAAAACATTTAGCTTCAACTCACCTCAAATATATATTTGTAGCCATGTTCTCATACTAGGATCATTGACTTTCGCAAGATGAATATTGGCCCCCAACATCATTCTCACAAAATCTAAGATGAATGCTTGTTTACTTTTCTGAAGTTACTTGTANCAAAATCTAAGATGAATTCTTGTTTACTTTTCTGAAGTTACTTGTATTTCCAAGTGATTTGCCAATACAAACTTGTTTCTTGGTACACACATTTACACTTTTTTTGTTCCGTTTGTTTTTCATTATTTACGTGTTTGGTACATGTGTCTTTGTGCATCCAATCAACCCAAACATTGCAGAATTTACACATAATTATCTGGTCTTTGGTATCAAAAATGTAAAATTCCTCATTCTTAAACAACCTCTCATGATCTAACACTGACAACATCAGCATTTCAATATTCTTTAGCAACACACAACTTTTTAATATACTGCTACTGTCTGCATGGCAAAAATAGGTTATGTCCCAAGTTTTGTACACACCCAAAGACACTCATACGCTTGAGTAACTTCGGAGATAATTTTATTTTGGCAGGTAAAGTATTGTGCGAAAGAATATATACGTGTGTACGTTTGTAAAGTGTTGGAAGGCAGATCGAATGAAGTTGTGAATTATCACAACAGAATTATAACTAAGCATATTGACACACATGGGAAGCTGAAGCGAACTGAGATATCATGTGTTAGTAAACATGGTCATAACAATATGTTGAATTTACTGCTCTTTTCGGCGATCTATGAACTACGTTGACGATAGGTAACTATTAATTGTTGTATCACAATTGACCGTCAGTTATCGACCATTAGCTTTTAGGTAGTGTTGTAAACATACGGGAAGACGTATTTATTGCGCTTAAAATTTTGCGTTTTAACAACAATATGGAAATTTTGTGGAAAAATTATAAAACTTGAGGATTTTGTTCTGTTTTGCAAATTTCGCACTGCACCATTTTTCAGGGTCCCTACATATAACCTATATACTCATGCATAGCTGCAGTAATTATTTTTGTTGTCAGAATTTTTCCCCTTGTCATAAAATTGTAACACTGTTTTCCGAAAACAGTCTTTGCTAGTCATCAAAACTTGTAACGCTTTGTGTCACCTAGACACAACTATTGCTCTAGATGCAGATGTGATGCTGTCATCTCCTTCCTTTTATATCTGTCTGACTGTACGTTAATGTTCGCAGACATCACATGCTCTCATTGTCTATTTGTCAGTTATTTAAAATGTATAATTTGCGTAATTCTTTGTTTGATAATTTAGTTTAAAAAAAAAGGTGCGCTAAAGGTTATAGATTGATCTTGTTTGTGAAACACTTCTCTTTTGCAACTCTTGGTGGCTAGCACGTTTATTTATCACCATAATTTCAATGAAAACTTTACATGCAAGGAAATTAAAAATAGCGAGAATTATTGAAAGCCTGTTGCAGTACTGGAGTTACATGCTAGAACAGGCACCAACACTGTGTGGAATGAGGCAGCTGTCGTGCATACTCCTTAATAATGTAGCTGTCATNTTGCAGTACTGGAGTTACATGCTAGAACAGGCACCAACACTGTGTGGAATGAGGCAGCTGTCGTGCATACTCCTTAATAATGTAAAATACAAACGGATAAATATACAGACTTTGGATTTTCACATACTTGTTCAGCAAAGTTAGCCTTTTGCATAAAGGCACTGAATTTTAATGAAATATTTCACTTTTTTGAACACATTTGAGAAACAGTTTGTTCGACGTGCTGTGGCCACTGTATTACTGAGAAATATGCAACAGCGCACAGCTGTGGTAGACTACTGGCACCAGCTAGTGGGAGGAGCGTGGCAGATCGACTGACCTTGAGCGGCCAGTTCTGTGCAGGGTGTAGATAACATATAGGTCCTCCCCTTGTTGCCAAAAAATCTTAAACACAGCATGCCGAGCAAGCTTTTAGCGAGTGTGAGCTACATTTTCACTAACCTCTTGCAGGAAAAATCAGATAATTTATTATTTAAATATTGACTTCACAGGCCCATTTCCTGGTCCTTAGTCGGCTTTACATACACCTGACATAAGGATGGTAAAATATAGATATCCTAATGCATTTGTGAATAAAGTGGCTCCCTTCGTCATCGCTCTGAACTTCGCATGTCAGTGCAATGGGACCGAGCAACCATAGCAAGTGACCTTGCCATGGCAAATGGAGAGCGGAAGGTGGCTAGCCTGCCCTCCCTTCAATGGCAGAGAGAGAGCTGCACATGCACCCGATCGATACTGATGTTTGCCTAGCAACCACAGAGCAGAGTGCCGACTGCTTGCCTTGTAAACACATCCTGATGTCTCAATATTTTACCAACAGTTTTTATTTTAGTATTTGCTTTCATTCTGATAGTTGACTGTAGGTGCCATTCAGTGTTTCTTCATTGAAGCGTAATATCGGCACACCACTTCATGAAATAGCTTGAGCTGCCGTTTCCGGAACTGTTTTGAAACTCGGGAAGTTTATTTATGTTCGCAAGTTTAAGTTAGTTGGTTTTGGGAAACATGAATAATTCTGCAATAAATTATTTTGTATCAGCAGCAGACAAACTTGATTTTAGAGAGGTAATTGTCCACAAATTTTCATACAACATATGTTCCGGAGATATGTATCAGGATTACAAATAGTAAGTTTGTGCGTTTTAAAAATAATGTATTTCGAAACAGTTACGGGTTTAGATTGTTTGAAATGTATGTGACCTAAAAAAACCTCTCCTTCAACGGTTTTTTTTTGTGTAAAGATAACATTTTATTTTATAGAAAATACGAGTGTGAGGTAAATGTTGCAAAAAATGTTACCTCCTGAGTGTACTTGCATCTCTGCGAACAGCGACATATTTATAGCATTTTATTCTCTCGGTGAAGGTAAAAAGCTTTCCAAATTTTTATAGCTCTATCTAATGTTATTTCAGTACAAGTAAAATTTTACTCTGCTCCATCAATACAATATGCTATTTAAAGTGATAATTGCCTCGTTAAAATAACCAAAAAGCAATGACAAACTAAAGCCAAAGNTCAATACAATATGCTATTTAAAGTGATAATTGCCTCATTAAAATAACCAAAAAGCAATGACAAACTAAAGCCAAAGCTATAATAACCTGCATGAGCATTGGATTGAAGTTAGCTAAAGTCTTTTTTTCAGTGCGTGCCATGAAATAAAACAAAAGATAAAAGATGAGAAAAATGTGTGCATTGGATGTTTACCATTTGTTTACATAAATTTTTCTTTATTGGCTTAACATTTGTAGTGGAAAGGTATGTGGTCGCACTACTTACATTTTACAACGAAGAATATATTTGTGTTTTGATGGTATAGTCCATTCATGGTTACTTCAAACTTTTCTGAAGCCCTGCTAAAGTTATACTTTTGGTTACCAATTACGTATCCTTCCGCTACATGTAAACATAAACACTGCCATGTGACTAATACGTTTTAACTGTCAAATGCTTTGTTTACTGTTTGCAACTGTTCAAATAATTCTGTCATTATTCAAATGCCATTTCATACGAATGTTTACAATTTAGGCCTATAACCATATTTAGGTCAGCTTTATAAATTTTTGACAATGTCTGTATCGACAATAGTTCTTACGGTTATTATTTTACATTGTAAACATATTTGTTATACACGTATAGCACATTACACGTAATGAACGTTAATATTTGTGCCGTGACTGTGTTTAACCCTGTTACAACTGCGGGTGAAAGAACTGTACTATTTAACCTCTTGTTGTTGAAATATGTTGGATTATTTCTTTAAAAGGACGGTCTCAGTTAGGATAAATATTAAAACGAAGGAAAAGCCAATCCAACGAAAAGACACAGTAAATTCAAGCACGCAACTCATGTCGCTTATATTTTTTACGTAGCAGCGACAAACTTAAAAGATAGTGGTGAACATGCACACAAATAAGCCTACCGTAACTTTTACTCCGCTAATATTTCTATACTTTGGTACTTACTGATTTCATAGTTTATTTCATTATTTATTTAAATTTATCTGGCTGGGCTTAGTATTTTGTTNTACTTTGGTACTTACTGATTTCATAGTTTATTTCATTATTTATTTAAATTTATCTGGCTGGGCTTAGTATTTTGTCGGGATTGTGGCAAACATTCAAATCACAGAAACGTAAGCACATTACACAATGGTGTTTCAAACACATAGGGCAAAGTTACGTTGTGATAAATAAACAGACGTTACTTTCAAAACATTACTTTCGTCATAAAATCAGTTTACGTGTAAAAACATATAAATTTCGCAAGTCCAATATTTGCAATCACATACACACTGGTCCAACGTAACGTAAAGACAACAATACTCTTTAACACACAGTGGTCACGACGCAGATTACAGTATATTTATACCTGCCGTAGAAAAACAGATTTATCACAACATCGTAATTTGCCTTGGTAGGTTTAAAAATCACAACGTGTAGAAACTTGATATGGTAGTTTTATTTTTCACAAGAAAAGAAAATAACACTTCATTCAGTCTCTTTTTCTATGAGCAAGACGCCGTCACTATTTGCCACTTCTGCCAACTTCGGATTTGTAACCGNTCATTCAGTCTCTTTTTCTATGAGCAAGACGCCGTCACTATTTGCCACTTCTGCCAACTTCGGATTTGTAACCGTTCAGCCATTACATTTAAATATATATTAATAATTATTCAAACAATAAAATCTTGTTTTAGTCGTAAATTAAAAATTCAATAATCATTATTTGGCTGTAATAAGTATGAAATATGCTAAAATTGAAAATGTGTTTAAGTTTTTTGCTGCTACTAGTGGTGCGAAACTTCCAGAGATAGAGAGCGACAAGCTTGGCTCCGCCTATTCGCTTCTTCCTCGGACGAAAAAAAAAAAAAAANCCCTTTTATTTCTAAGTTACTGAGATGGACGTTACAAAACATTACGAGACTAGGTTCATCAAATTGACCCTAAATATCCCGTGTGTTTTACATAAGTAAGATGTGTTACTTTTATAACCTTTTCCCTCAAATAAACAAAGAAAATAACTTTTGAGAATAAAACAAATTCTTAAGCTTTTATTACAGATTTTCTTTGCTGTATTTAATCTCATCCCAGGTATTAAGTGTGTCTCAAACTACCATATCTATATTTTCAGCTTATGTGTACAGTTCTTACATTTTAAAAAGAAGGCGTAGACACAGTTATTGTGACAGAATAATAAAAGATATGTTAGGTACACAAAATATAAGAAACAATAAGATAATAAAGTTATTTTAAAATAATTTTTTAGTTTCTAAACACTATTTGAGGCCTCAATATAGTTTTATAAACAAGGTGGAACGCGAAAATACTGGTTTGCCGGTCTGCAACACTACGTTTTGCCCGGCACCGACCCGCAGCTGCTCGAGAAGTCGTGCGGTGTCTGGTAGTGACTAGCGTGCTAGCTTTAGGCCTACTGTGACCATCCTGTTCGCTATCTGACATAAAGTGTTTTATGAATACCGAAACATGGTTTAGAATCCGGAAATATTTGTAACCTTCTTTCCCAACACAACATTACGTTTTATTTCTAAATAATGTAGTTAATTTATCACAGACATAAAGTATGGTGCACGACAATAAGGTATGTTCACTGCAGTCACAGTCATTACAATTTTGTTATTCTTGTGAATGTAATTCCTATTCCAAATTTTAATTTCCAAATTTGAATATTAGCAATTGTAAACATAAACACAGGTGATAATAATAGTAAGTACCTCAATAAAACGTACAAACAAATAAGTTTTAACATGTGATGTAGGCCTACTGTTGTTTTGAAGATCACGACTGTGCAGTATGAGACACAGTCTTACCTTTGTAATTTTACACCTCTTATTTCAGGTTCCACAAAACAATGAGAATTTAAGTAATCAAGTACCACATCGGTATCTACTCGTGGCAAATTGTCCGACTGCGCTTTTATAAAGTTACCTTCCATTTTAGTGCTGCGTGTTTGCAACGTGCCGGGGCCGGCTGCCAGCATATCACTAGTGACGTCAAACCAATGAGATGTTGCCTATTGTGCCGGATGATACCGCTGGGCGGTGGATTTTCTTGGGGATCTCCCATTTCCCCCATCCTTGCATTCTGGCACTGCTCCATACTCACCTCGTTTCACCCTTATCGGCTCTCAAGACCTCAATGTTAATAGCTGGCCAAATCTCTTCACACTTCCAGGACGTGCTGTATGGCTTGCAGTGAAGGCATCGGCTCTCCGCCGCAGTAACTTCCTGGCACTGTTATTTTCTTGAGCAAAGGTGGGACAGTTTTCATTCTCGTGAAGGAAGTCTGGTAGGCAAAGGTTTTGCAGGTGGTCAGTGTAATTACTTTTTCATTACCAGGTGTGGTATGGGCCAAAGTGTATATGAGACAAGTGTTTCAAAATGTTTAGTGTTGTTTGCATTTGAAGGTAAGTGTAGGACTTTTCTAAAACACTTCATGATCAAATGATAATTGCATGCAATTTTTTGCAGCAGGTATGAAATANTAAGTGTAGGACTTTTCTAAAACACTTCATGATCAAATGATAATTGCATGCAATTTTTTGCAGCAGGTATGAAATATTTGTTGGATTGATACTGACAAATATTTTTAGGGAGTTCAATAGATAGATTTTCTACTGTATTCAAGGGCACACTTAAGCCCATGATAAGGACTTAAGCAAGACTGAAGGAAAAAATTATTGTACTGGTCAGAATATAGGCAGACTCCTTTTCAACACCTTAAAACTAGGAAAAATTTTAAATTTCAAAATGTTTAGCAGCAAATTATTCCAATCATTCTTCAACTAGTATTTATTGATATTAATAATAAGTAAGTAAGTGTTTAGTTAACAAATATTTATATTGTCAACAACTTGCATAAAATATAAAAGTAACATTTTTAACACAATACACAGGACTGGAGAACTTTAGGCTATAAAATCAGTCCAACATTGTTACATATTCTTTTATTCATGTCCACTTTTCTTCAATGTATATATTTTGACGTGGAAATTATTTTAACTTTTGGATTTCTGCCATTTAGGACTTCTGAATTCATGTTAGTTTTTTTTTAATCAACTTGCTGTAACGCACATTTATTTCACACAGACACCATATTTGCAGCTAGCTTCCCTGGTATGTGTGGCTTCTGCATACCTTACTATCATATTCTTAAAATTTGTACAGTAGCTACATCTTATGACCCTTCTTGTTGTTACTTTAACAATTTTAAAGTGAAAATCAAACACATTTCCTAAATAATTTGTATTAGCCAATAAACAGATGCTATTAATTACAAATAGGTTGTTTTGTTTTTAATTATTTTTTTGTTAAACTTAGCCAAGGACTGGATTAAGAAACATACATTTCAAGTTATTGTTATTCTAAAAATAAATTGGAAAAACGGATTTTTGAACTGCAAAGATACTATTATAAAGAGTCAAGATTTTTTTTGCATCACATGTACAATAATAATGGTGTCACGTTTCACTTATTTCTTTTATGTTCAATTTTGTATTGAAAAACCATATTCATGAAAGTGTAAGGGCACTAGTGCCATGTACTTTTTATCATCTTCAATCTGCGTTTGAACCTCTTAAATGGATTGAATTTGAGTTACTGATGTGTTTTTTTTCTCCATGTGTAGAAATAGAAATACTCTTCATGTAAACTCAATATTCCTTTCACATTCAGTGCATAAAAGTGTCTAGGCCTACAGTATTATTATTCTTGTGTAAGGTCTAATAAATATACTACAAAAAATTAATAAACTACGCATTAGATTATGACACTTTGTACCTGCAAATATACTAGTACAAATTCAAAGCATTTACGCTAATTTTAATGTGATGTAGGTCAAAAGTATGCACACTATGTCCATTATACACCTCAAATAACTAGTTTTTTAATAACAAAGAAAAAATTCTTTCACAAAAAAAACTAAAACTATCAAAAAATGTCAGCATTGTGGCACAAAAAATGTAATTTAATAATAATAATAATAATAATAATGCACCAAAAACAACACTGCACTGGAATTAGAATAGTAAATAGTTACACTAGCTCACTGTGAGTACAAGGTTTAAAGGAGGAAAGCTTTGAGTGGACATTGCAGTAATGAGAACTTCACAATAAAACAGTATATTGCTGCTTTCAGTGTCTAGATGAACAATGTTAGATGAGTTTGAGCATTGTATTTGTACACAAAATACAGTGCAGTTTCACTGTAATGAGTACGGGTTATAGCAAGATATTTGTAATTACAATAGTTTTGTAATTCGTCAATTCATATATGTTATGCAGTTTATGGTAAAAATTTTGGTATCTACAAGTAGTACAGTTTAAACGTACTGTTGCGACCCCTTTTATTATACCCTTCTCTCTTTTAAGACCCATTTTTAGGAACTGTAACAGATTTTGTAAGAAGAAAGTTGACAATTTGAGGGAAATCTGCCAAAAAATGACTTTGAACTTTGTTGAACTTTTTTTGTGTTGTTTACTTACATTGTGTTTCTCTTGACGAACACTGTGTTGCAAGCTGGGCATATCAGAAAATTAATACTACACCCCTTCCTTCTCCCCCAGGCTGTCAGCTAGCCAATAAGCATCCAGCATGGTCTCTTTTATGTTTTATTAAATACATTTTACAGCCGGTTATTTGCTGTAAATATCCGTAACATTGGTAAATGTAATGGTGACTGCTGCGGCTGTGTAACTTTATCTTCCCCTCNAATAAAACAGTATGTTGCTGCTTTCAGTGTCTAGATGAACAATGTTAGATGAGTTTGAGCATTGTATTTGTACACCAAATACAGTGCAGTTTCACTGTAATGAGTACGGGTTATAGCAAGATATTTGTAATTACAATAGTTTTGTAATTCGTCAATTCATATATGTTATGCAGTTTATGGTAAAAATTTTGGTATCTACAAGTAGTACAGTTTAAACGTACTGTTGCGACCCCTTTTATTACACCCTTCTCTCTTTTAAGACCCATTTTTAGGAACTGTAACAGATTTTGTAAGAAGAAAGTTGACAATTTGAGGGAAATCTGCCAAAAAATGACTTTGAACTTTGTTTGTGTTGTTTACTTACATTGTGTTTCTCTTGACGAACATCAGAAAATTAATACTACACCCCTTCCTTCTCCCCCAGGCTGTCAGCTAGCCAATAAGCATCCAGCATGGTCTCTTTTCTGTTTTATTAAATACATTTTACAGCCGCTTATTTGCTGTAAATATCCGTAACATTGGTAAATGTAATGGTGACTGCTGCGGCTGTGTAACTTTATCTTCCCCTCTGTATTTGCAAAACCTGCCCTTAAGGCGTGGGAGCTGTCAGGAAGTAATAATGAATGAAAAGGAGGGGTAGAGTGAAACTTTTTATTCCTGGCAAATGGCATAGTGTTGCACTGCTGTTGCCTGTTCTGGCGATGTTCGTTAACACTCTCAAGACCTCGTTGTTAAGAGCTGCCCAAATCTCTCAACTTTATTATACAGTATGAAACAAAAGGGACTTGTTGTATTAAACAAGTACTTGTATTTACGTACATTGTATTTAATATGGTACATTGTGGAATATTAATAAATTATCACTGTAGAAAATGTATTGTAGTATAAACTAAATCAGTGCATTTCTCTGTAATATTCTTTGTGACAGAGTCGGCTTGCCTTATCTGTGGTATATGGTNACTAAATCAGTGCATTTCTCTGTAATATTCTTTGTGACAGAGTCGGCTTGCCTTATCTGTGGTATATGGTTCAGGACTCTTGCAGATGTCCGAGATACCATATTTATGGCAGTGTAACAATTTTCTGCACTCTGAAATATTATATTTGTGTGAGTANTGCAGATGTCCGAGATACCATATTTATGGCAGTGTAACAATTTTCTGCACTCTGAAATATTATATTTGTGTGAGTACAGATCGTAAACATGTACAGGAAAGACCACAATATTTAAACTCGGTAAAATGGTAAGTAATGTGTTGATTCAGCTGTCGCGTGGCGGTAATGTGGCAAAACTGCGTAACGTACTGGTTAATCTCCCTCCCAACTCCTGACCAGACACCAAGTAAATTCCATGGCCGCAGATAAGCAGACAGGCATGGTGGTACACTACATCTAAATGTTTGCAGTGCATCTTTATAAACAGAAAAACTTGATACATTTTATTTCTCCCAACCCTGGAGACCAAGCNTCTAAATGTTTGCAGTGCATCTTTATAAACAGAAAAACTTGATACATTTTATTTCTCCCAACCCTGGAGACCAAGGAAATGTGACTTGTGTGTGTCGAAGCAGACAGATATGGTGGTGCTAAGTTATATGTTTGTACAGACAACACTTGATATGTTTTGTATCACATGTGTACTGCAGTTTATCAGTACATTCTGTCATCAGGTATAAGAATGCATGTACAGTGTAATTTTAAGTTTCACTCACATCTTTTGTCAATAGTTGCATCATATCTATCAACTGAGTAAGGGCTCTGCCTGGTTGGTGCATGAAGTGCATTGCAGAGGTTCGGTAGAAAAAACATACTTAAACGGTTGGATATTTTGCAGTGGTGTCTTCAACACGAGAAGCATTTAAGAAACATTTTGTGCCCAAAGATAAGTTTCGAGTTCTCCTTTCAATTCCAGCAATTATTTTATGGGTGTTAAACTGGCTAAAACAGGTGTTTTCAGAATCAGTTTTAGTTGCAAAATTTTTTATATAAAAACTTCACAGTTGTTGTTAGACACGCACCATATTTTTATCTTTAATAATATGCCATATAAATGAAGGGTTAACCCTTGATTTCACATTTAGGATAGTTGTCAATGGAAAAAATGCATGCAAGTTGAGTGCCTTGCGCAGAGGTAATGTTACAGCTCATGCATTTCAAGGCCTCGAACGTGCAAAATAGGTGCAGGCAGGCAGAATCCCCTGTGGCAGGCAAGTTGCACACGACACGCAGGAATTTAAAAGTACTTAGGAATTTCAAAAATTGATTTTTCAAGTATATTTATTTTTAATTTTTTTGGATTATGGTTGGTTGAAACCACTGATGTTAAGTGTGTAGATAATACAGACTGATTACGAAGTAAATATAGCATTCTTCAATATAAATAATTAGTTGATGCAAATTTTGCAAGATCCGTCCAGACATGTAGCTTTTACAATTTAGTTTGTACATCATGCAACCAATGTTACATTGCCCACTAGTAAATAAATTCAAACAGTCCATGGGTGTAATCTGTAAAACGCTAGGCGAGTGGTATTGACCGCATGCACAGACCAACTGCCGGAGGGGGTGGCAAGCTACCCGCCCTCCTCTCCAACTAGAGTAGAGCCCACGATATCTGTGTAATAGACTTCTTATAATAAGTTAACACATCAATAATAAAGCCTCCAATTATCCTGCATTAAGAGAAACCTTACCCTGCCATACTGAATTTTTTGTTTTTCTAGCATGTTTGTTTTTGAAAAGAAATTTCCAAAAGTACCACTATTTCCAACTAGCTATTGAACTTGCACTGCAGAACTGACAAGACAAGGGAACTACAAACTTATAATTACATCAGAATTTTAATTATACCAGACTTTCGCCGAAATCAACATTGTAAAATAAATATATGAGTTCGTAGTTCAGTCTTTAAGTTTGTGCTTTTGTACAAGGTCAATAACTAGTTGGTATAGGAGTACTTTCAGAAATTTCTTTCTTATAAATATAAACACACCAGAAAAACCAAGAATTCAATAATGGTGGGGAAGGGATCTCCATAAATTAATGAAAATGGACTTTGCACTCACTAAAAGTTACACTTTGGGCTCTAGGTTTTTTTTGCAGACAAGGGGCAGTCCAGTGTGGCCTTCTAGGATATTATTTTTTTTTGAAAACACTTGTCTATTAAAACAAATTTATATTTAATTAAAAAGTGTAATTTTTGTGCCAGAGAGGATTGAACATTAACTTTGTGGGGAAAATTGCACATTTTGAGATGTAGAGGATGGGGTGGGTCAAAATCGGTCCAAAATTTCCCAAACCCTCCATTAAGTCCATTTCTCACTGACGACCATATTCCCGGGAACCATGAGGGGTCATTTATAGGTTTCTTCTGTATTTAAATTTTCTTATTTGTTAATACAAGCGATTTGAAAGACCAATGCAAATAGAACAGCTACCTATAATAATAAACATTAAACACACAGTTCAAACATGTCTTTTTTTTATGCATGTGATGTGTGTTGTCTCATAACCTCAGGGAAATTGGCAATTGTGGAATTGCCGCCATATATTAAATTTGTTTGGATGCACTCCTTAGTCTGTTTCTGTTTACTGCAGCACTAGCCACTTTCGCACAATTCACAATGCACTTGGTTGAGTATTATGTACTCGGTTGTTCTCAGGTTGGTGTGAACTATCACAGAGGTGTTAAAATAATTGTTTTGTTGTTTTACATAACCATCAACTTGACACAATAAACGTGTACAAGCGTTTTAATGCAGTGCAGTTTTTGTTTTTTTGCAGCATGTCTTTATGAAATCTACCTATCTTACACAGAGTGGGAAGTTCTGTCGTAAAAACAATGCATGAAGCTTAAATAAAGGAAATCATTCCTGTATGTGTCTTTCTTACAAAGAAAGTTGTATGTTTTTGTAGTTTGTTGCCTTTCACATAGTTGGTTTACAACAGAATTGTACCTAACCATACCAATGTTGTAACTTTTTTAATATGTTAGTTTTTTTAAATTGTACAATTTAAGTGTTTTTGTAGTAAAACTACTCTATTTTTCATTTGTCCAAAGCTAGCAGTCAGCCATGTTCATTTATTTGNATGCACTCAGTCTGTTTCTGTTTACTGCAGCACTAGCCACTTTCGCACAATTCACAATGCACTTGGTTGAGTATTATGTACTCGGTTGTTCTCAGGTTGGTGTGAACTATCACAGAGGTGTTAAAATAATTGTTTTGTTGTTTTACATAACCATCAACTTGACACAATAAACGTGTACAAGCGTTTTAATGCAGTGCAGTTTTTGTTTTTTTGCAGCATGTCTNCAGTGCAGTTTTTGTTTTTTTGCAGCATGTCTTTATGAAATCTACCTATCTTACACAGAGTGGGAAGTTCTGTCGTAAAAACAATGCATGAAGCTTAAATAAAGGAAACCATTCCTGTATGTGTCTTTCTTACAAAGAAAGTTGTATGTTTTTGTAGTTTGTTGCCTTTCACATAGTTGGTTTACAACAGAATTGTACCTAACCATACCAATGTTGTAACTTTTTTAATATGTTAGTTTTTTTAAATTGTACAATTTAAGTGTTTTTGTAGTAAAACTACTCTATTTTTCATTTGTCNTTTTTAATATGTTAGTTTTTTTAAATTGTACAATTTAAGTGTTTTTGTAGTAAAACTACTCTATTTTTCATTTGTGCAAAGCTAGCAGTCAGCCATGTTCATTTATTTGCTGCACTGCTGTATTTTTATGATAAAATTAAAAAGCTTAACGACCAAAAATTTTTATATAGTCTCAAAATTAGGTTTTGCCGCAAACCATTTGTAATAAACATTTTACAGATCTGTAGGTACATAACAACTGAGTATATCATAATTATATAGTATATATACAATATATTAAAATAAATGGTAACCTCAGCTGCAGAAAATATTTTGATAACACCTATATATAACAAGTTCTCTTACAACAATTTTAATAACATTTACAAGCCTTATAACAATGGATTTTACTGTACGTAGTTACTTAGTTGTACGGATGGCTGGAAAAATGTTGAATGTAATGAAATACTAACTAGAGCGATTTTATTAGAAGCACAGAAAATCTACCCTCAAGTGGTACGAAAAAGTAACTGACTGTTTTCCACAGGAATCTGCTTCAAATTGTTTCAAAGAATAGAGATTAAATCTTTTCAAATCAGATTTGTTGAACTTCTTATTGACAAATGAAGCTATATGAACATGAAAGTGACATACAGAATATGCACTTGAAATCAAAAGTCATCTTTTATATTTAATGGAATTGAGTTAAATTGAAAGAAAATGAAATGTACTGAAATAAACTTTATACACTCTGAATGTTTTCATAAAAACTCAAGATGTTCTGGTTTTGTGAGGTATTTTGCCATGTCCACGAGATTGTTCTTCTCCTNTTTTTAATATGTTAGTTTTTTTAAATTGTACAATTTAAGTGTTTTTGTAGTAAAACTACTCTATTTTTCATTTGTCCAAAGCTAGCAGTCAGCCATGTTCATTTATTTGCTGCACTGCTGTATTTTTATGATAAAATTAAAAAGCTTAACGACCAAAAATTTTTATGTTGTCTCAAAATTAGGTTTTGCCGCAAACCATTTGTAATAAACATTTTACAGATCTGTAGGTACATAACAACTGAGTATATCATAATTATATAGTATATATACAATATATTAAAATAAATGGTAACCTCAGCTGCAGAAAATATTTTGATAACACCTATATATAACAAGTTCTCTTACAACAATTTTAATAACATTTACAAGCCTTATAACAATGGATTTTACTGTACGTAGTTACTTAGTTGTACGGATGGCTGGAAAAATGTTGAATGTAATGAAATACTAACTAGAGCGATTTTATTAGAAGCACAGAAAATCTACCCTCAAGTGGTACGAAAAAGTAACTGACTGTTTTCCACAGGAATCTGCTTCAAATTGTTTCAAAGAATAGAGATTAAATCTTTTCAAATCAGATTTGTTGAACTTCTTATTGACAAATGAAGCTATATGAACATGAAAGTGACATACAGAATATGCACTTGAAATCAAAAGTCATCTTTTATATTTAATGGAATTGAGTTAAATTGAAAGAAAATGAAATGTACTGAAATAAACTTTATACACTCAGAATGTTTTCATAAAAACTCAAGATGTTCTGGTTTTGTGAGGTATTTTGCCATGTCCACGAGATTGTTCTTCTCCTNGAATGTTTTCATAAAAACTCAAGATGTTCTGGTTTTGTGAGGTATTTTGCCATGTCCACGAGATTGTTCTTCTCCTTAGAAATAGGCAGAGGTGCTGAATACAAACATGGTAGATCACTGAATTCAATACTATTTGAATTGGCAAAAAAAACTCCTTCTGATCCCCAAACCTCATTAAATTCTCTCTTGAAAATTGTCCTGTATAGGGAACTATCAGGGTACTTGTCCTAAAATAACTGATACATTTTGCAGACACTCAAATCAGGGCTCAAGCACAGTTTAGATGAAGCATTCCTACTGTAGTGACTCACTTCTGTTGGAAATATTTTATGTTCTCCCTCATTTTATCCCTAATGGTTGCATCAATTACATGTAGATGGTTCAAATGTGTTCCCTTTATATCTTTGGATGCTAACTGTCTTGCTTTTCATTATGTCTTGAAGTATCTATATTCTTCGTAGGGTGATACCAAACGTGTTACACAATGTTTTACAGCAAATAGGCTTCCCATTCATGGTACAGTCAAAACGAGGCCAAGCATTTAGATGTGGCATTTGTTTTACCATGACACCTTTTTTTGGTTCTCACAAGTTGATAAACTTGAGCAGCAAAAGTGTTTGCTCATTACAGGTTAGATCGTAAAACTGGTTGTAGAAATTGAGGACTTATGAAAGGATTAATAAATTGCATTCTTTCTTACCGCAAGTAGCTGAATAACCTCGTGCACTGGTCGATGGTGTCTTCTCCGGGACGACGTCTCCTTTCCCTCGGTTCGACACANTGTAGCTGAATAACCTCGTGCACTGGTCGATGGTGTCTTCTCCGGGACGACGTCTCCTTTCCCTCGGTTCGACACGTAGGATTTTCCACTGTCCTTCAACCATTTGTGCTTTTTGTCATACCATTCCACAATGTTTAGCACATGTTTACAATTGGTTACACACTCTAAAACACTTAGAGATGAATTCATGTTTTGTACGTGGTGAACGAANATAGGATTTTCCACTGTCCTTCAACCATTTGTGCTTTTTGTCCTACCATTCCACAATATTTAGCACATGTTTACAATTGGTTACACACTCTAAAACACTTAGAGATGAATTCATGTTTTGTACGTGGTGAACGAACTGTAAGATCAAACACAAACTACGCCCAAGCCAAGGGCAGATGGAATAACCTCCTCTGCAGTGTAGTCAACATTCAGTTTACAACATGCAACATTTTTCCACTACGGAAACATGTGTGTCGTGCCCTTCTAATGAACTTTATGCTATTTAGGGGTGCATTTATAGTCTAACTAAGAACACAGTTCATTCCAATAAGTTGTGCAGAATGTTTTTCCACTAAAAACAATTTTGGTCAAAAAACTAACATGCAACGTTTTTCCAGCCACCTATCATCCTACTATGAAAATGTGGCCTTCGTGGCTAAGACAAAGTGTTTAGTCATACTGACATTAATGCAGTAACGTTTCTATATAATTATAAAATGTACAAAACATGACTGGTGTTACATAATCTATTGTTTGTATGTATTTGCCCTTATTTGCATAAAGCATATGCTTTCATTATATACACCAGAGCAACTTATTGTGACAACTGGACAAAAATAATTTTGTGCCCACACCATTTTAGAATTTTATAGTAAAAAAATTGTTCTTGAACCCATGTTAGTGCAAGAAATTATTGCCAGACTATTGGTTTTGCTGATTTCTTCCCAGTTTCTTTTTGTGTAAATAGGGGACAAGCACACAAATAAAAGTCTAGATATCCATAAAAAAAACATACCATGACTGCAGGAAAACAGTTTATTGTACTTGTTTGTTGCAGTTACGCCTGATGAAGTCAATCCGCGAAAGTATTAAGGAGCAGAAATTTCCAGACTTTGTAAGGAAGTTCATGGAGTCTGTATATCCTACCAAGAATTACCCGCAGTGGATAGTGGAGTCACTGGCAGCAGTAAACATTCAGCTTTGCTGATGAGTGTCTCAACAATTACAGTGTTTCCAAAAATACCATCTGTTTTGAAGTTACCTAGCCCATGACAATATTACAACCCTGCAGTTGCATCTGTGCAGGCAAAACACCATGGACATCAATGGTGATTCTGTAGTGAACTTGAGTTTTACCTGCAAGGGTATGCACCTGATTGTTTCAATTTATTCCCTGACTGGTAAAACTTCCCCATGATTCATACTGTATTTACTATAATTTGAATTGCCATTGAGTGCAGGTAGCGTAATTTTCTTTGTTGAAACACCTGAAAAAGTATTTTGGATTGAGCTGCTAAGCTGAAGCCACCTGCTGAACCTACCAAATTTGCATTTTTATTCCATGCAGTAGGACTTCAGTGGAAAAAGTAGGTAAATGAATAGTGATACCAGTTGAAGAGTGGCTGAAATTGCACTGTTACCAGACATAGGGTTACTTTTACCTTGTCAACTAATTCTGTAAAATTCCCTGTGTAGAAAAACCTTAAACTTTCTTTCTAGAAATCCTAAAATTTCCATTAAATTTAGTTTCTTCGTGAACAATAGCATTGTTTTTGCCATGATTTGGCAGCTCTTCATTTTGAGCTCCAGAAGTGCAACATTATTAAACTTATATTAGATCCTGTATGTGATGAAGGCACATTGCTCAGATAACTCCAGACATTGAATAGTGTATCACTATAAAAAGTTTGTCATCAGGGTAGTTGATATTGTCTGCATGTTCCCTTTCATTTTGTTGCACAAACCCATTCAATGACTTCAGCCTATTACATTGGAGAAACTACAGTCACTAACGATCTTGGTAAAAGACACTAACAAACACCGTAAAAACTCTAAGGTTACTTCTTATGTACAAATACTTACACCCCCACTCCATTTCATCATAATTCACTACACTACACAGTATTTTTAATTTCTACACATTGCAATCGTGGTCATAATAAATTATTTCAAACCAGAGAATATATTAATTTCACACAATAAACATCACACATGTATTGCAAAATTCCCTTGCACCTCTCCCATTCAATACAAATTATTTTATGTTTTTTCTTGTTGGTGTCACATTTGTTTTGATTATGAAATTGTTTGTTGTTCTCAAAACACAGCCATCACCGAATGTGGAAAACAGTGCAACTGCTTAAGGGTTAGCCAGGGTTCAGCATTCAACTTCAGGATTAAGTTCTGTATGTAAGTGGCTAACTCCTCTGGTTAGCTGAAAGGCATGTAAGTGAATGTGTCAACAAGCAACATTTAAATTAGTTTAGTGATGCAAGGAGTATAATGGGATAATAAGTGGCATAAAGTGCAACTACATGTCTATAGATGAACACTTTGAAATATGGCAACATAGCAGGGCTCCACTAGTAATGCTTGCACTACTGCTGCAGTGAATGTTAAAATACACCTGTGCAGGTTTATATGCAGGCACAGAAGTGGCAGGCACAGAGTGTTTTTAAAATATTTCTACATTAATTTGATGTAAAATATTTCAAACCCGAGTTGTTTTGAGCATACGTGAGATGAAAAATTTACTTTTAAAAGGACATCATAAATGCATTTATACGACACAGCAGCGAAATAGGCGACAGTGCTGCCATCTGTCTGCCAGTGCATGTGGCTCGCTTCGGAAACCATGCTCCCATGAAATTACACGTTTTGCATGTGTAAAGTGCAAATATGGGAACGAATTCTCAGAGTTTTAATTTTCCACGAGCTCTATAAATATTTGAACATAACATATTTCCGTGTGAAGCGATTCTGCTTGCTAATAATTTGGATTCTGCCTGCAATCGCCAAGCCTTTCTAAGGCCGGCTCGCCATTTTTTTTTGTGTTAACTCCCCACCCATTTTAGCAAAAAAGTGAAAATAAGTGTTGTTTATTCATTAAAACCACGTGTGACTTTTTGTTTGCGTAGGAGTATCTTGTGGCAAATAATATTTATATTAATGTGTTATTTTGTCATCTAGTCTTACTCTGTGCCACGGTTAATTTATAAACAGTCTCTCCATGTACAAACAACTGTAAACTACAAGATTTTGAATTTTTGACAAGCAGACGCCAGTTTTAATCATGAAATACTTTATTATTATGAATTAAAATGTGATATCTGACAATTTCCCTGAATTCCTAATACTTCCAAGTTTCACACATATTCACTGTTAAAAACGTGTGTAAATATAGTACCCGAACACTATTCTATTAAAATTAATCGGTAATGTATCACNATTCTATTAAAATTAATCGGTAATGTATCACTTGACTGCATCTAGGTAATTTAACAGCGTGCACATGGGTTATTAATAGCGGTGACACATGACTGGTGGCAGCTGTTCAATATTTGACTTTGAACTGGTGGCAACGGTTTAGCTGCAACCTGATCAAGCCGTCCCTGGTGAATCGAGAGTTTACTGTATAGTAAANTTGAACTGGTGGCAACGGTTTAGCTGCAACCTGATCAAGCCGTCCCTGGTGAATCGAGAGTTTACTGTATAGTAAAACCATTGGTAAACACCGGTTTTTTGCAGCGTACGGAATTGCAAAATAAACACAAAATACACAGTTNTGTATAGTAAAACCATTGGTAAACACCGGTTTTTTGCAGCGTACGGAATTGCAAAATAAACACAAAATACACAGTTTCTCAGAAAAAATGACATACCTCACGAAAAACAACAAAATATGTGAAAAAATACGTTTTTGCTGTGAATCCTCATGTTTACGGTGCTAATTCGATTAATTGTTTCAATATGTGGTCGGGATCTGGAAGTTGACACAAATGCAGACAGTGAAAGGAGTTTCTGGATATCTGGGAATATAATGACTGACAGAAGAACCGACCTTAAACCAAGTAATATGGTAGTAATTAATGACAGTGCTTGCATTTTCCGATTAAGTGTATGCTACTTTATTTTTGAGCCATNCCAAGTAATATGGTAGTAATTAATGACAGTGCTTGCATTTTCCGATTAAGTGTATGCTACTTTATTTTTGAGCCAACCTAAATCACCAGTAACCACAAAATGCAGCAATAAAATGCAGAACTTAGCGCCTCTAAACCAGAAACAACAAAACAGAAATCTATCTTTTTGTGCTATTAGCAAACCATTTCCTCTGAACTAGTGTTGAAACAATATCGTCAAGAAAATATTTTATGCTGCACATGAAACATTGCTAGAGAGTTAGGAATACATTNTTTTTTTTTTTTTTTTTTTTTTGCTATATTTACGTTATTTACTTTATTTCAGGTGAGTAATTTGACAAGGAACATTTCATAGAAAATTAAAGATGGACGTTATATATACATTTTTTATGGCCTGTCAGGGCAAAAACCGGCGAGTGCAGGAAGTCAAGACAGAGGGTAATCAGGAAAGGGTACAAGAAAAAGAAGAAATTATTACAAAAGACATTAAAAGCAGCAGCACAGAAGAAGCAAAAAGTGGTGAGGGATTAACTTTAAATGAAAATCAAACTGTTGACGAAAATCAGGATATAGTAGAAACCCCAATGGCAGACCTAAATCAAATTATAAAAGAAGGCATTAAAAATATTGAACTTAGTGACCAGACAACACAGTGGGAAGATGTACCAACAGAAGACATCAGAAAACAAAAGAAGAAACCAGCGAAGGAGAAAAGGCAGAAGAACAGACAGATGGCCAATTCCAGCACTCTCCGACCTGAGGCGGAGGCTTATATCCCAGAAGAAGAAGGATACGACGTTAGCAAAATTTACAGCGAGTTTGAGAGAAGGCTAATTTATTCAAAATTAGAAAACACGGAACTTTTAGTGACAGCAATCCAATTAGTGGTTAAAAAGACAGTCCCTGGGGGAGAGCATATCTGTTTCCCCCATGGAGAATACATAATGAAACGTATACTAGCAAGAGAAAACCTGCCCATCGACCCAGACATTTTAAAGGATTACATTAATGATTCAGGCATAGAAAGAGGTGTAGGACCGGTAGACTGGTTCCAAATGTACAAACAATTTATTAGATCACACGGGAGGATGGAATTCGAATTCGACAATCAGAAGAAAATTTGGAACAAAAAAGTGGCTAGGTACTAGGGATTTTTCTTGTCATATTACATTAAAAGTTTTTGCTTCTTACTATGTTTTATTCTATTTACTTTTCTTTCTTTATTTTTGTTGTGGGTAATAGCAAATGTATTGTTGGTTGAATGTAATATAGGCATAAGCAGGTGGTGGGTACTGTGTAGTATAGCATAGTATAGTATAGTCAAATATAGAAAAATTTTATATGTTTTATTTGTCATTTGGTAGTGTGTAAAATTATAAAATTAATTATGTCCTTGTTGTATTTGAGTTGTTTCGGTTTTGTCTTGTTGATTTATAATGTGGTATCTGTCACTGTTCCAAATTGTATAATTTAAATATGTTTTGTTAATTGATTTACTTTGGTTATGTATTTATTTATTCATTTATATTTCTGGTTGTAGTGTTTGTTATTGTTTTTTTGTTCTGTTTGTAATTGTTGTGTGAAAAGAAAAAATAAAAAAAGAGAAAAAGAAAAAATAAAATAAAAATGAGGGGCTGGGGAGCCGGGCGGCGACCTCCACGTGGTTCCTCGCGGACTGGGTGCCGGTTTGGAGAAATACTCCATTCCCTGGGTCTGCCGGAAGGGAAGGAGCGGCAGCTCTGAAGGGAGAATTGTCCTGGATGGCTGTCGTTCTGGAACGGAAAGCAGACTCAGGGAAGAACTCGGTTTAGCGCACTGGGTCGCATCTGGTGTCGTTGGCGCGCCCGGTGGTGGTCCTTCCTTGCTGACTGGCTGAAAAGTCGGTCTGCTGGTTGGCTGTCCTGGGCGGGTCGGCGGCGGTAGGTGAGTCTTGCTGGTGTCCCGTCGGCTGGTGGGCTCCTTAGGGTTGGCTGAAAAGTTGATCCACAGAGCTAGCTGAAAAGTTGGCTTCTGGCGAGCTTGCTGACCGTGGGGGCACATGCGAGCGTGGCTCAGTGTAGACAATAGAATAGTATACCTCGACCTTGCTCACCTCTTTCTATCACTAGAAGGAG
>NQII01004525.1:14421-70292 GCA_002778355.1 Clitarchus hookeri
GGGGACATTTGCCGGGACGTGATTACGGACTCGTCGCGGTACTTGTCGCTGCGTCACCACGTGGCCGACATTTGTCTGCTTTGAGAAACTGTCGTGGCAGGGTGAAGCGTATTTCTCTTCTTCAGAGGCGCGTAAGGCCATTAGTACAGGCCATGTTTTTACGTTTCATATTAACGATACATCGCACATTACATTTTTAAAGAATTTAAAGTTGCATTAAATGTATTTCAAATATTTAAAATTTTATTATTTTTAATTGAACGTGTATATATAGAAACGGGTTAAACTATATAAAACCTAATTTTTAAATGTATGTATTTGTTTAATAGATTACAAAATAACTATACAATTTTCTCTTAAAATCTTGACTTATATTTGGAGTGTGGTATATTATTACTGCTAAGCAAATTCGTTCACAAAAATAGGACAACTTATAAAGCGGTGTTTGACTTACGATGCTTTTTTTGGTTGTTTTGATGTGACATAAAACACGTGTTCTCTAATGGGAGTTACGAGAGAGTACGTGAAGTTCTCAAGTTTCCACGACTATATTATAATTGTACCTGGAACTGAGCACCTAGTCTCTATTTAATACACTGTCTCTGGACTTAAAGAGACATACATACTCTATGTACACTTCAGCGATCATGATATTTGATTATACCATTATTCTGGCTATGATAGTTTCCGTCACCCGCCAGTGGCCTTAAAAGCTTTCAAATTTTTCTTGACTGACATACGAATTAAATAGTTCCACCCTCACCCATCGTATAATTCACGATGTCACACCCACACTTGTTTTAAAGTTAATACATTCAAACCGTGTACACAATTGTGTACATAACGTACATACATATTATTTTGGGCCAGTGCTGTACACTGCGAAGATCAATGGCAAATTAACTTCCCAGAAAATAACTGATTTGTAAACCGTGTGCCCTATTCAAAGTTATTATTGGTTCATAATAGTATATGCTGTTCACAATAAAGTTACTTTTTTCATTTAAATCATTTTTTTATCATTTAGCCACTTTTAAAATAAATATTGTCATATAAGTAATAAACACAGTGTGTTTATTCCACCGCACTCAGAAGTTAACATCTAAGGATAAAATAAAATATATTTATTGCCTATTATTCCATATGAGAGAGCTTTAAAAAGTGCTCTCTTTACCGTGGTTGGCCTATACTATATGGCCAAACACAAAGCTTGGAGCTCAATGGTTGTGGCAATGAAACAAGTTTTGTATCGGCTTGTGTACAGCATGCATCATAAAATTTATTGTGTGTAACACCTGAAACTGTAAATTAAAGCAGGCCTGAAAGGGTTAAACACATTAATTTATGTTTTATTCAACATGCAATTCAGATTTGATTTCGCCAAAATAAATTTTAGTCTGTGAAACAAAAATATCTGGGGATGGCGGGACAGAATAGGTAAGTGTACAGAAGCTAAATACCGTGGCGGTTCCTTCGATGTAAGCGAACTCGGCCGCTCGCTGGCCGCGCGGAGCTATGGAAACGGGCCTCGAGTCTGACTGACTATTGAACGTTGTGGAATATTTTCTAACTAGCTGTGCCCGCGGCTCCGCTCGCGTGGACTACAGAACTATTGTTTATGTTTTTTTTTTAAATAAAGTCCATGCTTTTTACACTTTTTTCCTGACAATGTCTGCATTTGCTTTTCAATTTCAATGAGTGCAAGGTGAAAAACTTCGTCATTGAATGTTGCTCGCGTGGTTATAGCAACAAACTTATAGGGAGAAATAACGGTATTTGTTAGTAGACAGATACTGATCATAAACACAGAAAAGAGCACTAACGATGTCATTTTTTGGTGCTAGAATAGATCATTTACTTTATTTGTAGATCTGGGCAAACGCTAGCAATCAGTTCCGTATCACTCTGCGCCAAATTACTAAAATCTCCCGTTAGTGACGCACAGCCCTCGGCATCTGTTTCTAACCGCCCATCTCCAATTTTTAATAGCGTATCAGCATAATTTCATGTATCAACGTCATTGTAGAGGTGCACTCTCATATTTGTCGTCAAGCTGAATTTCTTGAAATTTGCCCATAAACTTAACGATTGAGACAGGCTTTGATTTCATCTGCAGGTGTGCCCCTCTGAATCACCGGTAGAGTTTGGAAGTCACCAGCCAGTAATACAACCATTTCTCCCATAATGTCTGTATTGTTTCGTATATCCTGTAGAGTTCGGTTTAGGGCCTCTATCGCTTTTTGTGTGACATTGTGCTTTCGTCCCACACTAACAACTTACATTGACGCAGCTTCTTACCCCGAGCACTATGTTTACAAAAAAAAATTTCCTGAAGGAAAGAGACATTTTTTTGGGATAAAAAGTAGCCTATGTCACTTCCCGGCCCTCCAACTATCTCTGTACAAAAAATTACGTCGATCCGTTCCTCCGTTGTGACGTGAAAGAAGGGCAAACAAACAGACAAACAAACACACTTTCGCTTTTACAATATTAGTTAGGATGGTCGAACTTCCAGGAGCTGATTTGTGGACGTCGCTGCGCCATATCGGTGACTGGTGAGGCCATTTTGCTGGCGCGTGTGGCTGGAGCTCATAACCCACACGACCATTGCACTTCTGTATTCTTCAGTACTCTGTATCCCTACCTCATTTTGGAGTGTTTCGCTACTGTTACTTCACGCAGGGTATAGGCTGTTCACGGTTATACATGCACTTTCAATATCAACCTTTAAAACATGCCACTGCCCCCACCTGCAAATAATTTCACGGGCACATCGACTGGTATGCGGCCAGTTTAAGTCGGTAACAATAGAGAGACAGCAGTTCCATGTTCCATCGTAGAATTTAAAGTGTTAGGTAAACATCTGTGAACGCAGAAATTATTTGTTTTGATTTCTGTTTTTCAAATCCATATACGTGTGAGAATTAGCAAATTTGTAAAATATTTTCTTTTCTAATAATTCTACAAATTGCCGAAGCATGAATAAAGAGATAAAAGTCATTGGTAATTTTCATTTTACATATGGCGGAAGAATACACGACGCGCATACAAGTAGTTCATCAGCTCAGTTTACCGTGAACAGACTTCGGAGGGGTTTTCAGCCTGGTTTAAGGTACCAAGATATAAGCGTCTGAGGACTTAGAAAACGTTCGACTTGAGAATACACAATTTCAGGAATCATTTATCTGCCGTTCAACTAAAGACAAACGTTGGCGTTGCTACTCGTCTCGGCACTGGCGGCATTACAGTGTTAGAAAACACGCATAAAATATGCGAAAAATCGTGTTGCAGGGGAAATTGTTTTATATTTTTTAATACTACGCCATTATTGCGTCAGCGGTGGTAGGACTGCAAGACGATAATGCCAGCCCAGGGCGTTGCGCACAGAGGCCGGGTGTTACTTGTTGTACAGCTTCGTCCTCGCTTCTACTATAAAGAATGTAACTCCACGTAGGCGGGGGCCATTATGTCACGAAATGTAACATTTTCCAAGCGACCTGCTCTCTCTGTCTCTCTCTCTCTCTCTCTCTCTCTCTCTGCTGTCTCCCTCGTGTATGCCGTAATGAAATAAAACACAACGCGGCGCCTTCAAGAGAACAATTTTTTTTATCGCCCAGGCTTCGCTCTTTTTTTTTCCTACCAGTTTTTTTGCGAGGAAACGTCCCGGGCGGGAGGGAGNGCTCTTTCATCTTACTATTCATTCCGCAATTTTTTTTTTCCATCACTCGCGCCTTCCCGTTGCAACTTTGCGCGTCTCTTTACTTCGGGGCTTTCTCTTTTGATTTAGCTGCTTTGTTGAAAATTCTGTTTTGATTCCGAAAATGGGTGGTCTTTTCATTATTGGCTGAATGGGGAATGGGTTCGTCCGCATGTGCCTGCAGGAAGTTTCAGCACCCGCGATTGCTTTCCCAAGGTTACGCCGTCGGGTGTAGGAGTTCAGAGTCTGAATTTAATTCTCGTTGCTAGTGTAAAATTCCAGTGTGCACGAGCGACAGTTCTCTCTGATTAATTCCGTGCATAACTAATTACTTAAGCAGCAATGGAATTTTAATCACGGAATGATTTCGCATAGTTATAATCGGACAAAACGGATCGACGTGATTTTTTGTACAGAGATAGTTGGAGAGCCGGGAAGTGACATAGGCAACTTTTTATCCCGAAAAAAATTTATCTTTCCCTAAGGGAATTATTTTTTTTTTTGTAAAAATAGTGCTCGTGGTAAGAAACTGCGTCAATGTAAGTTGTTAGTATTGGACGAAAGCACAATGTCACACAAAAAAGCGATAGAGGCCCTAAACCGAACTCTACAGGATATACGAAACAAAAAAACATTTTCTGATATACTTCCTAAACTGAATTGGAAGTTTTTAATCCATATATCGCATGGAAACGATACCACACATATGGCTACAAATATGTAATGTTTGGCGAAACTAATATATAGAAAATTGGGAGGTTTCCTGAGTATCAGACTGTTTCCTGAGCAAAAGTAGGAACGCCAGCATGAATGTATGAGAAACAACTTTATCATTCGCGCTTTCTCGCTCTACGTATACGCTCATATATATGCTGTTTACGGTAAATTGAGTGATTGAGTGAACAGATTTGGGCGGTTGTTAACAGCGAGGTCTTGAGAGCCGATGAGGATGGAAGTGAGGTGATTACGGAGCGGCGCCGGAATGAGGGGAAACGGGAGATCTCCGAGAAAACCCGCCGACCAGCGGCATCGTCCGGCACGATGCCTACTTTAAATTCGGAGTGAACCGGACGGGGATTGAACCCGGTTCGACTTGGGTAGGGGAGGGGGGTAGCATGCTAACCGCTCAGCCACCGATGCCCCTGGTAAACTGAGAACTTTTGAAAGCACTGCTTAAGATCTACTTGTATGCACGCTGTGTGCTCTTCCGCCTTACGTAAAATTAACACTGCCTTGGGCATCATCACTTTATTTATACATCAGTCAAATAAAACTGTAAAATTATTAAAAAAAGTAAACATTTTACAGATCTGTAAATCTTACACTTAAATGCATAAAAGAACAGAAAGTGAAGAAATCATTAAATTTTTTTGCATATGTTTACCAAACGCTTTTAGTTTGATGTTAAGACATGGAACTATATTCCCTCCATTGTTACTAACTTAACTGGGTGCATGCCACTCAGTGCGCCCGTTAAAATATATGCAGGTAGGTGAAGCGACTTTTTCTAAGGTTCATTTTAAAAGTTATATAAGTATATTTGCGAATAATTTCTCAGAGTATAGAAACGAGAAAGATACACTTCTAACGTTGGTGCCATACACAGGTGCTGTTCTAACAATATTGTCACAAGTACAGTAATTTTGTGTTATATGTGAGCCGTCAATAACTAATGTGTATTCTAGGTAATGCAAATGTAATATGAAGTAGTTTTGTAACAACGGTACTTCCTTCCTGTACCGTTAACATTTAGGTGGTGTTTATTTTGCTGCAAAACAAATTGTGCGTTGAATTGATGTTAACACTCGTGTTTAAAATTTTGGTGTATTTTCTTTCCTTTAAAACCAAATTTCGATGTGAAACAAATTAAGTAAAATTGTTTTGTTCTATAACATATAACGACAAAATTGCAGTACTCTTTTAGTTATGTGGAAGTTCTTCATGCTCTAGAAATATTTACATATTTAGCATTCGCAAACTGCTCTGCAAGGTTTGAAAGCCTATCTAAGTTTTATTTATTTCTCATTCTTTGCTTCAAAATTTAAATATAGAGGTATCGTTTCACATGGTTATCGTTGCTTGCTAGTATCCGCTATATTACAATGTCTGATCTTTGTAAACTGGTGTTTGCTTGACATTACTTTAATGCCGCAGTAACACAACATTTTTTTCTTACTGTTATTTTTAGAATAATACAACATTCGGTAGCTGCAACACTACTCAGAGACTTCGTTTACATTAGCACTTTAACAATATATTTGTATTATAGTAATACATATAGGATTCTGTAAATAGTTAATACTATTCACTTTGTCACAACATTACTAATTTTACTACAACATCGCCGTTCACAGAAATGGGTCACAATAGTATATTTTTTTTTTTTTACTGCAACATGAGACATTTTTTTTTTCTGTTTGCGCACTCTGTACACTAAACACTAAGTTTAAAAATCGCCTTTTGCTCGTTGCTAAGGATCTGCCAAATTCGAGTTACTGTGTGGCAGCAGACTAAACCCCAACCCGCTGTGTGCTCGTTTGCCTATAGTCAATGTCTGACAACTTGTGTAGCAGGTCCCACGGTCGCGTTCAGCCAATGGCAAACGCTCAGCGGTTGAGCAATCAATCTCCAGTACAGTGATCTCAGACGTAAACGATGCCAAATGTTTGCGAAAAACCACTATAATCATTAATAGCGCTCAAATATAGGACAGTCACGTAACACGAATTCTGCACGTCCCTGCTCATTGCAAAAAAAAAAAGCCACCAAAAATCATTTCAACTATTCAGAACTGTTAGTTTTTATGGTGGCTATATCACCAACTACAGTAACGGCAGTGGAACGCTTTCCAATCCGCTATTGTACAGCAACAATCTCTAAGACCACACATGCTACTTCGAATTGCAAAGCATTTTTAGCGCGAGTGTCAGTTAACAAAATTGTAGCAAATGTAACAAATAATGACACGCAAAGGTTTTGAAACATTATTCTAAGACATATCAGTGGTTCATAGCATCGCATAGCCACAGAGTACTAAAGAATACAGAGGTAAATTTGTAGCGTGTACACTCTAAGCCCGAATCAGTGGCGAAAAGTTTTCAAGACCAATTGTACTCCAAAACCATTTTGTTCATACGCACTTTCGTGGTTGGATGATTTTTAAATGTCACGTTGCTCAAGTTTCTGTCCGCGAATCATTGACGTTCAGTATCGGAGTGCTTTATTACGATTGGCACGGTCAAATAAGCGCATGTCTTCTCACGTAGACACGCGGCCAATAACCAAAACAAGTTGTGGTAGTGGGCGTAGTATATTGAAGTCTAGCATTGCCATACATACTATCGCAAAAAAACACCTGTCCCTATTAATCAGTGAAATATCAGTCACTGAATGTCAGTTGATAATCTACTGCCGACTGGTAAATCAAGCAAATTAACTGGGAACAAGCGGCTTATAGCAGTGTAATTCTCGACGGAATCATGTATGAATCAGTGAAATTCAGCCACCATATTAATCAGCAGAGACCCGAAAATTTCGCGTATTCATCTGAGGACAAGTTAAACTGCATTGACGCGTACATGTGTGTTTTGCTTCCATTGGTCCATAGTTTGTTAGACACGCCCCGAACGACTTTCGACCAACAACGAACCTGCCAGTAAAGTAAAAACAGAATCCCGTGCTACCTGGTCTGAGGTTTAACTGGAGTAACAGCCAATGAACAACCAACTGATGCACGAATGCACAACGGACAGTGCAGTCTAGCTTGTTGCCGAATGAATCCGCGAAATTTCCGGGTCGCTATTAGTTAGTTATCCGGCACTGATTATCAGTTGCTTAGTTCTGACTGGTTTTCACTGATTTGGCTCAATTCTTAATGGTTCATATTTAGGGTGTACTGCGAACTCCAGTCACACACACGCCGGAAAAATGGCGGAACATCGTTCACCAATGAGCTCGTGGAGACTAACTTGCCACATGGTAGCCCGACCAATAGGGAACGTATTCCAAAACGTATACTAAAGGCTGTTCTCAATAAAGTGAGCACTTTTGAAACAAACCTTAGAAAAAAGTCACTGCTCCTACCTGCATATATTTTAACGGGCGCACTGAGTGGCATGCGCCGAGTAAAGTTGGCAACAATGGATGGAAAGTAGTTCCTTATCTTAATGTCGAAAAAAAGGTGTTAGGTAACCATTTGTGATAGCTATATTATTTCTTTCGTTTTCTGTTTATTTAAAACATTAAAATGTAAAACTAAGCAAATTTTTAAAATGTTTACTTTTCTAATAATTCCACTGTTCCACTTGGCCGGCGCATGAATAAAGTGATGAGGCCCATCGCAATGTTAATT
This sequence comes from Clitarchus hookeri, assembly GCA_002778355.1. Taxonomy (NCBI): domain Eukaryota; kingdom Metazoa; phylum Arthropoda; class Insecta; order Phasmatodea; family Phasmatidae; genus Clitarchus; species Clitarchus hookeri. Next base: position 22,470 of record NQII01004525.1, read on the forward strand.
TTAGGTAAGGCGGAAGAATACACAACGTGCATGCAAGTAGATCTTAATCAGGCCTTTCAAAAGTTATCATTTTACCGTGAACAGCCTATAACCACACCTTCGCACTGCCAGTGAGCGATCTAGTTCGCTTACATCAAAAGAAACGGTCACGCCATTTCGTTCCTGTATTCTTACCTATTCCGTGATACAGGCTTACAATTTCTCACGCTTGCTACAGCAATTTTGAATTAACGTGCCGATATACGTGGTGTGATCGTTGGAGAAACAGACCGAGCGAAGTGTAGCAGTGGTTAAATTTTGGACTCGCATTTGGTAGGAGCTGGGTTGGAGTCCGTGTCCGGGCATCCTGATTTCGGTTTCCCATTGGTTTCCCGAAATCACTCCAGGCTAATGCTGGTATTGTTTTCTTACTACAGGTTATGACCGATTCCTACTCGTTCCTGCATATGTGAGCAACTTATTCCGTCTCTAATGACCTCGCTGTCGACGATACGTTGAGCCCTACCTACTCTGGAGAAACAGCTCATTTTGCAATTTGTGCTGAGCGGTGAATCACGGCGAACTCCTGGATTTACATAGCAGATGCAACTTAAAGGGTTGATTTATTGCGGAACTCCTCATTCCCACCTCCTTTGAACAGGACGTTAAACGACCAGTAAACAGCAAGGGAACTGATTAGATTTTTTTTTCATGTCGTGCGTAGCAGTTAACATCGCAGAACAAGTAGTTTTACACTGCATATCCTTCTCCTTCTCCTCTTCTTAGTGGTGATAGTAATAAATAAGGGAGACAGCTGTCAAACTTCTGTTTTGACTTAGTGGGTAGGAGATAGGAACAGCGGTTTAACACAAAGTTCGGGCACTCCCGCTGAGATGCACGAAAAAAAAGGTTTCTCTGAAAAGCTGTTCTCGTCAGTTATGTCATCAAACCGAGCGTAGCAGACCATGTATCACAGTTTCGAAGATGAGAAAGAGTTGTGTTAATTAACATTGTCACTTGTCATACACTCGAAAAAAATCGTGGTCCTTGTAAAATATATTTTGAAACAGGTCCTACCAAATGATTAAGGGCGTCTCCTAGTGCAAGATCAACCGAGTATAAGGATAGGGTTTTACATGTTAAATGGATTTTAGCAGTGGCGTGTGTTGGATAGTTGCAAGGTGATGAGGTACTTGCTCAGTGCTGTACACACTCGGCACATGCAACAGGAACCAGTGAGCAGGGTGGAGCCGGGAGAAACTGAATGTATTGCGGCCACTCACGAGAGGGCGGCGAGGCACCCATTACACACGTGCTGTGACGTCAATTGCACTACTACGTTTAGGTGGTCGATGTGAAAACTAGCAGATTATGAGGTACAGCACAGAACAAAGCACAGCTTACCTTGCAACACTTCACCACACGCTGCTGGGTTTTAAGCAAGTTCTGACCTACTTTTCACGATATCTCTTTCAAACAAAAAAAAACACTTCGTGTCCTTTCAAGAGATTAATCATGCTGGAATAGAGACAGTAGGAGAAGATTAATAAGAGTTTGTGTTTCTGTGTGTTCGTTGAGTCTGTAAATCTTAATTTACCCGCACTTTTCATGGTATTAAAATTTCTACAAAACCAATTTTTGTAGAACTGTGGCTCGAGCAAAGACGGACAAAGTGTTTGGTGTTTGAAAGTGATACCGTGAAAGGTGCTCGAGAAATGCCAAAAATCGTTCAACCTGTAAAACACTATTATTTCACTTAGCCGGTCTCTCATCACGCAGTCGCGTTAAGGTGACTGCCAAATCCACATTAATTTGCTTGCAAAATGAAAAAGTTTTAATTTGCAACAAAGTTTTTTTATCGGGGTACTCAGTTACAGTTAACGATACCTGTAAGGCCTGCGTCTAAAGTATAAATGATAGCCATGTAATACAATTATATGACTAATCATTAGGGCCAGTGACTTTTCGCGTAAAAATCGGAGCACACAGTAGACTTCAGTACGATATACACAACTCAGCTGTTGTTATACCTCCATTGGCTGTTAGTGCCGTGTCCGTCTTTGACCAAGCCACTCAGGACTAAGTGACTCCGACGATGAACCTTCGTGATTCGTGCGCAAACGGTTAACAGGGGCCAGAAATGTTTTTAGCCAATCAAAGAAGCTGGACGACCCTACAGTGCTTTGGGCTGTATCTTGTCTCGAAATCTTTTCGCGAAATATCACTGCCCCTACTAATCATTGATCTGCATAATTGAGAGGTCGCCAGGATAAACGGCTAACCTCAGGCACATTGGCAGAATAGGTTAGATTAGCCAAAACATGAGCTTAATGCTTTCAGATCCACTCGAAATTGTATTGATGTATGTCGTACTTGAGCAGACAGTGTAGGATAATTGTGTCCTTATCACAACAAATGAGCTGTGCGCATTCTGTTCAGAGAGAGTGGTATGAATAAGTCATAACTTGGACCAAAACTACAGTTAACGAATATGTTACCCACAGGGAAGATCAATGTGCACCGAACCTCACAGTGTACATTACAGGTCAAAACCAACCTTTCTACGCAACATATACAGAGCACATTTGTGTGCACTGGGACTAAGTGGGTTCAAAGTAAGATGGCGCCTAAACCACGCCCAAAAGGGGCACGAAGTAATGACACCTGCTACCTGACGATGAAATTTGCCTTAACATCTGACGTCACGGAAAAACTGAACCTGCCTGGAATGCCACATCTAAGACAGCAAAACTATTACGTCATAAAATAAAATCAGTCATTTTAGAAACGTGTGAAGTCATTACGTCAACTTGTCAGCGAAATCATTTTATGTCAAGTTTTCTTATTTCCGAAAAAAAAAATGACTATGTCCTATCGAATTATATTAGATAAACATAGCATACGTAATGTAGAAAGAGAGATAAATTATTCGTGAGTATCTTCAACAATTATGGTATCGATAAATACTTTATTTTAATGCCTTTATGTGTTACCTAGGGCCTTGGTGGCATCATGCTCATCTTGTTATTGTGATAAATATATTCCTGGGTCTGACGAATGTTGTGTGGACAATTAGCGTTTGGCGGAACAGGGACCCGCAGCTCTTGCTGTTGAAAGCCTGGAAGATATCAGAAGAAAGCTCACCGGGCCATTAATCAAATCCACCACACTTCTCGCGCCCGATAAATCTAGCCTCGGATCAACGCTAACATTTCCAAACACGAAATATCTCATTTTCCCCCCAGCGTCCACTGCTTCATGCCTTGAAAATGTTTTATGGGCCCCGCCTAGCTCGATCCATTCGAGGTTATTGAACAGGTGAATTGTGGCGCTATTAAGGACGATATCTTCACGCGCATCAAACGCTACGTCGCTCCTATGCATAATGCATGATGCAGGCGCGTTAAGCCTCGAGGGAGCGCAACTTCCAGCCGCAGCGCTTTAAGCAATGATCGTAAAAATCGTGACATTACACTATAAATTAAATTGTGAGCGATGTTTGTGCGGTATCACAAATAAGTCATTTTGCGGTCATGCTGGGAAAAAATTTTTTTTAGAACTCTTCAGTGTCAAAACGATGCACTTTACCATAAATTTGACAAATGAAAGCCAGAATTCACGTATAAAATATTTATGCATTGTTATCAATATTAATGCCGATATTTAACCTCTTAATATTCACATTAATTTTTCAATTCAGGTGTTGCAAAACAGTAAATTTTTGGTGCCTACAGTGCCTTATAAGTAGGGTCAATAAGTTTTCGCGTAAAAATCGGAGCACACAGAAGACTTCAATACTATATACACACCTCAGCTGTTGTTATACATCCATTGGCTGTTAGTGCCGTGTCCGTCTTTGACAGAGCCACTCAGGACTAAGTAACTCCGACACTGAACCTTCGTGATTCGTACGTAAACGGTTAACACGGGCCAGAACATTTTTTTAGCCAATCAAAGAAGTTGGACGACCCTACAGTGCTTTGGACTGTATCTTGTCTCGAAATCTTTTCGCGAAACATCACTACTTATAAGAACTGACACTTTGTAGTCTACGGAAAGAGTTTCTACAGATCATGGCACAAGACGCAACCGATGATGAAATAGTTTTTGTGTCGGCAGCAGCCAGTAGTATTATCCAGTGGAATGCGATGTCCGCATTGGTGCTAGCGTCTGGACTTGTACAGTACCGACCATGATTCTATCTATTCTGCAGCGTGTCAGACGTGAACGAGCATACTCGGGATAAAACGTTAAGGGTTTAAAAGAGCTGAAATTTTTTTGAAAGGCGATTGGTTAACTGATGGCCAAAATAGCAATTTGTAAGCCTACTTAGACACGCGAAGACTCCTTCAAAGTGTAATTCACTAAAACAAATTACATTCCCACAAAGATCTGGGCGAGCACGATTCGTGAAAGAAAACACTAACTTCATAAAGTACGGTTACGCTGGCGTGGAAGCCGTTCAATTGTTATACTTCAAAACATAATTGCGGGGCTTTTTTTTTTCTGCTCCTGCCCGAAGGTCCGATGGAACGTGTAAAAAAAATTACATTACGTATGACTTCACATTTATGTGTGGATGAAACCCGATGTTCTCGGCCCCATGTAAGTTAATCAGCAGAAATGATGTGCTCGCATGTAGCTGCGTGAGACATCGTAGAATATTAAAGAAATTTTTTTTTTAATACACTAGTTACTAATGTACTGTATACGATAAATTCTATTACTGCACTCTTCGTTAACATCTGTAATTTGCATAAAATCAACGTGCTCAGAGGCGAAGATAATTCGCGTGGACTAGGTTAACGTACGCTAGAGATAAATATTTGTTTGTTTCCTCGGTGTTTATCACAGCCCCAAGACAACAAACAGTAGGCGTGCAGACACTGGCGGAAATGGAACTGCGTTTTGTCCTTGAAATGCATCCGGAGTCACAAACGCTGATAATATGTCGCTCCCAGATGGAACGTCAGTGAACAATTCTTCAGTAGAAACAACAGACAATGCACTTCAGAAGACGTGCTTTTAAAGCAATTGTTCCAATGGAGGTGCCCTGGCCTGTAAAGTACTCATCAAGTATCTTATGGAGAGCGATACCTAATCAAAAAATTTAATGCATATCAACGAGCAGTATATATCCAGACATTATTGCGTTTGGTGGAAATAATTTTGTGAAAAATTGAAAGTTAATTATGCCTAAATATGAAATAGTAAGTTACCCCTAAATTAAGGATATTGTATTTATTATTTATTTTTTGATTGTTCTTTGTAGATTAATATTTTAAGTTTCCACAGGAAGGCATAATAATTATATTCAATGGTTGTAAATAGTAAGTTAAAGTTTAAAAACTGTTACTAATAAATTACAAAATTATTTCAGTTCAGCAGTAAAATAGTTCCACAAGAAAAGTAGATTAAAAATTGTACCCCACGCAGAGAGTTATCTAAGTTTGCCATTTACATTAATAATTAAAAATACGAAATAACATAATAAACCATTAAATAATTTCAAGTTTAGAGCAAACACACGTCATTTTCAGTGGCGTGTGGCGAAGTGTTGCAAGGTAAGTTGGTGCTTGCTCAGTGCTGTACAAACTCGATGCACGCAGCAGGAACCAGCAACCAGAAAGTATCGCGGCCACTCACGAGAGAGCGGCGAGGCACCCGTTACACACCCATTACTCACCTTGCAACAGTTCACCACACGCCGCTGGTGGTAGAACAGAATGTATACGTATAAGAAGCAAAATGCTGTTTACCGATTCTACGATTGACTGAGCGAGGCTCTATAAAGGAGATTCCCTACTGGCTGGACTGCCGGCTGGCGTTGATTGGCGAACGGCTCTGACACGCCGCTGTATATTGCCGCCATTTTGCTGGCGCGTGCGACTGGAGGTCTACGTAAACGCAGCTGTTTCACCTCTGTATTAGTAAGTATTTTGTGGCAGTGGTTCCTGATTTATATCTGAAACCGTAAATTTTTCGGTGTAATCCGTACTGACATCTCACGAAAGATGCAAACGACAATTTTAACTTTTTCGTTGAGCACTGCCATAATTGGCACACATGCTGTAATTCATTGCCACACCTTGGTAACGTAAATTTTTATTTTTTTTTCATGATCTCATAATTTTGATTTCCTAGACAAATGTTTCAGTGAAATAATATCTGGAGATTTCTGCCTTTGTTAGAACCCCAGTTAACATACGTTTCATACTGAACAATATTTGGCAGCAAGCGCGATTTAACATTGACAGACTTTACATCCAATTTACACGGCAAACAGGTTATCAGACTATATAATTGCTATCAAGTAGCGGCGATAATAATTTCATCACAGCCAGAGCGTATAACGTGCCTGGAGGGGAAACTTAACACTGAAAACACATGGAAAGCTTTCTATTTTAAGAATGCACTAGGGCACGTTCTGAACTGCAGTGCGCTGTACACCGATTAGAAACTGTAGTAGGAGAATTGCGCCCCGCTTGTANACCGTAAATTTTTCGGTGTAATCCGTACTGACATCTCACGAAAGATGCAAACGACAATTTTAACTTTTTCGTTGAGCACTGCCATAATTGGCACACATGCTGTAATTCATTGCCCCACCTTGGTAACGTAAATTTTTATTTTTTTTCATGGTCTCATAATTTCGATTTCTTAGACAAATGTTTCAGTGAAATAAAGTATCTGGAGATTTCTGCCTTTGTTAGAACCCCAGTTAACATACGTTTCATACTGAACAATATTTGGCAGCCAGCACGATTTAACATTGACAGACTTTACATCCAATTTACACGGCAAACAGGTTATCAGACTATATAATTGCTATCAAGTAGCGGCGATAATAATTTCATCACAGCCAGAGCGTATAACGTGCCTGGAGGGGAAACTTAACACTGAAAACACATGGAAAGCTTTCTATTTTAAGAATGTACTAGGGCACGTTCTGAACTGCAGTGCGCTGTACACCGATTAGAAACTGTAGTAGGAGAATTGCGCCCCACTTGTANACTAGGGCACGTTCTGAACTGCAGTGCGCTGTACACCGATTAGAAACTGTAGTAGGAGAATTGCGCCCCACTTGTACGCTTTAACAGTTGCTCGTTTGCATTAATTAAGCTAAGCAGCGAAATGAAACTATTTTGAACCAATAGAAACAGTCAGGACGATCAAACGATACGTGTTATCACAGCGAAGAAAGTTTTAAATTCTAAAGCGAAATAAGGGTTGTAGGTACCTCAAGAATACAGTTTCCGTAAAAAAAAAATTACAATTACATACTTAAATGATGAAGGATGTGCATAAAATGACCAGTCTTAAATTAATTATACTGGTAATTTTATATATATTAATTTATTGTTGGAATGGTTACATTTGTGAAGATTTCACGCGTTCGACGCTAAGGGCGACTCAAGCATGAACGTCACATGTATTGTGGCCTCTAACTCGCCTCTTTAAGACTTTCAGATATACGTGTATTGCAGATCGCCACGATGCTGTAAATATTCTGTACCGGAATTTTCATACCCAAAATTTTTCGTGAATCTACACTTTTCATTCATTTTTCATACCAAAAAAAAAAAAAATACACCATACAAACAATGGAGAAACCAATATACGTGCTGCGTCTTTTAAGACTTGTCCATAACCAGACGTACTACGTGGGCATCCACTTCAACATTCCTAACCATGTACCTCGAAGGCTGTCAATAGCGAGGCTTAATTTACTCATTCACAGAAGCACCGGCCTGTTTGGTTATTCATATGACAGGAGTTCGCCATGTCCAATAAATATACCGAGCCACTTGGACGGGTGGGTATTAAAAAAAAAACGCAAGAAATTAGAACAGATCGATGATTGCTGTCATAGCTGTGTTATGTTCTTTGCGCATCCACTTACCGAAGCAAATTAATTCACGTCGTCCAATAAAATAGGTTTTAATTCTTTTAAACAAAATTCGACGAGGATATTACGTGGTTTTTTCTGTGTTACTGGTGAAAATTATTTAAGTGCACGCTTTGTGAAGCGTGTGAGCTGGTACAGTTCCTGAAAAAAACATCTGGATACAACAGAGTCTACTATTGGTTCGCCAAACTCTAGAAAAGCAGTGAAAATAAAAATCGACGTGAAAAATTAAAAATAACTCCTGGTAACGTGACTGCTTTCTGCTTTAAGAAATCACTAAAATGTTCTAAATAATATTGAAGGAAGCTACTTCCTACAGAATTTGCTACACAAGTTCGCCTTAACGGCTCGGCGATGTTTTCAATTGCCAACTCTGCATACAAGCGATGTCGAATAACATATATGATAAGACGATTTTATTGTCTCATAAACCCTTTTAATTAAAATTGTGCCTTCTGTACATACGAAATTGTCACTGCTCGCTGAAATTGTGCTTCTGTTAGTGATTGTAAGTTGGGCTATATTACTACTGTGTTAAGTGTGATAATTTTTCTTACCTTGAGTAAATAATCTTCTTCGAAGCAGCAGTTTCACAATCTGTAACAAAAAAAGGTGAGATGTAACAAATGTAGTTATATATATTTTAACTTTTTAAGTACAGTAATACTACCACATTTCTATAAATTCGTAACCTATTGAATATATCTACAAAGCCAACATATTTCTTAAAGTAAGTTAACAGTCGTGCTAAATTAACAGTAAGAATCATATGCAGAAATTTATCATTTAAACGGTTAAAGTAATATTAAAACTGTATAAAAAACACTTTAATGCTTCTTGAGTGATATCAGCGCATCGGAAGATTTTCGTTCAAGTTTAACTGTGGAATTTTAGGAGCATAAATGTGTTACTGATATGCTGATTCTTGCTCAATTATGTATAAAAACGAGTAGAAATTAAATTAATTCAGTGGCCACGATATTAGATATTACATGCAGAAACTAAATTTAATAAATTCTGCGACCAAAAATGTTAGTCTCAAAATTTGGTCGTGACGCTTAGATTTGGAACTTGTTTTCCTAAATCTCTGCCAACTTTGCGAGGGTCATGCCAATCAGTGTGTGTCTGTTTCAAATTAAATGCAGCTAGGGAAAGGGATTTTTTTAAAGGTTTATTTTAAAAGTGCACAATCAACTCTAAAACAGTAATATCAAATAATGATCACATTCACAAAAAAAATAAGCATGTCTTTCCGTCAACGCGTACGGTATACCTAGATTTCGTTCAATAGTTTCAAAGCTAATGAAGTGCTTAATTTGGGCGGCAAATATAAGCATCTTAGTCGAATTTCCCTTGTCGACTAGATCTCGACTTTCCTACGTATTGCCAGTCAGTCAGTAAAACGTAAATATTTCCTACGGGAAAGCTGATGAACTCCGTGCACATGTTTCTTGCTCTTCGGAGCTCTTGATAATTCAAAGTGGTGTGTGTCCTGTTCAGGAATATTTTACTCGCAGCTCCATCGGTAGAATTCACAGAAGCGAATATTCGAGAAGCTAGGAGATTATACGTTCGTTAACAGTTAGATGAGTTGTAGTTGTTGACGTTGTTTTCAAGAGCTACAAATTCTCTTACACAACCTTTCGCTACGAACAACGCCTATTGTGCAGTAAAGCTTATCATCATATCCCGCTGTAAAACGCCATAATTGAAGTGAACTGAGGCTTGTAATGCGTGCAAGATACTCGAAAAAAATCTGCTTTAATCGGAAATTTTTGTTGGGCGAAAATTGGCAGCGAGTTTTTTCGAAAATTGATTTCAAAATTGCTTACTTTTCCGTGAACAATCTCTAACTGTTTATATGTTATATAAAACACTGGCTGAAATTTATTAAAGCAATGCGGGTTATCGAATTTAAAAAAAAGTAGTTTCACATATAGATTTGTTACCGGTAGTCTTATTCTTAAATTTGTGGTGACTAATAAAGACTTATTTACGTTTTACGCACATAAGAGCAAGAGTTGAGGTATATATAAAACATATCTGGGTTTTTAATGATTTCACACATTTACCCGATTGAAGCATGAATACGGATCACTAGGTCCATGAAATTATTATTTTTTTTATGTGGCAGAAATATATACACTAAAAAAAAGTAAACTAAGCAGAGTTTTGAAAAGTGGCTTGTTGAAAGAAAGAAAACATTCACAATTAGCCCAGATTTATCATAATCACAGAAAATACAGTAATTTAAAAAAAAATCGTAACTATTAGAGCATGAGCACAGAGTAGACAAGCACACAGAGACGAAATGGGCGTACCATTCTCTCATTGGTTGCGCGAGGCTGTGCCAGGCCTTGTGTCCGATTAGCTATTGCACTCTGCAAAAAGTTTGCTATTTGCTGAGGTGCCAGCTGGCGATTTGATTACTAGGCGCTATTTCCAAATGGCATTCCAATGTTTTCCTGGCCGGTGACGTAAGTTCGCTAGCGTGTGCAACCAGATTCAATGGAATTAGAAACTGTTCCGACTCCGTGTTCTTATAAAACTACGTGACACGAGCTTGCGTATTCTGTACTATGCATTATTTCTCAACGTGTATTTGATTTACCTGAAATTCATTTCAGGTCAGACCCGACCGACGTGGATCCTACACGTTATGATTAGAAACCTGAAAAATTCGCGAGTTCAGTGACCTGCAGGCTCGACTCTACACTCATGTACAAACAAATATGGTGATATCAACTGCACGTTGGTTGTCTGCTGTCGCAGTGGAAGGCGACAATCGGATACCGTTCTCCAGGAGGTGTCGAACACCGTGTGGACCAATGTCTTAAGTGACAAAAACGCGCGTGTTTTGAAATTCTAGCTTGTCCCAAAATGAATCCGCGAATTTTTCTGGTCTCTAGATATGATCCGGTACTCTGGGAGCCTTCGCAGCCGTGCTTAGGCGCGGATGCCCCGAATTAGTTGTGCTGAGTACCGCACGACGACAGGCAAACTTCGCTTCTGCCAAGGGACAGTTCTAAGGTAACGGACAAGACCAGCAGCACATCGCACTACGGATGGCAACTTGTACATCTTCTTGTATTAACGACAAATATAATAAAGCAAAACTGGGAAAGGGGGGGGGGGGCATTCTTGGTTAAACTGGCTTCGGCTTTGTGCTGGAATTCTGCCCAAACCATCCATGTGCGTCTTAACCGTCTCTTGATTGCCCCATCACCCCGGGAAAATCGAAAACTTTGAAGAGCAAAATAATTATATTTAAAAAAATATCACTTTTTTTTTTTTTGCTAGTTGGAACATCTTTGTTTATCTGTAATTATCACAAGGTTATAAGCTCAGACGTGTTAAAAGGTGACGAGACCTTCTTTAGTGGGAGGCCGGAGTGTTAAACTTGGCAACGCCGCCGAGGAAGCAGGCCGGGGGCCGAGTCAGCGCGCCATTGCTGAGTTTACGTTCATTCTCATCGCCCATATACAGAAACTGACTCAGATATCGTTACCAAAATTGCTACACTTTAAGTGACGAGCTATTGGTGCATATACATCGTAGAGTGAACTTTCGGCAATGCTTATTTTAATTGTGAATAAATTGTAAATCTTGTATATATTTATTTCTTGTTCTACAAACACTCAATATTTTCAATTGCTTCAAAAGGTTTAAGATATTTCTGACGAGATTTGTGTATGGAAATTATAACCATGGGTAAAGAAGACCTTATTAATTTCATTAATTTTGTGTAGGTACATATTATCGGTACGCAATAAGAAACTTATTAAAGTTTATATGTTGTTATGAAATCGTCTCTCACCGACAGAACGCAGTACTCACGTTGCAGTTTTTTTTTACATTTCTAGTCCTAATTTAATATGGGAAATTTTCTGTTTTACTTATATAGATTACATAAAGACTTGCCGGTTTGGTTATTAATTGATTAATAAATGCTGACACTTCTACTTACAGTAATTCTGCCGTTAGATGTAAATTAAGTTATTTATAATTCATTCGAATAACATGTCACGATACACACCATTGTATGCAAAATATTACATTGTAGTGAAAACAAATGCATATAATATACTGCAATACGTACAGATATACGTATTTACGATTTTACGAAGTGTTGCTACGTTACATCATATCACACACAGTTAACTTGCTCTCATTTTCTGAAACTTTACTTCTCCGTGACAACTGATACGTTTGGTGCCTTGAATAATTGCTCAGAAATATATCGTCCTAAAGTTGAGAAAATGCTGAAGAAATTCTTCACAGACTTTCCACAGCGACACACGCAACCCACAAATTCTGTGAGTTCTGCATCGCACAGAACGTACTGTTTGGGTAAGTCCACAAAAAAATTATTGTTTTGGTGTTTATTTCTGGGGAACTCTTTTTCGTGCTTCATAAAAACAGAAAGTTTCGTTACTGCGTGTGTAATCACCCTTGCACGTACAACAGCACCTAAGTAACGCTTGGCCCATACGTGTGTCGTCAGTAAAAGGATCATAAATAATTTGTGGGAAGTATAAACACACATGTACAAAAAGTGAAGGCTCTTCTTTGACATCACCCAGTTTGATATCGAGGAAGTCTTTCAGTTGTGTAAATTGAAGAACAAATTGAACTGCTGGTATCAGAATGACATACATCTTTGAGCAGGTCAAAATTAAATTTTACTTGTCCGTATCTGGGCAGAGACTTCTAACACAAAGTTTTTCTTCCTCCGACTTTTTTTAACTGCTGCACTGAAACGTTATGGGACCGCGGTGGCAGAGCGGCTAGAAGGCTCACCAAGGCGAACCGGGTTCGATTCCCAGCTGGGTCACTCCCGGATTTCGGCATGTGGGAATCGTGCTGGACGGGGTCGCTGGTCGGTGGGTTTTCTCGAGAATCTCCCATTTTCTCGCCCTTCCATTCCGGCGCTGCTCCACGCTCACTTCGCTCCACCCTGATCGGCACTCAACACCTCGATGTTAAGAGCCGCCCAAATCCACTCCACGGAAATGTTATAGTTCCCTCCTGATATAGGCTGTTCACAGTAAACTGAGCACNGTGGGAATCGTGCTGGACGGGGTCGCTGGTCGGTGGGTTTTCTCGAGAATCTCCCATTTTCTCGCCCTTCCATTCCAGCGCTGCTCCACGCTCACTTCGCTCCACCCTGATCGGCACTCAACACCTCGATGTTAAGAGCCGCCCAAATCCACTCCACGGAAATGTTATAGTTCCCTCCTGATATAGGCTGTTCACAGTAAACTGAGCACTTTTGAAAGCCCTGCTTAAGATCTACTTGTAAGCGCAATGCGTATCTTTACGCCATGTGTAAAATTAACCTTGCAATGGACCTGTCCTCTTTACACATGCGCCGGTCAAGTTAAACTGTGAAATTATTAGAAAAAGTAGAAAGTTTAAAAATTTGCTAATTCTTACACTTAGATGCACTAAAAAACCGAAAGCAAAAGAAATTATTTCATTGTATACAAATGTTAATCTAACAACTGTAATAAAACTTTTAAGACATGGGACTACTTTCCCTCCGTCGTTGCCAACTTGACTGGGCGCTTGTCATTCAGTGAGCCTGTTAAAATGTATGCAGGTATCGGAAGTGACATTTTTCAAAGGTTGCTTTCAAGAGTGCTCACTTTACTGTGAACAGTCTTCAGTTGTCTGTATTGGCTCAGTCGGGCTTACAAATTGTCGGTGTGTAGCTTTCCTGTGAGAATGTACACAATCCCTAAGTCATGAAGTGACTTGCCGAATGAATTCCACCAGAACTACTGCACTGTGGTGAACAGATTTTAGTTCATCAGCAGTTACTNTGAAGTGACTTGCCGAATGAATTCCACCAGAACTACTGCACTGTGGTGAACAGATTTTAGTTCATCAGCAGTTACACAACCTCACTTCGAAGACAGTAATTTTCTAGTTTTCAGCCAAGATGCTTATTGCTGAAAAAAATATCATTCTTTCGTCAGACACGCTTGTTAAAGGGACGAGATAAGTCGCTTTCCTTCAGAATACTTATGAGAGAGCTTTTCATGTTTACATTATTCCACCACTGTCTTATTATGCCTATTATTAACTCGGTTGACCTCTCAGAAACATATTTCCAAAATTTTTTTTGTTCAAAATGGGACGATTTGTAGGATATCCCTGCACAAAACAGTGCTTAATATCTATAAATCTCAATCATTCATATGCCACGCTCAATGAAATGTTTATACACGACTGAATTCGCCGATGGCACCGAGTCACTCCTAGGAATGCTTCTAATCCACTTCAGGTTTTGGTCTTCTGCTTGCGGAAACGAAAATACACTTGCGTAACCTGAACTAGTTTCCGAAGCATAGTTGCTACGGTAGCCAGGTACGCAACATTTCATCTGTATTTTATTAGCGAAATTAAACCGATATAACTTACGGGAAAAACTTCTGCGTGAAGCCCACGCATGTGAAACATTTTGGAGACACCAGAACAAACAACAACAGCCGGGGAAGTGAACGAAAACGTAAGTGTTTCACAAGCGCGCGCCTGGCCGGGCCGACCCCGTGGGGGTGCGAGACAGGCCGCGGGCGCGACGTTGCCACATTGCCACACTCCGGCCTCCCTCTAAAGACGGCCGTGGTTCACTTGTAACTTCTTTCTAGTTTGTGATCAAGCCGTCGCCGGCTTGGCTTTATCGTCAGATGCGATTAGTACCCTACAGATCACTTCCGAAAAACCTGAGAAATTAGGTTTCCCCAATATAGGGTGTTCGCAGGAAACTTCTGTCCATGGCCATGCTTGCGAAGACAAGTTTTAGCTTATTGGTTGTGATAACGAAGCAAATTCTTTACCAGCTTAAGTGCAGCACGCATAAAAAATGTACTATCTGTAACAACAGAAATCATATATTAACATGAGAATGAAACTGTTAATTAACTATCTTAAGCAATATTTCTGGCACAAAACGCCATGCAAACATTTCTTATCACACACAACAATTATATTAAAATTCATTCGAAATACTGAGTGGATACATAAAATACAACGACATCCATAAAGGTAAAAACAACAATATACATGCGTGGTGTGGTAATTTTTCCTTCCATGATTCTCAACACACCATGACTAGGTCAACACACTTTCCTGTTCCCGATAGTCAGAAATGGCATCAGGTAAGTGGGCACTTCAAAAAAAAAAAGTAAGTTCTAAATATAACACTCATCGCGGATTATCCCATTATGTTGCAAACCACCGCCCCGGGTANAAAAAAAAAAAGTAAGTTCTAAATATAACACTCATCGCGGATTATCCCATTATGTTGCAAACCACCGCCCCGGGTACGGGTATCTTGCGTCACTACGTTCCGGCGGTTGTAATTTCATCATGTCTACCACGTTCCTTGGCACGAGAGGTCAGNCGGGTATCTTGCGTCACTACGTTCCGGCGGTTGTAATTTCATCATGTCTACCACGTTCCTTGGCACGAGAGGTCAGACGATTACAGCGTGTAACAGACAATTGAGGAGCGGCGCCTGTAATTCGGCGGTTTACATCGTCCGCACAGAAACTGCTGGGCACCGGCTTTGAAGGCGCGCGTGAAAATGACTCAAGAGGTCGGCCGACAAACGGAAACGAGGTGAATAATAATATTTATTTCCTTTCTTGCACCAAANTGAAAATGACTCAAGAGGTCGGCCGACAAACGGAAACGAGGTGAATAATAATATTTATTTCCTTTCTTGCACCAAGACTGGTCATTATTTTAAAGCCGTATTTAACGATTATTTTTATATTTCATCATCTGAAAGAGATTCACATAAGGGCAACATAAATGTTAATATTTGTAGTCGAATGATTATAGTTAGGGCCAGCGACTTTTCGTGTAGAAATCGGAGCACACAGTAGACTTCAATACTATATACACACACCTCAGCTGTTGTTATACCTCCATTGGCTGCTAGTGCCGTGTCCGTCTTTGACCAAGTCACTCAGGACTAAGTAACTCCGACACTGAACCTTCGTGATTCGTGCACAAACTGTTAACACGGTCCAGATCATTTTTTTAGCCAATCAAAGAAGCTGGACGACTCTACAGTGCTTTGGAGTGCATCTTGTCTCGAAATTTTTTCGCGAAATATCACTGCCCCTAATTCTAGTTTTCAAAATATAGCACCGAAAAGTAGAAAATTTAGGAATATGGGAGCCCAAGTTTCCATATTCCTAATTAACTTCGCCAATTAAATCACACGTCATGTTATCTATATCATATACGGGCCGCGGTGGCTGAGCGATTAGACTGCTCGCCTCCCACCAAGGCAAACAGGGCTCAATCTCCAGCTCGGTCACTCCCGGATTTTCGCAAGTGGGAATCGTGGCGTACGATGCCGCTGGTCGGCGGGTTTTCTCAGGAATCCTCCCATTTCTCCCGCCCTTGCATTCCGACGCTGCTCAACTGCCGTCTCATTTCACCCTCAGCGGCTCTCAAGACCTCGTTGTTAAGAACCGGTCACATCTCAACTTAACTCATCTATATCATATAAACAACATATTAATTAAGTATAGGGGATATTTAACAATTGGTACTCGGGTACTGGCATTATGAATCTATTTTAAAATAGGTATTGATGGTTTTGGCAACACATTTTTATTCGTCAAAGAGAAAGTAATTTTTTATATTTATTAGTTTCTCTTGGACGGATGAAAACGTGTTGGCAAAAACATCAATGCCTATTTTAAGAGAGATTCAGGATACCAGTACCCGAGTACACATTGTTTGGTTTAACTTGATAATAACTTAATTCACGTTATTTGAATTAAATAAAGGATGCTAATCCTTAGTTCAATGGCAAATAAAAAAAAATACCGATTGAAACTCATTCAGTAAAACACAAGTGATCTCTAAGATCACAGGAGTTTCAATTATGCTAAAAATTGCCATTTCTGAGTTTGATACTTTAAATAAAGCTAAAAGCTAAGTTTGAAAGAAAACTTATAGAGTTGGAAACACTTTCGAACAACGCCCACATCTAAACATTTACAAAAGTCGTCAAAATTAGACTTCCACAATCTCGGACAAACTTATGGCCGGCAGAATAACGGTATTTTTAAACATTAACGATCGTGGGACCCACGTAACAAGTAACACGAGTAAAGGCTCACGTTCTTCCATAAAACAACTGTCTTGATGAAAATCTGCTAGTATTAATGCACAAAATATATATAACTTACTTGATTTTTTTTATCAACGACGACGGTGTCTATGACAACGTGAAGTAAGCCATGGAGTAATATCAATTTTTAAAGGTTCAAATCATTAAATATAAACATAGGTGGGCAGAGACAAACAGGAACCATCCGCTAAGAGCCTAGAATTACTCACAAAAATTAGGACGCACATGGGGGCAGCGGTGGCGTAGGGCGCTCGCCTTCCACCACGGCGATCCGGGTTCGATCCCCGGCGGATTCACTCCCGGATTTTCGCATGTGGGAATCGTGCTGGACGATGCCACTTGCCGGCGGATTTTCTCGGGGTACTCCCGTTTCCCCCGCCCTTGCATTCCAGCGCCGCTCCATTCTAGGGTCTCATTTCTGTCATGCTCGGGGATGACGGTCACCTACGGGTCCCAGCTGGAAAGACCGTCACTCGGAGGGTGTTGCCTCGCCCTGGGTGCACTCCCCACACGCCATTATTATTAGGACGCACATGAAGATCCTAACGTGGCCGTAGATCGACGATGCCTCCCCCGTCAGGGGTCGAGAGACCCTACGCAACGTTGTTGCTCCCTCCTTCTTTACCGCCGAGACCGCAAGGCCTTGTGACCTTATCTAATCATGCTTGTGACGTCACGACTAGAAGACAAACAAAATAGGCGGGCCAATCCGGGTGGCGTCTCGGTTAGTTTAGGCATGTGGCGGGTTGTGTTTTAATTAAATCTACGGCGCCTGTGTAATAACAAACCACGGTGTTTGCGATGTGTGTTTCTCGGTGTCTTGGAAATTACTCTCATTGGCTGAAGTGCACGTCATTAAGTTTCCTGACAATGATGAAAGTGGAAATACCTGGCTGAAACGCTATTTCGCGAGAGTACTTCGTGACCGCAACGTTTTCAAGAGTAGACGTTTGTCTGTCAACTATAAAGACTCTCAGTTGAAAAAGTAACATTCAATTCACATTGTTANGTTTTCAAGAGTAGACGTTTGTCTGTCAACTATAAAGACTCTCAGTTGAAAAAGTAACATTCAATTCACATTGTTATTATTATTATTATTATTGCAGTGCGTGTATGTGTGTCCTAGCAGAAGCAATAGTAAAGGGTAGCATATTAGGTCTACACTAGGGCTTAATTTATTGTTTTATGCACCTCACAAAGCGGTGATTTTTGCAGTATTTTGTGTTTAAATAAAACTGATTTCAGGGATTTTAAACGAATTTGTTGAAAGTATTTAAAATTCTTCATTAGTTTGTTTCTACGAATTATTTTAAACAACGATGCATATAGCAACGGAGATATTACAACGAAAATTAAGAAATGACCTACAGTTAGTTTATATTTTTAAAGAATGTATTATAAGGTAATATTTCTGAACATCATTCATAACTTGTTTACAAATGGCAACAGATTGAAAGCAAATAAAATGTATTATTAAGTGAGTGAGTGAGTGAGTGAAGAGATTTGGGCGGCTCTTAACATAGAGGTCTTGAGAGCTGATAATGTTGAAGCGAGGTGAGTATATGGAGTGGCGCCGGAATGAAATGGCGGGGGGAAACGGGAGCTACCCGAGAAAACCCGCCGACCAGCGGCATCGTCCGGCACGACTCCCACATTCGAAAATCCAGGAGCGACCCCGCCGGGAATCGGACTCAATTCGCCTAGGTGGGAAACGAGGAGCCTAAACCACTACACCACCGCGGCCCCTTGTAATATTCAGCACTGCCCATTTTAATTTCCCGTGTTACTACATATCCCAAAACAACGTCACTTAGAGATTGTATTGTTTACCGCTAGTAACATCACACTGAGGTTGTAAGGCCTTGCAGTCTCGGTGGTAACAAGTTTGTATGATGTTGGCGTGCCCATTCTCTGGTTGGCTGCGCAAGGCTCTGGGACCGTGCCTTTGGTCTGATTGGCTACTGCAATAAAGCGAGAGATTCTCCATTGGCTGGCCTGCCGGCTGGTGAGTATGTTACCAGGCGCTGATTGATGAACACTGTTTTGACGCGTTGATGGCCAGTGACGTCATTTTCTTGGCGTATGCGGCTTGGGTTTGCGTGATAAGCGGCTGTTATAATCCGTTCACGGTAACTTCACACTTTTCTGGATCCCTGCTAAAGTTCTGCTTCCANGCGTGATAAGCGGCTGTTATAATCCGTTCACGGTAACTTCACACTTTTCTGGATCCCTGCTAAAGTTCTGCTTCCACCTCGTGCAAACTAAGTCCAACTAAGTCTACAAAATTACACCAAAAGACAACGCACATAATTCGTGTGCACTCAGCTGTAAGGATATTTTGCATGAGAACTATTTCTTACTAGGCACTGCCAACACACACGTTTTCTCACTGTTTTTAATTCATATTTACTATAAACGAATTAATATACATTATAAATAAAATAAGAGTAAGACTTCAATTTAAATAAAAATAAGATACCTTCATTTTAACAGAGTTATAAAACACTTGTGATACACAACATATTTAGGAAATGATTAAACACATGCATGGGGTGATTTTCCAAAGGTTTGATTTAAAAAGTGTGAAGTAACCGCGAATAGACTATACATGCCTGTATTCGTAGGTACTCTGTGACTCAAGTATATAATGGACTGTGAGATCTGGTATGGTATTGTTTTATAACGATAAATATTTGGGCCTCTAAAAATTGGACAAACGGTTGTGACTGAATCTTAAATCTGCTCAGTGATCAGTTGCCAGTTTGTAATTTTTTGGGTGAGGATTTTCATTTGGGAGTGCAGCGCATACTATCGAGGCGTAGGGGTTTTCTCGGGGTCTTCCCGTTTTCTGCTCTTTCAGCATCCTGCCGCCGTTCNTTTCATTTGGGAGTGCAGCGCATACTATCGAGGCGTAGGGGTTTTCTCGGGGTCTTCCCGTTTTCTGCTCTTTCAGCATCCTGCCGCCGTTCCCCTTTAATCTCCTCTATCGCCTTATACATTTCTCTGGCTAGCCGAAACCATAAGTGTTTCAATCAATTCGGGCTAGCCAACTGTACGCCAACATGTTCTCTTCCTCTGCGGGAAAAAAAAAACAACTAGTTTTCAAATATACTGTTACTCCCGAAAAGTTTTTCCTTGCAAAATAATTAAGCGATACGCAAAAATCTCGTAATATTTTCCTCTTTTTACAAACGTCATGNAAAATAAGATACCTTCATTTTAACAGAGTTATAAAACACTTGTGATACACAACATATTTAGGAAATGATTAAACATATCATGCATGGGGTGATTTTCCAAAGGTTTGATTTAAAAAGTGTGAAGAAACCGCGAATAGACTATACATGCCTGTATTCGTAGGTACTCTGTGACTCAAGTATATAATGGACTGTGAGATCTGGTATGGTATTGTTTTATAACGATAAATATTTGGGCCTCTAAAAATTGGACAAACGGTTGTGACTGAATCTTAAATCTGCTCAGTGATCAGTTGCCAGTTTGTAATTTTTTGGGTGAGGATTCTCATTTGGGAGTGCAGCGCATACTATCGAGGCGTAGGGGTTTTCTCGGGGTCTTCCCGTTTTCTGCTCTTTCAGCATCCTGCCGCCGTTTCCCTTTAATCTCCTCTATCGCCTTATACATTTCTCTGGCTAGCCGAAACCATAAGTGTTTCAATCAATTCGGGCTAGCCAACTGTACGCCAACATGTTCTCTTCCTCTGCGGGAAAAAAAAACAACTAGTTTTGAAATATACTGTTACTCCCAAAAAGTTTTTCCTTGCAAAATAATTAAGCGATACGCAAAAATCTCGTAATATTTTCCTCTTTTTACAAACGTCATGTACGAATACTTTCTTCATTTTGATGTTTTGCTGACTTGCTTTTACATGTGACAAACCGTTACCTCACAAAGTGTGTTTTGGCCTGTGTTATAAGTAGAGGCAGTGATATTTCGAGAAAAGATTTCTAGAAAATATACAGTCCAAAGCACTGTAGGGTCGTCCAGCTTCTTTGGTTGGCTAAAAAAAATGTTCTGACACGTGTTAACAGTTTGCGCACGAATCACGAAGGTTCAGTGTCGGAGTTACTTAGTCCTGAGTGGCTTGGCCAAAGACGGACATGGCACCAGCAGCCAATGGAGGTATAACAACAGCTGAGGTGTGTATGCAGTGCTTCGATTTTTACGCGAGGAGTCACTGGCCCTAGTTATCAGTTGTTACTAGTAGTAGTAATTCTGCGGTTTTTCCACAGTTAGTTTCGTTAAATATTTTGTAATTAAATACTTAACGCGGCTAGCTCATCTGATTGTGTCAGAATGTTACTTCCTATCATCTAGTACCCAGATTTTCGAGTATGTGATGCTTGCAGGATATTCACTTTTGGTTTGGACGTAAAATGATTCCAATTAAAGTTTCACGTATTGCCATTTACCCATAACGGTCATTTTACAATCTAAATATTTTGTGGGTGTAACCTACGCCACGCTTGGAATGCGTAAATATGTCGTTTTCCTGTGTTTTTCTATAATCGCTTTTGCGCGACTTAATTGAACTGTAATGGTACACCTGTATCGATTCCCCACTGGAGCTTTATATTACATAGCATCAGGTAATTTAAAACTGACGTGTTCTATAAATGAAATCGATAATATCCATTTCAGTATAGTTAATTGCTATGGAAGGATTAGCCCGTGTAACTTGTACGCGATGTCATTCATTGGACGTCTATGCATTAAATCATTATTCGTAACCAAAATTGTGCGTATTGGCTTGCAAACTCATTGGAGTATATGATTCGGTGTTGCAATATTTGAACAATGAAAATTCATCTTATTTAAAAATGCTTGATTTACATGAACTCTTTACTCAATCTTAAAGGTTAGCTATAAATAGAAAAATACGCAATTAATAAAATTTTTTACACAAAAGTATTACCTGCCATTGCTTGAATAATGCGACTGATTTTTTTCAGCCCGATTAAATTTAAAGATATCATTAAAAATTTTCTTTCCCGACGTGTATGGAATTCCGTTTTGTTGACAAATTTTATGATCGCGTGAAATCTCTCAAGAAATTGTTACATTAAAAACTGAAGAGCCAGTTACAGAAAAGTATTTGGTGTTTTTATGACATTTTGTGGACAAACACAAATTTTACCACAATTCTTAAGTAAAATTTATAATGATTTATTTTTGTATCTTCATGCCCTAGATTCGTGCCGGGACGCGAGCAGGGTGGTTGCTTACAAACATAACTAAACCTTACCTTAAGATTACAAATGGCAAACTCATCCATGCTTTATCAGTGATTCCTGCGCGAAAGCCCTTGCCCCTTAGGGTTGAATTTCAAATACGCTGCACAGGTCAGCTTTATTGCCGTGTATTAGCACTTCACCCACGCTTTACACTATGTAGTACAATTAATGTCTTGTTTATTTATGGAGAAAAACACTTACAAATGATCACAATTTTCGATATTAATAAAACTGAAAATGCCGCTCTACCGATTTCTTTACAAGTGTTACGTGAANTTGCATTTCAAATACGCTGCACAGGTCAGCTTTATTGCCGTGTATTAGCACTTCACCCACGCTTTACACTATGTATTTAGTTATAACTCTGTAAATGCTACAGCAAGGTTTGCAATCACATTCAATAAGGGCAAAATCTTACTGCCCGAGTCGTACAGCACCATAGTAAAATTTCTTTAATACAATAGCAAAAGGAAAAGTGGGTTAAATGTTGTACAATTAATGTCTTGTTTATTTATGGAGAAAAACACTGACAAATGATCACAATTTTCGATATTAATAAAACTGAAAATGCCGCTCTACCGATTTCTTTACAAGTGTTACGTGAANACAAATGATCACAATTTTCGATATTAATAAAACTGAAAATGCCGCTCTACCGATTTCTTTACAAGTGTTACGTGAATAAAGCGTTTAATAATTTATATGTATATTTCATTTCTTAAATGTACTGTCCGGTTTTTACGTGAGACCTGACTTGCTGCCCAGCGGGAACTATCGGTAGGAAATGAAGTGTATAAAAATAAATATTCATCATGGGACTAAATTAAGAAGCGAATTTGTATATTCGTCCACTGTCTGTGACAAATTGTGACTACAGACAATATACGTATTTTTGAAACGTGTAATCAGAAATGTAATGGAACTTATTAACAGCTGAAATGGTGACGCAGTGACCTTTTCATAAGCTCGACGTTCCCGGTTTCATCCCCGGGCGGACCCGATTCACCACCTTCGCATATGGAAAACATGGCGGACGTTGTCGATAGCGGGGTATGTTTTCTCGGGGTACTCCCGCTTCCTCCGCTGCTGCATTCCGCAGTCTCCTCGGCATTATATTCCCTTTTCATTTCACAATTTAGAGACCTGTCGCCCGAGTGTCGGCTCCACCCAAGTGTGAAATGAGTTGAGAATGGAGCAGCGCCGGAAGATGCAAGGGCGGGGGGAAACGGGAGAACCCCGAGAAAACCCGCCGACCAGCGGCATCGTACGGCACGATTCCCGCGTGCAGTTGTGAGGAAACGTACAGCGTTATTTGCATAACGAACTGCCCTGCCGAAGACGTTCGTTAGGTACCCACAGTGCACTTCAGTCCGCTCGAGACGTAGAAACGACTATGATCGCCTACCAGTAGGCGCACACACGCACGTGAACTGCTATGCGCGTAGCACGGAGGAAGTGTTTTCGATAACGCTCACGGTGCTCTGCGATAGTAAGGCCATGGCGATAAAGTTGATTTGTATTCGAGTCAGGGCATGCCTTCTCACGTAGCCTACATACTAACTTTGCGGACGATATTTCACGGGCAGCTGAATGCTGAGTATATGTTCTGCAAACAAAATTGTTAAAGCGTAGTTGGCACAAAAGAAAAACATCCATTCCGATTTGACCGCACACAGCTATGCAATTTGGCTATAGTGTTTGTCTGAGCGAACTCTTGAAAGTGCATTGCATCGTGGTTTTAAAACAACTCTCACTTTTCGGTTAAATTCATAAGCCACGTGAGAGAATCCATGCACTATACTTTAGTCATTATAGTAAATCAGAGTGTACATAAGGTGTCTAACAGCGCTTAATTACTCTATTAGGCCTATACGTTACTATTTGAAAGCCAACTATTTTACCATTCACTGGATTCCTGTATTTTACCTCCGGTTTTGTATATTTTTTTCTAAGCAGAATCCTTTCAACTTTAAGAATGTAACGTCACTAATTAGTAGGGGCAGTGACTTTTCGCGAAAAGGTTTCGAGACAAGATACAGTCCAAAGCACTGTAGGGTCGTCCAGCTTCTTTGGTTTGCTAAAAAATGTTCTGACCCGTGTTAACCGTTTGCGCACGAATCACGAAGGTTCAGTGTTGGAGTTACTTAGTCCTGAGTTGCTTGGTCAAAGACGGACACGGCACGAGCAGCCAATGGAGGTGTAACAACAGCTGAGGTGTGTATGTAGTATTGAAGTCTATTGTGTGCTCCGATTTTTGCGCGAAAAGTCACTGGCCTTACTTATTAGTATAATCAGCTTGTGAATTCGCCACGTGCTGCTTGCTTTCATGGTAGTCAGTATGTTATGCACTGATGCTGTGAGCATTTTCGGGAAAGTGTGATTAGCTACATAATCTGGCGCTCACTTAGGAAGTGGTAAGTTACAAACTGGGGCGTTAAATACTCAATTAAAACGTTAAATTTTACTTGATGAATATTGAATTTTCCGGTATCAGTGCGACAAGCTGCGTATTTCAAAGTCGGCAGGATTTTCTTTCGCCGTTTTCCATGAAAAGTTTCACAGGGGAGATAATTCAAATGTACGCAATAACTACAAGTTATCTAACGCGCCTATAGTACGCAGTACGCGAGAATGTAGTATACTTGGCTGTGACTGGCCAGTATTGAAGTTAGGCATAAGTTTGAAGAAGATGCTATGTACCATACAACTTCCGAAAACCTTCTAAAGGTGTAACGGCGAAATACATATTGATTCACCGTTAACTGTACTAATACTATATAGTCTACGGTAGCTTATCGCTTTCTGAATAAAACCTTTGGAAAATCAAGCGATTTATGACATGTTTACTTACTTCGTAAATAAATTATAGATAATTAGCGATTTATACTTATGTTTAAATTAACGTACCTTTTTTCTGGATAAATAAAACTTTCACTTGTAGTTTATAGGTCAACTCTTATATTTNAAATAAAACTTTCACTTGTATTTTATAGGTCAACTCTTATATTTGCTTCATAATATATTTGAAATAATATCAGATAAAAGAGTTAGACTAGTTTAAGTTATAGTTCTTATGTAAATAATTATAACGTTGTGTTTTGGTGTGTTCTTTGTAAAGTAAATTATAAAATATTCCCAAAACTGTTAGCATTGAAATGATAAATATTTGTTACTTCCAACGACATATTTTTAAAACACGGCTTTGTGTTTGTGATGGGTTCATTGACTACCCCAACTACTGTTGCTGTCTCGTCTCTTGACTGTATAACATAGCGGACGCGGATGGGAGACAGCAAGTGTCCCGTACTACGAATGATATTTCTGACATACGTGAGCGGTTGAATTGACAACCGTGTCTGTATGACACAGCTTGCTGTAATAAACCTGTGTTTATG
Source organism: Clitarchus hookeri (assembly GCA_002778355.1). Taxonomy (NCBI): domain Eukaryota; kingdom Metazoa; phylum Arthropoda; class Insecta; order Phasmatodea; family Phasmatidae; genus Clitarchus; species Clitarchus hookeri. The sequence goes on from NQII01004525.1 coordinate 48,165, forward strand.
TTCTGCTTCGTTGTCACGCCCAGCAGTTCGAGTTGACAAATGACAATAGCCAACACACAGCACGTCCTGATACGTGAANGTGTGCTCCGATTTTTGCGCGAAAAGTCACTGGCCTTACTTATTAGTATAATCAGCTTGTGAATTCGCCACGTGCGGCTTGCTTTCATGGTAGTCAGTATGTTATGCACTGTTGCTGAGAGTATTTTTGGGAAAGTGTTATTAGCTACATAATCTGGCGCTCACTTAGGAAGTGGCACATTTCAAACTAGGGCGTTAAATACACAATTCAAACGTTACATTTTACTTGATAAATGTTTAATTTACCTGTATCAGTGTGACAAGCTGCGCATTTCAAAGTCAGCAGGATTTTCTTTCGCCGTTTTCCACGAAAAGTTTCACAGGGGAAATAATTCAAATGTACGCAATAACTACAAGTTTTCTAACGCGGAGGCATGCGCATATAGTACGCTGTACGCGAGACTATGTGATTGGCCAGTATTGAAGTTAGGCCTAAGTTTGAAGAAGATGCTATGTACCATACAACTTCCGAAAACCTTCTAAAGGTGTAACGGCGAAATACATATTGATTCACCGTTAACTGTACTAATACTATATAGTCTACGGTAGCTTATCGCTTTCTGAATAAAACCTTTGGAAAATCAAGCGATTTATGACATGTTTACTTACTTCGTAAATAAATTATAGATAATTAGCGATTTATACTTATGTTTAAATTAACGTACCTTTTTTCTGGATAAATAAAACTTTCACTTGTATTTTATAGGTCAACTCTTATATTTGCTTCATAATATATTTGAAATAATATCAGATAAAAGAGTTAGACTAGTTTAAGTTATAGTTCTTATGTAAATAACTATAACGTTGTGTTTTGGTGTGTTCTTTGTAAAGTAAATTAGAAAATATTCCCAAAACTGTTAGCATTGAAATGATAAATATTTGTTACTTCCAACGACATATTTTTAAAACACGGCTTTGTGTTTGTGATGGGTTCATTGACTACCCCAACTACTGTTGCTGTCTCGTCTCTTGACTGTATAACATAGCGGACCGGAATGGGAGAAAGCAAATGTCCCGTACTACGAATGATATTTCTGACATACGTGAGCGGTTGAATTGACAACCGTGTCTGTATGACACAGCTCGCTGTAATAAACCTGTGTTTATGTCCNGTGTCCCGTACTACGAATGATATTTCTGACATACGTGAGCGGTTGAATTGACAACCGTGTCTGTATGACACAGCTTGCTGTAATAAACCTGTGTTTATGTCCTGCTTCGTTGTCACGCCCAGCAGTTCGAGTTGACAAATGACAATAGCCAACACACAGCACGTCCTGATACGTGAATGAAGTCAATGCATTTTGAAAATGGAACATTCTTCATTTTCTGAAACTTATGCGCATAAACTTTCAACTGAATGTTTTCTCCGAGGTAAATGGAGAACAGTTCGGGTTGAATTCTATTTTCAACAAGAGCAGTAATATTGAAGCCTATATTATATTGTCTGCTCCAGTATCTAGCATGACTATTCCTGATATCGATCCAGTCCGGTTTCTCGAAGACATCAAATCGCATATTTAAGTAGTGTGATTCAATAGCAAGACACGAGTAAACAGGAAAAGATTTCCACATGCACCTAAGAGGGCGTGGGTTTTGTGCACAGTGGATGCGAACAATTGGATTAACAGTACAATCAATTCGTCTCTCCCACGAAAGCGATAGAGTTCCTTGTGATAACGTGCCTCGTTCGTCATTCTGGTAAAAGAGATTAAGACGTTGAGAAACTATCCTCCAGTGGACGTATGGTCGTTAATAGTTGTCGATAAATAAATAAAATAATATTGTCACAAATATCATGAAATTATAACAATTCTCCAATGGTTATGGCTAAACCGTTCATAAATCTACCGAAAACAAGGTTGACACAGGTTAAACATAGATACGTGGTTCTGCAGCGATGTCTGTTCAGTATCCATGGACTCCCGACAAAGAGTGATCTAAAAGAACAGTTAGCGAACACGGAACTCGGTAGCAGGTTTCGCAAGGGGCGGTAATCGAAGTTCTGTGACTAGCTACGGTAATTCGAGTTCGTTACAACACAGAGCCAGGGCCAGAAACTGGGTTAATTAATGGGCTGTTGCTGAAAGTTCGGCGACCTCGCACGATGGCCCGCACACGTGGAACGCACGCTTTTCCAGGTGAAGGTCGGCGAGTCGGCTCTGTTTGGGGGTACAATAATTCAGCCCATTACTATCTTGAAGCTACGTCACACGCCGAAAATTAAGGCCTACGACAGTCGCTCGACAACTGGCGACAACGCTTCGCGCGTTCGCGCCGAGGAAGCCGCGAACCACGTGAACTAGCCTCAATAAAAATGCCAAAACAAAAACATTGGAGTGTGAATTTTTCTATTAGATGCTGTGTATGCGGTGGAATAAATTTTTTTTCATAATTAATATCAAGTTTCGGTTAGGAAACTAAATTTATACAATGTATTGTAGACAAACTCAAAGAATTTCCATAATATTTGACACTATCCATCGCAAGACTAACGAAAATTATTCCGTCTCCGAAGTTGATGCAAAATTTTTGTTGGCGTTAAGAGAAACTTACGGCTTGCAGCGAACGTGATAAACTATTTGCTACGGCTTAACGTTGTTCGAAAGAGTAATTACATAATACTATCGTTCTCTTGTCATACTATTTATTACTAAAATTTTCAGTTTTTTCGTCATATAATGATTTTAAAAAAATCTATTGTGAGTCGAATATCAAAAAATTGGACTACGCATTCCTCACCAGACGAAATTCCGCTTGAAAAGATCAATATTCCTTCATACAAGTTTTAATTGTAAAAGTAATGTTAAAATAAAGCTTTCTGTGTTTTGCAGATTATTTTGGCCGATGTGGTCGCAGAATCGAAAAACAGCAACTAAAAGGGAAGAGATTTTCGATGGGGGGAGACGCAATGGCTTCAAATTACGATTTAAATAACCGCTATCTAGAAATCCAGTTTTCGTTCTTCGTACGCGTGGTTTCGCCTCGTTCTCCTCCCCCCTGCAGAAGCAATTACGCGAACTAATTCTGCGGTTTATCGCTGGAAGTGGGGTGGGAAAGGGGTGGGGTGGGGCGGCAGGATAGAGCACGAGAGAGAAACAGGGTTGGAGGAACATGGTAGCGGGTACGGGACACAGTGTTCCTCTCCGCTGACGCAAAACCACGGCAATTTCCCGCGTCTAGGGCGGAGCTGCGCGCTGCAGGAAGGAAGAGAGACACGCGCTTCGCGGACCGGGCCGTTTTCACCCGATTTCCAGCCCCGCGCGCTGGAAATGAGCGCGATGATGGAAGCTGCGAAGGGGAGGAGCGACAGAGCTGGATGTCGGGGCGGTGAGGGAGCAGAGGGGTGGTTAGCTGGCAGCGATGACGGACCAGGCTAGCAAGAGGACCTGTTCCCTGGGAATGGAACTGCTGTGAGGTGCCCTTCTGCAAGCTCCTCGCCCATTTCGGTGTGGAGGCGGTGGGTAACGGACTCTTCCAAGTTTACAGCGACCTTTTTCTGCAACTCTCTCGGAGCAGTTGCGAACGTAAAATTATCCACTATTTCCACTTGATGCCCATTTGACGAGTCAAACGTAATAAGCATTCTAGGAAACACACAGGCATTCACTTGGGATGGAAACTGAAAACTGGCTAGTGCGGAACCTGTCAACTTCCCGAACACGAATCAATTCGTGCAGCCAGCGTAATCCGGCATTCTCAGAAGAGTCGCTTCGGGATAATGGCTGAGGATAGGCCAAATTTTCCACATGGCACTTAATTTGATGAGAGTAAAAGTTTGCGCAAATTACTGAAATGACAACTGTTACTGTTAAATTATATTCAAAATGTTCCCTAAATGTATGTCCATGTATTAAGCCCTAAACATTATGTTCATACGATTTAAAGGAGTGTGTGTGCCAATTAGCTATTGCAAAAAACTACTAGATTATTCTGTGAGATAACGTTTTATTGAAGGCATTCGCAGGAACCCAACTTCATTTCCATGTGTATAAAATTCTCGAACATTAGAATTCCAGTGAAAACCATTAGAATGCATGCTATTTCTGGCACTAACCAGTATAAATGAACTACTTTAAGTTAACTATATAAAGAATATGTACATAAATCTATATATGTATGAGCTTGCATATGCATATTCTGCATTGGTCCAAAATATTTCAAATGAATTACCATGTAAAATAACTTTTACTCAGTGTTCCATCCTGAGATGTAATAAAAACAGAGGTAGACGGAAATGTCAAAGTTTCTGACATATCTACGTGTAGAATGAGGTATCGGTGTATAAAATATGTCTGAAATCGTCAACTATAGATTTAAATAAAATTAATGTAATATTTTTTGTGTAATGTAATATAATTAGTAATTTTGTTAACTAAAAGTTAAGTATGATAGCGTGCAGCACGTTCCCGGAATATCCCGCCTCGTTATCTCACTACTTGTGATTTCTTGTAATTTCCCCATGTATTGCAGCCGAAAGTAATTTAAAGGCTCGCTTTAATTTGTTTGCTTGTGAAGTTGGTTTGCAGTCATTAGTATTTTTTTTACCAGTGCGTTACATGAAAACCACTAATCATGTTGTGCACCCTGCTATATTTTCTATCGGAAACAATGGTGCAAAATTTTGAAGCTGAGTGCTGGGACTGACACTCTATCTGCAACATAACATTTCTAAGTTAGTACGTACGTTATTCCGAATTTACGCAAGCTGGATAAATTAACGTGTTTCTTTTTATCCAATAAAAATTTTGGCTAACAAATTTTTGTTATATTATACTTTTTAAATCTCAAATTCTTTCTTTACACCTGTTCTCAGCAATCTAATATCGNTAACAAATTTTTGTTATATTATACTTTTTAAATCTCAAATTCTTTCTTTACACCTGTTCTCAGCAATCTAATATCGGCTTTACAGATCTTGAAATATGTGAATTGTGTATTCTATATTTCATAGTTTCCACATTCATTATTAGACTTATTTTCTGTGGGAAGTTAAGAAAATACGCAATTTAGTACACTGAGCCACATGCAGAAAACAGTTGAGCAGGTAAACAAGAGTGCTGATAGCACTTAGCACACAAAATGAAATCTAGGAAAAGAAAACTAAACAACTAATACCTGTACAGGCTACACAAATACAAAATTGCCATGTCACACTCACACACACACGTTTATTCGTCTATGACGACGATTCAATGAACTAGGCTACTAGCTCTAAGTAATCACTGCTAAGCCTGGTTAACCAGGCGCTTGTGAACACAGTTTTCAAAAGGAAATTATTAACTCTGCTTGCATAACACGCTTTTCAGGGCCGTTCCAAAAGTGGCGGCTATTAACGGTGAATGAGCTGCGGTATAAATTAGTCTTGTGTGGAGGAATATCAAGTTAACCTGCTACTCGAGAACGGGTTCTGTGGAGGTGATAGGAAGGCAGGAATTGAATTCTCGTGACAAAGCAGAAATGATGATCGGTTTCGGAATAACGTCAAAATGTGTGGTTCTCGGTTAAATTGAGCGCCTTTGAAAACAAACTTTGACAAAATACTTCCTCCTAACTGCACATAGTAAACTTCAACATGAAGATCTACTGTAATGTTGGAGCGAATTAAGAAAANAAAATACTTCCTCCTAACTGCACATAGTAAACTTCAACATGAAGATCTACTGTAATGTTGGAGCGAATTAAGAAAAGTAGTTTTAAAATTGTACTGTTTTATAAACTGATAACATATGTATGTAGAATTTTGTTTTAAATGGATTTAATAAATAATTTCCGTGACAGTGATATATTTATGTTTCAAGTAATTTTTAGTTTTAATTGATCGCCGCATGGATAGTTGTCATTGGGCTTATGGAAGTGTATTTTTCACATATGGCACAAAGATACGCACATTGTGTAAAAAAGAAATATTGAATGGGTTTCACATGTTCTATAATAACTAACAAGGAACTCTGCCATGTCATTATTTTCNAAATACTTCCTCCTAACTGCACATAGTAAACTTCAACATGAAGATCTACTGTAATGTTGGAGCGAATTAAGAAAACTAGTTTTAAAATTGTACTGGTTATAAACTGATAACATATGTATGTAGAATTTTGTTTTAAATGGATTTAATTTCCGTGACAGTGATATATTTATGTTTCAAGTAATTTTTAGTTTTAATTGATCGCCGCATGGATAGTTGTCATTGGGCTTATGGAAGTGTATTTTTCACATTTGGCACAAAGATACGCACATTATGTAAAAAAGAAATATTGAATGGGTTTCACATGTTCTATAATAACTAACAAGGAACTCTGCCATGTCATTATTTTCNTGTAAAAAAGAAATATTGAATGGGTTTCACATGTTCTATAATAACTAACAAGGAACTCTGCCATGTCATTATTTTCAACAACGCAACAGTCAAAATGATGAATTACTGAAGTTTTAAAGAGCTAACGTGATCGTCATAGAAAATTATTTTTAAAGTAAATGCGAATTTAAGGTCAAATACTGTATATACAAAATTTTTATACACAGCTATTGTCAAATCGATGAATAGTGTAGGTTATTTTAGTAGTACATGCCATGTAATGAAATAATGGTGCAAACTCATTTGTCTACTTTATGAATTAACCTCCAGAATATTGAGACGGGGCGTCTCATTTTCGTCAAATTACCATCTGCCCGCTACATCCAGCCCACCTAAAGGACTTACTATCCACGGCCGTACTTTCGCAAAGTCTTGCAAAATGATACGAAATTACATTGAAGCAGATGTCCTATCTTTTGATGCGAAAACACCACGTCGTTTCCCTGCGCTGGCTTGGGCAAGGCAGGCATGGTGGCCCGGTCAAGTTGGGGCAGCGCCGACGACGGTCTAGACGCCGCGGATGGTTGTCATGTCACGCACCGAGCAAAACTAGCGGCGCGGCGATGAGTCTCCAAGCCCGCCGAAGAGCAGCGCTAGTATCGGCGTGACGTACCAGAGCACTGTCATACGGAACCAGCGCGACATGTGGCGATAATCACAAGAAAAATATACTATTTTCTTATAATTCAGCCCTCTGATTGGTGAAGTTAAAAATGTAACGTTTTAAGCCCCTGATAGAATAGCGGAGCTATGAATTTTGTGCTATATAAGCCAGGGTAAGCTGCAGGCTCATGGAGAAGCAGTTACTGCTGAACTTCATGCTGAGATAAGTAGAACTATTTATGAGACTATTCTGGTCATGATATTAAAAGGGAACATTTGGGAGACCCTTAGGTTGAGACTAATGTTTGTAAAATTTTCCTCTGGATAGAGTTTGTTTTTATAATGGCATGTAAATGGCTGTACATGTTTACATATTATTGGTACAAGCCAACGCATAAAGTTTCTATAAAATAAAATGTACACAGAGATTGATCAGGGGTGACCTTTACTATTTTTCATAAATATTATAATGATATATTATGGCACCCCAGTTGTGATTTATAAGCCNATCAGGGGTGACCTTTACTATTTTTCATAAATATTATAATGATATATTATGGCACCCCAGTTGTGATTTATAAGCCAAATATATTTTCTTAATAAAACAACTCGTGTTCAATAATTAATTCAATAAATACTTATACTCTGCTGAAATGAAATTGTTGATATTAAGAGATTTAATACAGAATATTTAGGTTTGCTCCTTTGTGTAGCCCTGGTTAGCGCTACAGGCCGTAGTAATAATATCAGGATATGTTCAGCATTTATTTCCGTAATAACTAATAGTCGATTCATTAAATGCCAATACATTATTACATTCTGATCACGATTCGTTCGAACTGCNTTTCCGTAATAACTAATAGTCGATTCATTAAATGCCAATACATTATTACATTCTGATCACGATTCGTTCGAACTGCACAGTTACTAAATCACCGGCATAAGAATCGTGGTATAAATGGAAATCAACACCATTTTATAACAGCTTCAATAACAAAGGCGTTTCCAGCAAGTTGTTAATGGAAACCGTGAGCGCTAGCAGCTGAAGAACGAAACCCTCCCATGCATTTAGAATTGGAGTCTAGTAGATAAGAAGCAAAGTAATTATAAACTCCAGAGGTAATTAGATACCACCGGTAGTTTCTAAATTAAAACGAAATCACTAACGGAATCTTACAGTGTAAGGATAATACAGTAACTTCCCTGTCACCCATGGTATGGCGAATAGTGTTATTCACAAGCAAAGTAGCAGTGCTGTAATTATGTCTGAGACCGAATCGAAATTTAAACAATGAAGAACGTATCACGTAAATGGCAAATAGTTTTTAGATATAATTCACTGTCAAAACTTAACATTAATTTTATTTTTAATCTCAAGGGTACTTCAGGACCCAATCAAAATAAGGATATTGTACTTCCCATGTAATTATTTTCGTGGGCTAATTTACGTTGTCGAGAAACACGCCTGTGNATCAAAATAAGGATATTGTACTTCCCATGTAATTATTTTCGTGGGCTAATTTACGTTGTCGAGAAACACGCCTGTGCATTAAGTTTAGTGAAAGCGCTTAAAGAATAATATGCGACTGCATATGACTACAAAGCTACTTGTTATGTTATTCTTCCGGAACTGTCTTTGAAGATAAAGGACGACACTGATNGACTGCATATGACTACAAAGCTACTTGTTATGTTATTCTTCCGGAACTGTCTTTGAAGATAAAGGACGACACTGATGGCAGATCTTCAAGAGCAAGAATTAACAGCGCTTTCTTGGTCGTGTGCCAGTTCAGCTCTTGTACAATGCACTTACTCGTAACAGAACGGACACGGCACATATAAATGGGTCGACGGGTTGGAAAGAATAATGTTTTTTACGCAGTACGCGGAAACACAGTGATTTACAACCAACGAGATTAAAAACTAGTGGCTTTGCCAACTGCAGACAAACGTTGCATAAAATATGCAGTTTCTTTAAAACACTACAAAGTGTGTGATATAACTACCAAAATCTGTCTACTTGGCAATGCCAGACAAATGTACTACCTTCCATTTCAAATTCTCTCCCCTCCTTAGNAACTACCGAAATCTGTCTACTTGGCAATGCCAGACAAATGTACTACCTTCCATTTCAAATTCTCTCCCCTCCTTAAAACAACAGTCGTGTTTGTTATTATTAATTTTATTCTTCATTTGTTTCGTCGCGACCTTAACATAACAATAATATTATCGCAACAAAATTTTATGGTGATGTTAAGATATCAACCTAGTCAAATCATAAAAAAAACCACTGTTTACAATTTGTAATAATTTATTAACACAAAGCTTTTAAACGCGGTGCCTTACTCGTGTTCCCGCTCAGCTGCCTCTGTCAAACACTGGTGTTGCAGCCAAACACATAAACGCTTGCTTGTCAAATATTTTCATCTTTTTTCTTGCTAGAAATGTCGAACACTTTTCAAATTGGTCCAATTTACGGCGTTTGTTGTTCTCGTAGTTGTATAATTCTCCCTCCACTCTTGGTTTAAACAAAATAAATACGTGTAGCTAGGCAAGTAATACTTGAGTAAACAATATCTTCTCCTGGTATGTCCAAAATGATAATTGGTAAACTGGTCGAATAAGGTCTCCCGTGGCGAGCAGCTACACCATCAAGTTACTAAGTAGGTATAGCATCACTCACCCAGAAATTGAAGTTGATTCGCTGCCGGATACAAAAGAATAAATAAATGTTTTCCATATTCGTGTACAGCAGTTGCTAAAGAATTAAACCGCATTGTTCACGGCAAATAAATCGCAGTATACGTTGTTCACGCTAAAATTAAACCGTTTTTAAACCCTGATTAAGATCTACATTCATTCCTCATTTTGTATCCTTCTGCCATATACGACGTTAACATTGCCAAGGGCCTGATCACTTTATTCATCCGCCTTNATTCCTCATTTTGTATCCTTCTGCCATATACGACGTTAACATTGCCAAGGGCCTGATCACTTTATTCATCCGCCTTCAAAGTAAGACAATGGAATTGTTCGGTAATATAAACGTGTCACTCACTATATGCATATTCACACTCTAACGTGTACAAAACCAGAAGCACTAACTTCAGGCGAACAGAAATTTAAACATTACTCTCTAATAGAACGTGTGTAAATTCTGAAGGGCTATTATTATTAACCGACTGCCATCTTAACTATAGACTATTTACGGTTAATTCAAATATTTTGAAATCAATCTTAAAAATATGTCACTGCCCCTACATGGACATAGTTTAACGGACACAGTAACTGGCATTGTGCCCAGTGAAACTGATAACGGCGGAGGAAAAATAGTTTCATGTATTAACGTTCAGTCACAAGTCTTAGGTATACATTTGTGAATACTGGCATTATTTATTTTGCTTTCTGTTTTTANTGTATTAACGTTCAGTCACAAGTCTTAGGTATACATTTGTGAATACTGGCATTATTTATTTTGCTTTCTGTTTTTAATGCACATAAGTGTAAGAATAAGCACATGTGTAAAATATTTACTTTTATAATAATTCCACAGTTTCACTTNTTTTTAATGCACATAAGTGTAAGAATAAGCACATGTGTAAAATATTTACTTTTATAATAATTCCACAGTTTCACTTGACGGACGCCTGAATAACGTGACCAGGTTCATGGCAAAGTTACATTTTGTAGAAAAATACACAACGTACATACAAGTAGTTCTTGAGAAGGGATTTTGAAAATGCTTAGTTTACCGTGAACAGCCTTAAGGAGCATGCATGCCAGTGCATATTTTAGCATGTGCGTACTTACCGGCAGTGATATTTTTCATTTTAGCGTGAACAGACTTGAGTAAGTATTTGGATTTGTTACTCTGGTTCACGCATACGTGCGTATGAAGAGCTGATCAACCCCTTTACTATATTTCCAAGTATGCGTATGTACCCGCTGAAATCAATACTCNACGTGCGTATGAAGAGCTGATCAACCCCTTTACTATATTTCCAAGTATGCGTATGTACCCGCTGAAATCAATACTCTATATAACACTTACAGTGCCTTACGTTTCCGTGTTATCGATGCACATCAGTGTGATTTTATATAGGACACTCACTGTATATTAAGGAGCAGTGCGTGATTTTTAAACCGCGTGGGCTTGTCGACCTGGCAACTAACTCGTAAGTAGAAACACGCCCACGCTAGGCAACGCCTCCAAATACGTTACTTCATCGATAGGGGGCGATAAAATCGCGGCGATCGATCGAATGCGCAACCGCGGCCGGNCGCCTCCAAATACGTTACTTCATCGATAGGGGGCGATAAAATCGCGGCGATCGATCGAATGCGCAACCGCGGCCGGATACAGTCACGGTCATCTCCGGGCTGTGGTACACGCCCACACGACATTCCCGAAATAACAGCAGCGCTGTGAAATGCCGGCTGATGGTATGCTGATACACAGCGTATCGCTGTAACCTGCACTCTCCCATCACTGTAAGTAAACGAGTTTCGGGTGAGAGGTGAGTCCTCCGCAAATGTTACGTGTTAAGAAAAAAATTTTATTTTGCCATTAAGGGGTCCGCCTATCTGGAGGTGTTTCCTGCATTTGAGACCGAGAATCTTGGGTGCGAATGGGACTACACTTCGTGCTGCGTGTACCCATGGGACTCTCAACGGTAACTTTATCATTTTATTACGGGGCCGCGGTGGTGTAGTGGTTTGACTACTCGTCTCCCACCAAGGCGAACCGGGTTCGAAACCCGGTGGGGTCGCCCCCCCCCGGACCCTTGTTTGTGGGAATCGTGTCGGAGGATGCCGCTGGTCGGCGGGTTTTCTCGGGGATCTCCAGTTTCCACCGCCCCTGCATTCCGGCGCTGCTTCATACTCACTTCGCTTCATCCTCTTTGGCTCTCAAGATCTTGGTGTTTTAAGATCAGCCCATATCTCTTCACTCATTATATAATTTTATTTGTGGAAAGCATGTAGCAAGGTTCAGTGCAGGTCCCATAAGTAGTTTTGTATGTATATGACGCTTATATTTTGAGATACAAAGCTTTCAAATATATTTTAGCTACGTTTTAGAGCTCTTAAACGGTGCTTCTAAATTGATTGACGTTTTCAAATCATTCAACAGGACTTATCTATCTGAAGTGTTCCTTATATACGTAGGCAACATATTGGACANATTGACGTTTTCAAATCATTCAACAGGACTTATCTATCTGAAGTGTTCCTTATATACGTAGGCAACATATTGGACAACATATTGGACGCACGTTTTATATATTCGTGGAAAAACTTGTATTACAAATACATTGCAACGCAGTTTCAGTGCCAGGTAACCGGGCTTCATAATGGTAATATTTGAAAGCGCCATTGAAATTAAAATAAATCCAATAATTTCTACATAGCTTGATTAAAGATTGCATTATAATAACGAGGAAAGTGCACGACTTTTCTCTGAGTTTGTTGAAAATAATTTATAATGAATAGGGGAAATGGGACGAGTATTATAAAATGCCGAAAGTACACAGAGATTGAAGACGTTTAGTGTCTCAGGAGAAATAAGACGCATAATTAAAGGCTGAATCAGTTACAAGTTCTCCCAGGTCACATCTTATGTTTAGTTTAACGTCACAGTTCTTATGGACCTCTCGCAAAAACCACGCTTACTACACCGAACCTTCCAACAACATTCTCTTGAAAAAATTATTAAAAAACGAAAAGCCTCACGGAAAAGTACTTATAGACGAGCACCATATTGTCTTTTNATTCTCTTGAAAAAATTATTAAAAAACGAAAAGCCTCACGGAAAAGTACTTATAGACGAGCACCATATTGTCTTTTGGAAGATGGAGCTTTTTGTTAACAGTAAGGCCTGTATGCCACGATGGAATTTTCCGTACTTGCTGGGGAAGAAGCTTCCACGAGACTAACTACCCGAGCCTGCATGCAAGCAGTTATGGGAGGTTCTTTGGAATAACCTAGCCAAAGATACTTGAGTTGCCGCACAAGTAAAGAGGAGGGCATTGTTTTTATAATTTTACTTTTGTAACTGTGGTTCAGGAACAATACTCACGAATTCAGGATTATGTGTTTATGCATAGACCCTGCATAGACCCTAATCGTTTTATTGTTACAACTGGAAATTTTGTGTTCAATACACATTTTCGTTTTTTTATTTACTATTTACTCTTGTTGAATAGCCTTACGCTCTTTCTCAAANTTTTGTGTTCAATACACATTTTCGTTTTTTTATTTACTATTTACTCTTGTTGAATAGCCTTACGCTCTTTCTCAAGACAGAAATAAACAAAATGAATCTACCACCCTCTCTGTGACCGGCTAAAATGCCAACCTTGTAGGAAACTTTCAAACGAAAATTGCACACGGCCAATTACGAAAAACGTCCATGAAAACTGCCAGCAGATGTCGGAATCTTCCATAGAACCTTCTATACAAGACGCCATGTAGGCTTGCATGGAATCGCCCACGGAATCTTCCACAGTGGCATACAGGCTTAAAGGGTTCTTCAGTATCGATACATCGTATCGAAGCGCTCACACACCAGACGTCAGTCCAGACGCACACGTTCGTTAGTTGCGGTAATCTCGAAGTGTAGCTCCTCATGCTGTTGACAGCCGCTGTACAAGGAAGGAGACGTGAGATGGAAGTCAGGCTAGCATCCCATCTACCCCCACGACAACGGGGTTTCGAGGTAGGGCTAGTCGCGTAAACGATGAGGCACACCTNCAACACTCTCTCGGGAATTTCCAAACAGTGGTCTAACTCACTGTTCCGTCTGTTTGTTTATATTTGGTTTAAAAAACGTCGATTTCAGCAGCTGATCTTTAAAATGCTTTCAATATTTCGAGTACAATACATCGAATCTTTCGTTTACAATTTGTTGGTGAGACCTTTCTATGTAATTCGTCGTGCTATCATTTTGTAAAGACACGGGTGGCGGAAACTAACAAAAATTTATTCGTAGTCACCACGTCACTTCGAAACGCCGATTATTGCTCCGCTGTAGTCTGTCAGATCATAAATATTAATCAGAGGCTGAATAAGCAATGAACCTAATAAATTCATCAAAACGGCAGTTTAAATTAATCTGAATACTTAACATGTACTTGCCTTCGGGCGGCAAACAAACGCAGTGCGTTCAGGAGAAAGGCGGTCAGCGGTGGCCCACTAAGGAGATTGGGTCAGCATCACTGCGAAAGCATAATCTATTGGCAAAAAAACCTGTAAGTTGGGTCGTATCAATTAGGTCTGGCTGACACCGAAGGATGGCCATCGGCTGACAACCATCACTCCGGCCACGCTAAGCTATCGGCGAATAGGAACGAGTAGCAACATACTTACTGGACGGGGGCGAGCAGAGTGGTCTGGGGATCCGAACCAGGAGAGAGGGTCTTCGTGGGGCGTCAGCGACGCGATGCACACAAGACGGCAAGGGCTCCGATCTCCGGCTCTTCAGGAGTGAGATGTTCAGGGGAAAGAGACCAATTCCTACCCAGTCCTCCCGTAAGCTGTTCCCGAGAACTTGTAATAGTTTTACTTAGCTATTAAAAAAAGTATTGGTAGCCCTAATAATTCTTTTAATCGCCCTTTACCTCCTGTCTTCCTTTAAATTATGTTGTCGTATTAAGTGGCATCCACAACAGCGTGGAAGGTAAAAATGAATACAATTTCCTCCACGGTACGAGGACGTGAAGGTCTTTCGTGCACAGCCATTGCGTGCTAGTAGCCTTAAATCGCTGAAAAGAAGTGTATCTAAAGATAACGCCGCATACCAAATAAAATACCCGCGTGTCGTAAAATTTATAACGCTTCTAAACACGGCATTTGTGAGTCATAACGATTTAGATACAAGGTTTGTGAATGTCGTGTGTAGCCTAATCCATTTCAGCGGCCTTGATCGTTCCGGAGGCATCATAAATTAATCCCTTCACTGCGAGACACTTTACATGCTTTCATAATTAGAAACACTTACCGACGCGCCCTTACGCAATAAATCACTGAACACATTAGTTACCTTTTTTTTCCTCAACAAATTACTGTTTTGATCTTGGATAAACACCAATAGTTTGTTGACTCCATGGGAAAACTACAGTTTATAAAATCTAAATCTGCCTCCATTGTAACATTGCGTACGGATTATTCTGGGGCAAATATTTTTGTAGCTGTTTAATTCAAATATCAGATTATTCTCTGATAGAGAATCCAGGCACACATTTTAAAGAAGAAGAAAACTTCAGTCATATGACTTAGAAATGTATGCGATTTATTAGGCACCTACCAATTCAAAATTTGTCCTCATGTACATAACGTTTTCNCATCAAAACGGCAGTTTAAATTAATCTGAATACTTAACATGTACTTGCCTTCGGGCGGCAAACAAACGCAGTGCGCTCAGGAGAAAGGCGGTCAGCGGCGGCCCACTAAGGAGATTGGGTCAGCACCACTGCGAAAGCATAATCTATCGGCCCTGCAAGTTGGGTAGTATCAATTAGGTCTGGCTGACACCGAAGGATGGCCATCGGGCTGACAACCATCACTCCGGCCACGCTAAGCTATCGGCGAATAGGAACGACTAGCAACATACTTACTGGACGGGGGCGAGAAGATGGTCTGGGGATCCGAACCGGGAGAGAGGGTCTTTGTGGGGCGTCAGCGACGCGATGCACACAAGACGGCAAGGGCTCCGATCTCCGGCTCTTAAGGGGTGAGATGTTCAGGGGAAAGAGACAAATTCCTACCCAGTCCTCCCCTAAGCTGTTCCCGAGAACTTGTAATAGTTTTACTTAGCTATTAAAAAAGTATTGGTAGCCCTAATAGTTCTTTTAATCACCCTTCCCCTCCTGTCTTCCTTTAATTTGGGTTGTCGAATTAAGTGGCATCTACAGCAGCGTGGAAGGTAAAAATTAATACAATTTCCTTCACGGTACGAGGACGTGAAGGTCTTTCGTGCACAGCCATTGTGTGCTAGTAGCCTTAAATCGTTAAGTATATCTATTCTGAAGGTAAAGCAGTGTATCTAAAGATAACGCCGCATACCAAATAAAATACCCGCGTGTCGTAAAATTTATAACGCTTCTAAACACGGCATTTGTGAGTCATAACGATTTAGATACAAGGTTTGTGAATGTCGTGTGTAGCCTAATCCATTTCAGCGGCCTTGATCGTTCCGAAGCCATCATAAATTAATCCCTTCACTGCGAGACACTTTACATGCTTTCATAATTAGAAACACTTACCGACGCGCCCTTACGTAATAAATCACTGAACACATTAGTTACCTTTTTTTTCCTCAACAAATTACTGTTTTGATCTTGGATAAACACCAATAGTTTGTTGACTCCATGGGCAAACTACAGTTTATAAAATCTAAATCTGCCTCCAATGTAACATTGCGTACGCATTATGATGGGGAAAATATTTTTGTAGCTGTTTAATTCAAATATCAGATTATTCTCTGATAGAGAATCCAGGCGCAAATTTTAAAGAAGAAGAAAACTTCAGTCATATGACTTAGAAATGTATGCGATTTATTAGGCACCTACCAATTCAAAATTTGTCCTCATGTACATAACGTTTTCAAAGTACTGTTACTATACTGGCATAAGTACACAGCACGTATAACTATTTCTTCAGTCTGTAATATTGTATAGCTACGGTTGTTATTACAAAAATAAAATAAATATTTACATATCTGACGCGTTTAAACCTGATTTCATTTTAGTTTTTAATTTAAATCCAGTGACTCAAAATGGCGATTTCCGNACAAAAATAAAATAAATATTTACATATCTGACGCGTTTAAACCTGATTTCATTTTAGTTTTTAATTTAAATCCAGTTACTCAAAATGGCGATTTGNGTTTTTAATTTAAATCCAGTGACTCAAAATGGCGATTTCCGTTCCCATTCATAGTTGTAAATTAATATTTTTTTCGACACTCAGATTTTTTGTTACATATTGTGGATAAAGTTGTATTTTATGTACAATAAAGAGTATAAAAAATGCAATTTTCTGTATTTAGTAATGATTGTAAAATTTGATACAAGATTTGACTCATAAATATTGGTCATTAAATTACCAAATCACTAACGATTTATTATTGCAAATGGCTAATTGATGTATTAAACATTTCTCAACGGGTGGCAACTACTTGTGAGGAAGACGGTAAAAAAATCATCAATATTGCGTATTAAAATTACTTATCTATATCATTACATTAAATTACCACAAATGTCTCTCTGAAATTCTGAAAATAATTAAAGTTTCCTTCCTGACTATAAAAGTTAGTGTGATTCATAAGAGCGTTGTATGATGCAACACAGATATACAAAAATAACGTTGTATCCATAAACAGTTAATAATGAATTAAGGAACAGCAGCTTAATGAGTTGTTGGCAGTATTACAATATTCTGAATCTTAACACCTACGGAATAATATGCGAAGGTTTTTGTAAATATACACATAGTTTCTATTACCTGAGCGTTTTGCAGCTCAAATATATAGTGCAACAATACAACTAAGTTTGGTTCCCGCAACAGTAGTTTTGTAATAAACTAACAGAATATTATGATGTTGATGCAGAAGATGGGTCACTGCTATCCTCAAACCAGTATTACAGAACTGTTCCCGTTGTTACTTCTCTTCCGGTTTCTTCCGGTACACAGCACAGTCAGCCGTCATTACTTGACAAACACCATGAGAACAAATTAGTAACGAATTCAGCATAGCTTCGGTAATATGATAATACCCTACTTACACGATCGGAAAACCTGCCTCAATGTATTAAAAACGTAACGGATATTGGAAAAATAGGTTCAATATGAGGTGTCTCAATTAGTGATGAAATTATTATTTGTGTTTTGTAATCTTGTTAATATGTTTCTTATACATTATAATTAGGAGCCAATTTAAATATTAAGTGCTATTACAAACGACATATATGTATTTCAAAAGGAAGAATCAGTATTCAAGAATAAAAGAAGAAGTTACATAACTCTGTCTAAATTGCACGTAAATATGTTAGTATAAATTATTTCACTACATACTAATACGAAGAGTTAAAATGTCATAAACACCTAAATTAAAACATTTTCCCTCAAAAGTAATGATATAGGCAAGCAGAAAACACCAAATTTTGAAATATTTACTCTGCTTTTACAGAGATAAAAGCAAATAAGTATGATGACATTTGTAATGAACAGTATTAAGGAAAAACCTGTGAACTGCTTCAATATTGAAATCCCTCAATACGAAAAGCAGAATCGGATCAAATTTTATACCTCTAAAATGAAAATGCTGTCATAATTAGGGACAATTTTATGTTATAGCAACAACATATTAATGTAACTGTTTAGGCAATAAATAATAATTTCGGAACTTTACCAAAATTGTATCATCATGAGTCGAGAATTGTTTCAACATAGTTCTGGAAAATAATTAGTAACATGGCNGAACTTTACCAAAATTGTATCATCATGAGTCGAGAATTGTTTCAACATAGTTCTGGAAAATAATTAGTAACATGGCCACAAACAAAAACGTGACTGCTAATAATTTTATTTACAATTTTTGGTATTTAAATTTCTATGCCGACAATAACTTCAAATGCGCTATTTTTATTCGAACAGGTTGAATTCGTTTAAGATATATTCCCTACAGAAACGGACCTATCGAGTTCTGCACGCATGTGGACGGAGAAAATTTGCATCCAGTGTTGCTGATTTCATTTCCGTTCCTCGCAAATTAAATTGAATCTTTTCTGTTACATTGAGTGCGGAGAGCACAGGCTCCCTGGTCCCGATCCGCTTTGCAGATGGAGAATAAAATGGAGATGGAATAAAAACAGGGTTGGAGAGGAGTGTGGAAAAAATATACGGGATGCATGACGGAAAAGCCGAAACTAAATAAATTCCGCCACAGTCCTCTGTATAAGTAAGGGTGAATTCGTCTTTCTTCGCTCGTGCATCCGGGTAAAATTCCAAGGAAAAGAGCATGATCTTAAACGGCTTACGTGCGACATTTTATTTGGAGAGTAATAAATTTCTACAATACTTCCACCATGTTAAGTCTTTTCCGCTGGCTATATGGTTACACGTTGATTTACGTTATCGTAGAATATTTTAGCCCTACGTTCACCAAAAATGATTCCGGTAAAGTTTTTTAAAAATTTTACCGCAGCAGAGATTTATTAATAATCGCTTCCCGTAATAACAAACCATATATTTGTAATGCACAATGTATGGTAACGCTAAAAGTAAATTGGTATTTATTATTTAAACTAAGCTATTCTCAGTGATCTTAACAAATATATACGTTTTATAATCGCAATTACGTCAAAATGTTTGCAACACAGGGCATCAATATTAAAACAATTTCTATGAGAATTAAAAACAGTAAATAGTTCACTTGTTCTCTGAACACTGTTACCAGAATGGCGTCATCAAATCATATCTAAAAACTGCAACGTAGGAAATACAAGTTCATAAAAAATAAACTTTTGAAATTTTCCACTGCGCCATCATAACGACAAAGTAACTAAAATCAGCAGCAACAGAACCTCATAAATTTCGTATATTTAATATGTAATACAGCAGAGTTTCAGACAAATTATTTTCCATAAAAAAAAAACACGGAAATTTGAAACCTGATTTTTGTCACTTAGTAAGCATTTGGTTCTGAAGGCTCTCTTCAAAANAAAAAAAAAACACGGAAATTTGAAACCTGATTTTTGTCACTTAGTAAGCATTTGGTTCTGAAGGCTCTCTTCAAAAGCAGATAAGATCGCAGTATTGTAATTCCCGTAAAAAAAAATACATTAAAATACACCGAGTCTTACATCTGCACGAGGGTCATTTGGCGATGAATATGTTCGGGAAAATGTTTAAGCCTGCTTCTAAAGTCGTTTCATCATCAGCATCGTATTGTGACGTCTAAACTATGTTAATGTTATCTTATGTGTATATGTGATCATGTATGACATATTTTTTTTTTTTTTTTTTTAGAATACAGATTATTGCATTAAGCCATTTGCAATGATAGTAATTACTTTTATTGAAAAAATACTGCCGCAATTAACTTGCATTTGAAAAATAAACAAACAACCCCAAGGCTACGGACATTTAAAGCTGTTTCAATTCGGTAACATCACTCGTATATCCCGATGACTTCTAACTCTACGGTTATGGGAGTGCTTTAAAAAACACACACACACAAGCACAACTTTAGTTGTAACACTTAGTGTTGTTCGGTGTACGACAATACGGTGTTGCCTTGCCCTGGGTGCACTCCCCGCACGCCATTATTGTTATAGGGGAAAAAAAGCATTGCTCTTAGGTCAAAATATCGTATTGATCTGCACGCTAGGAGAAATTTTCTGAAACTGCTTTCTCTTGTAGTTAACGCGTAACAGTCTTGAAATTATCATTCGAAGTCAATAATTAACAGGCGCAGTTTTATCCTTGGTGCTCATATGTTTCATTGAAAATATTGACAAATCCGCAAAATAACACTGGCCTTTTTCCATTGGTGATCTCAGGCGGTTGATCTGGTAGTCTTAGGTAGGGTTGGAAAAATCCCGCGACTTCTTTGAGGACAAGCTTGACTTCAAACACATGTACATTTGACCTGCTCGTGCAAGTGGCTCGCCGTTTGTTATACACGCCTTTGATGACGCCGAGCCAATAACAAAACGTGCACGCAAACGAGGACGGAATCCAGTGACAACAGGTTTGAGGTGAAACAGGCTACGGACTGAGTCAGCAGTCAATGGAGACAGNAAAACAGGCTACGGACTGAGTAAGCAGTCAATGGAGACAGACATAGCTGAGGTTCCAGTATACCAAGGACTGTGGAGTCTATCCTGCGGCTCACTGAATCAGCGAATTCTTCCGTCCCTACTTTCAGGGATGCGCTTCTAGCATGTTCACCTTTGTACGTGGTTAAACTGGCTCCAAACTTGGTTCCGATCGCAGTCGCTTCTTGTTCAAAGTAAACTGTTTGTGTAGGTAGGTACAACATGACCATTTTCCTTCTGTGTAGCGCTCATATTGTCGGGATTTCCTGTTCTTGTTGAAATAAATAAAAAAGCCAGGCCGAAAAGTCTGTTTTCGTTAAAATAATCAAATAGTTAGAGTAAAAAGAAATATTCTTTATTCAGTAACATTCAAAATAATGGCAGTTAGGAAAATATCCTAAACTTTAAGTACTGGAAGGGGTTATAAATAATAGTGGAAGCATGTTTTTGAGGTAAAGATTTCCTTTTGTTTGCATTCCGTTATGCGCGTGTAACCACTGAAACTAACGTCGTTCGCAAACGTGATCAAACATGGCTGTCGAACGAATTTAAGAGAAACACGTTTGGCACATTTGAGTGCGGTACAGATTTTCTGACAATCAATACAAGCTGGACTTCATTACCACCAACTCTGCTGGTCTCTGTTTCCCCGTTTGCAACCGTCCTATTGATTGGATCACACAACACCGGACACGCCTACTACACTGAACAACGTTCGTTACTGGCCGGCTCTCTGCCAACGTAATGCCGAGTTCAAAGTGTCCCGAACAAATGTCCTATTTTACGTAGATTAATATACACTCAATACTGTTCATTTGAGTAATGTACACTTTGGTTGTTGATGGAGTAATATACGTCGCCGAGAACCTTACGGAAACTGCTGGAGACGTAATGTTTATTCGACCGGGTCCTCGAAGATAGCGGATGTCGCGACGTTACGACGAATTCTACACGACTCAGTTGAATTCAGACGACGTATCATTACGTCGGAAGCAATCAAAACATTATACCATTCGGGTGACACGCGCGTGGGCTTTCTCTCGGTTTCCACTATCCTCCCTCGTCACTGACACGTGCGAGGCCAGAGGTCGGACAGACACGCGGATCCGGCGAGAGTAGGCGGATGGCGACCCCGCGAGAAGCCCCTGCCGATGTCGTCATCGACCACAGAGGTCAGTCTGGTCGCGCAAACATAAAATAATCATGGCGCCGCGATGGCTGGGCGGTTAGACCGCTCGCCTCGCACCAAGGCGAACCGGGTTCATTCCCGGG
>NQII01004525.1:72347-83985 GCA_002778355.1 Clitarchus hookeri
CCATGTGTTCAGTTTATTTGTCCACGGAGAGCTCATGAGGTTGCTCCGATGAATAGTTGTTTGTGGTCAACCTATGAAACAGCGAACCGAATAAATAGTAGTTATCAGTTTATCAAGCTCATTTCAAGCAGTTTATGGCCTAGTGGTGTTTTGCAGTACTGCGACATTGCGGAATACATTTCTCATCTTATGCTTCTGCCTTGCCAGACTTTTGAACAAAATCGATTATATGAATGTGTGACATTATAAGCGAGGGAATATAAGTAAATAGTTGCCCGTATACGGGCTCCTTGTCGAATGTGTTAACAGGTGGCGTAACAAACCTGCAGCCACAGAGTTTAAAAGGGGAATCAATGTTAAATAAATCCCTTCTCAATACATCCATTTCAAAAATAACCATTTCAAACCAAAATTGTTCTAGTAACATGTCTTTAAAAAAAATACTGTCACGTTAAAAAATATTATCACTCTTTATGTTTAGTATTTTTTTTACAAACGTTTTACATAAAAATATGCATTAAAAAAAGAATTAATAATTATTATTTTAATTTATTAATGTGCCAATATCAAATGAGNTTTACATAAAAATATGCATTAAAAAAAGAATTAATAATTATTATTTTAATTTATTAATGTGCCAATATCAAATGACAAAATTGCGTTGAGTATGTGTTTGTTCGGAACAACTTACTGCCACATGAAAACATTAATATACATATATATTAATTTATAATTTTTGTTAACGTCAACTTTAACGTTAAATATATAAAAAAAAAAAATTAAACATAAAAAAGTAATAAGATTTTTCCTTAGGAAATTCCACGTGGAATAATTGTAGTTTTTTTTTTTTTAATAAATTAATGCTGTACGAAGGAATTTATTTAACATCGATTTCCCATTTAAATTACATAAAACTTCTCAGATACATGTGAGCACAACAATATACTTTAAACTTCTAAGTTTGAAAAATCACAGCTTGAAAATTACATAATTTTCAACGGCTGAGGTAGGAAATAATTTGTAAGCTGTTTTCCTATTGGTAACTTGTCTTCGCTATACAGCCAATTGCGGCAGATAAATGAGCTGGAAGTGTGGGGATATGTAATTTATGTCAAGTTTGAGAATTATCTGGCAGCTGTGACCACGAAATTGCAAATATATTTTATTCCGTTTTTGCTTCCCGTTCCAGTAATAATAAATTGTAAGTTCGCAGTGTCGCCACGCGTCAGACAGTTGGTACGATTAACTACAACATTTCNGTTCCAGTAATAATAAATTGTAAGTTCGCAGTGTCGCCACGCGTCAGACAGTTGGTACGATTAACTACAACATTTACCTTTCGTTGGATTATCAGCGTAAAAATGCACTTTATTTTGAAAACTTCCCTGAATCTGAATTACACTAATTGTCGGTAGTATAATGAGTTTATTAAACTAAATACTACAGTGGCTGAAACCACAGACTAAATATGAGGTAGACCTATTCTTCGTCTTATGCGCATGTACCCAACATTGACCAACCCTAAAGATTACAACTGTCAAAGTCGCACGGTCAACACAGGTGAACGAGTTTGCTTACATGGTAATTTTAAAAAGACAAGCACTTTTACAAATTTGAACTTAATCGAACTCCGTTACAAATAGGTTAGAGGAAGTGTGCAAACATCTCAAATCTCCTGTTTACTTTTCAGTATTCTAACCTCAAATACAATATCCACCGTTTTTTTGCTAGTCGTTACGGCAGAAATGCAGTAGTACGATGTTGGGGCACGGAGATTGGTTGTGTGCAGACAGCGAGATCGGTCTACTATGGTATACCACTAATAGCATGATCATATTACGGTTGGCAACACTACCCAGCAGTTGGCAGCGTCCGTCGTCCACCGCTCCCTTTGGAGTCAAGGTCGGCGCGGGATAAATGTCTTCGCTTCTAGGACCCCCCCGCCCCCTTTTTTTTTTGCTCGATCCCGACCACGCGTCTGGTCGTTTGTACCCCTCGCCCGGGAATGTAGCCAGCATCAGCGTTATTACTGCGTAAAGCCCCTGTCGCACTGTCAAACTGTTCCGTCAAACTGCTTCCAATAAGTTTGGTCAAATAAAGTTGGACAGTTATGACGTCGTCGAAACGTCATAAACGCCGCCATATTTGTCTGGGAAAGTTGGATGACTTCTGTTTAAAACAAACATTTGAAGTATGGAAATGTTCTAAAATTTCTTTGATCTTTGATGGTCTCAGCCAACGGATGTCAAGAAACTTTAAAATAAGGAACAATTTCTGGAAACGAAGTAGGTTATGAAGATAATTAATTTATGTAGAAGCTGAATGCTAGTTTAAGTGAATATTGCATTTAATATTACGAACTCGGAGGTAATTAAACTTAACTGTGCAGGTAACATCTCTGATAAATAAAAATTTCAATTTAGTAAAGAAGCGAAAATAAATTACAACATTCCTTACATTTATTCCTGTATTTGACTGCATGGAAAACAAAAGCAATACGAAAATATTTTTAAAATAATAATTCGGATTGGATCCTCCCAGTAAAAAAAAAATTTGACAGTGTGACACATTTTGAAATACATTAAAATTATTTGATAAACAATTTGTTTGAAGAAAAAATTTTATGGCCGTATTTTGTATTCCAATTTTGTTTTCAAGTACATGTATTCGACAACCTTGTGTCGCGGTTTGTGACCCAGGCTTGCTCCTCCTGTGCCTGATCCATATAGGTGTAAACAGGAGACATCTTTCTGAGCAGCTTATTACTAGGGGAGTGCGATCAGGACTTCCCATTACTTTCATTCAGGCCCGCAGATTACCACAGCAGACTGCCCATATTGTGAAAATTTGTGCTTAATTACACACCAGGCTTTTAAGGTGCGCACTCCCCACAGACTTGGACATTGTCCATAACCATGATAGATTTGAGCTCGGTCAGTGCTCTAATTGACAGTAGTTGAATACTGCCAATAGAAAGAGTATCGCCCTTTCAATCGCAGTGGGTGGATGTTCTCCACCCGAGGGTGGTTCCACCTCACCTGTCAACAGCAGTTGAAGGTGACAATTTGAGAGTGTGACAGGGAGGGGTTTTACGAAATATTTTCGCGAAACCATAGCACAGTTACTTGAAGGGCGCCGTGTGCGAGAGTATTTTACAGCGACGATAGCTTACTTAAGGGCCCCGCTTGACTGGTGCTCGAACTGCGTTGCAGTGTTTCAAAATTCAGGGTTTTTTTTTTTACGAAACTATTTTTAACGTGCGTCCAATGTGCTAGTCTACGTAAATAACGCGCACTTCAGACTATGCCTGTCGGTTACTTCCAAGATGTCACGCATATTAGAAACACTATTTCGGAGCACTCCGTATCTCAAAAATATACGAGTTGTATACACACAGAAGTAATCGAGGGGCGTGCATTGAACCTTGCTACGGACTTTCCACCAATAAAATTGTAGGGTCACCGCTGAGAGTCCCATAGGCACACGCAGCACGACGAGAACACTCCACGCCAAATGCGGGTAGCGGCGATGGCGCACTTGTAGCGCGTGGAAGTGTCGCCCTTATCGCTCCCACGCTTCTCGGCCTCTCCAGACAGACGGACACCTTAAGGGTTCCACCTGCCTGTCGCTTGATCTGCGTTGCAGTGTATTTGAAATCCTGTTTTTTTTTACGAAACTATGAAACGTGCCGCTAGTAGGCTAACCTACGAAAAGATACCATAACCCAGTCGAGGAAGGAATGGTACTTTAAAAAGTTACCACGCATGATGTAAATGTTATTTCGGAGCCCTCCGATATAGTTAAAAACAGATATTTCAGACCACCGTATCTTAAAACGTTACTAGCACGACACGAGCCAAACTACGATAAGAGCCTGTATTGAACTTTGCTACAGACTTTTCATCAATAAAATGATGGGTTCACCACTGAAAATCCCATAGGTACACGCAGCACCACGAGAACGCTGCAACGCCAGCTCAGAGCCATGTGATTAGTGCTGATGGCAAGGGACACCAGAATTTCGCGAAAAGACTTNCGATTAGTGCTGATGGCAAGGGACACCAGAATTTCGCGAAAAGACTTCACGACCAGTTTGTATTTCATAACACTTTAGCTCAGATCCACTTTTGTGACTGGATAATCTAGACGTTACGCGTATTAAGTGACTGTCCACGAATCAGAGACGTGCAATATCGGCGTAACTTAATTCTGATTGACTAGTCAACTAAGAAACTGTATTCGCGTGTCCCATCTGAGGGCGCTC
This sequence comes from Clitarchus hookeri, assembly GCA_002778355.1. NCBI lineage: Eukaryota > Metazoa > Arthropoda > Insecta > Phasmatodea > Phasmatidae > Clitarchus > Clitarchus hookeri. The sequence continues at coordinate 76,612 of NQII01004525.1, forward strand.
TTGTAGCGCGTGCCATTGTAACCCTTAATGCTCGCACGCTACTCTGCCAAAAAAAAAACTATGCAGGGGCAGGCAGGACCCGTAGCGAGTGCCATCTGCGAGAAAGTATTTTACCTGTCGGAGGTCGAGAAGCGCGAGTACGCCTGCGCAAGAATCACTCTNGATGGGTTCACCACTGAAAATCCCATAGGTACACGCAGCACCACGAGAACGCTGCAACGCCAGCTCAGAGCCATGTGATTAGTGCTGATGGCAAGGGACACCAGAATTTCGCGAAAAGACTTCACGACCAGTTTGTATTTCATAACACTTTAGCTCAGATCCACTTTTGTGACTGGATAATCTAGACGTTACGCGTATTAAGTGACTGTCCACGAATCAGAGACGTGCAATATCGGAGTAACTTAATTCTGATTGACTAGTCAACTAAGAAACTGTATTCGCGTGTCCCATCTGAGGGCGCTCTTGTAGCGAGTGCCATTGTAACCCTTAATGCTCGCACGCTACTCTGCCAAAAAAAAAAACTATGCAGGGGCAGGCAGGACCCGTAACGAGTGCCATCTGCGAGAAAGTATTTTACCTGTCGGAGGTCGAGAAGCGCGAGTACGCCTGCGCAAGAATCACTCTNCGAGTGCCATCTGCGAGAAAGTATTTTACCTGTCGGAGGTCGAGAAGCGCGAGTACGCCTGCGCAAGAATCACTCTCCATCTTCCATCGGGCTGTTTTCCTGTCAATAGTAATAACGAAATCAACGTGGGTAACATATGAGATTTGAACGATGCTTATGGGAGTAAGTTTTATGGAAGGTTGTGCTCTTTCTCTGACCTGGTTCTAATACAACTAGAATACGCTGAAACTAGCGAAAATATGTTATTCACACGCGAGTATCCCGAAACTTAAGTGAAAACTTTGCGAGATGATTCGTTATGGAAAGTTGGGTAGAAAACAATACGGCAAATAAGAGAACGTGAAATACACCAGAAAGTTGGGAATTAAAAGCAGTTTTCTGGAAAATGTCAAAGACTACGTATGATGAAATAACGAATTCGTGAACACCTTTAGCCTGATTGAACATTTGGCGGGTGTTAAAATCGACTGACAATTTTTAAATCGATAGGTGCACGAGTTATTTAACAACAACAGTGTGTTACCCGTGGGTTTTTATCGATTGTTATGACTAATAATAATGTGTACATAAAAAACATTGCTTTGATGTAAAAACACTTTGCAGAACGGTTCTCGAGTAACCAAACAAACGAACCATTTCAAACGTTAACCCTTTTCAAATTAAATTTTTTACATTAGCTTTTAAAAAAATGAAATTCGATTAAAATAAAGTTTTTAAAAATTTGTTTTGTGTAGAGGCTACAATAATAAAATTTTAAAAATTGTAATACAGTTATTTTTGCATATGTAATGAGTTGTGGTTTTTGTACGTTATAACTAGAAAACTGTAAAAAAAAATTTATTCTAAAACTAAGCATTGTATTAACTAGTGCTATATGTGATACTTTGTTAACTTAAATATAAAACCAATAAAAGAAACCCCATAAAAATATATTAAATTGTTCATATTACGTTATTAATGTAAAATTTCGGATATTCGCAAATATAAAACAAGCCTGAAGAATAACATCATTCTGTCCATCAGCGCCATTCAAACTGAGATGCCGCCTACAGAAGACTGGATGATTAAAAATATTAAGATATATAATTTAAAAATAAAGATTTATAAAAATTTAAAATTAAAATATATTTGTTTTAATTGAAATTGTTGTTTATAATATTTCTGATAAGCTGTCCGTGAAAAAGTCCGTTTTGGCGTGTAATACCAGTCTTCAACACAATTGTTTTATTACGAGTTAGCCACAAAAAATTGTGGAATGAGTGCGTCTTTCCAATAAAAATGAATTTTCAGTACTGTAAATAATTATTTACTTAAACAATTTGTTTCCAAATTTATTCATTTAAATTAAAAACAATGATGACATTAATATTAAAATAATTTTTAATGTCATTAAAAGAAAAAAATGGGTCAATATAACATTTCAAAGATAATTTACAAATTAAATTTCACCCTCGAGAAACTGGAAGGCAATGATTTCTGTTGGTGGAGTTATTAATTCCGTCAGATTTGCACAACATTTCATGGCATCATATCTTACAGATAGACGAGTGCTATATTTGAAACATTTTCGATTTTCATTACATTTATCGTGAATACACTGACTAACACAAAACCAGCAATTTGTTTACCACTTGGCTCCAAAAACGCTGCATATTCTATCTCAAAGTTTTTAACATTAATTGACATTCATATATTGAGAAGAAAAAAACTTTTTTGTGACGATTAAGAAATGTTGTTCGTTGTTAGTACAAACGTCACAAAAATTGTAGTATGAACCAACATTTTTTCTTGTCATTTCAGTATTTAGTGGCAACCACAAAAGGACTTTTTTCGTCACCAACAAATTCAGTTTGTTGATAGGCAATAACGTGTTTGTTAGTCGCTGCAGAAATGTTACTATACTAGCAGTGAAACTGGCTAGCGGGGTTCACAAAAGTTTTTTGCGGGGCTTTGGTACTCACAAANCTCACAAAAGAGTTTTGCGGGACTTTGGTAAGTACAGTCCATTCCACCCATGGTTACTTCCAACTTTTCTGAAGCCCTGATGATGTTTATTTTTCCATGCTATTCTTTCGCTTGATGAAATCAAAGCTTAATCAAATTAAAAATATTATACCGACTGTACAACACACCGATTCGTGCGCACTTAATTTATTATTATTTCGCATAAGAACTGTTTCTTACTAGGTATTGCCAACACACTTTTTTTCTGTCTCTGTTTTAATTCATATTAATTATAAATAAAGTATTTATGTACAGATAAAGATAGGCTATTTAAAGTTAATTTTAACCAAAAAATAAGATACTTTTATTTAGTACAAGTATAAAATGCTTTTAATACATGACATATTTAGGAAACAAACCGAACACATCGCGTAATGGGTGATTTTTTCAAAGGTTTGAGTCAATGAGTGTGAGTATACCGCGAATATGCTATGGTAATGCTCACGAGTGCTTTGCAGGTTGCGGACTTTCATAAATAAGTATGGATTAACGTATCTACGACAGGATCGGAGAAGGAATCAGCTACGGCGTGGAGACATTTCGGAAAACCATAAACAAACGAAACCAAGAAAGCACCAACCAAGCAGTTTTCGTAACCGCTAACACGTATTTTCTTACAATATACAATTACGTTTCCTCCTATTTTCTCCACATTTTCTTGTCATGGGGACTTTCGAGGAGGGCTTTTCACGTGTTAACCTAACTGAAGGAACATTTATCAAAGTTACGTAAACTTGAGGCCAGCGAAAGGCACAAATCGATCCCCACGCCACAGGAGGCACGATTCTTGGACGAGATAGTTCTCCATTATTTACACCTTCACTCCGTCGAGGACACACGCTGCTAGGCAAATTTACACCATTATAAGACGTGATAACGTCTTGATATACCGTCAACGCTTTGAGTAGGCCTAGGCCCACCACCTAGCCCTGTGGTTACAGCAAAACGGGAATATAATGCGGAAAGTTGATTGTAGTGAAACAACACTTAAATAAACACCTTATTCCTTGTTATATGCATGGTACCGCCAGGTTATTTGTAGAGCAAGAGTCATTAAAATATGAGATTATTTTTTGTANCGGGTTTATTTTACCACAGTGATGCATTTCTGTAGAGCGATATACTACGCTTAAATTTGCACATTTCATCGCTGATTTAGAAGAGGTAGTGGCCTGTTTAAACTAATGTATTTATAGTGGCATTCTTCAGCAATACCTCTTAAAAGATTATAGTCCATTTACGGTTACTTCCAACTTTTCTAAAGGCCTGTTAAAGTTCTACTTCCTAAATACTCCTCCGCCTCGTGCAAACAAAGCTTAACCAATTCTAGGAAATTACCCCAAAGGGACAACGCACCGCATTCGTGCGCACACAGCTCAATAATATTCCCCAATAAGAACTACTTCTTACTAGACGTTACCAACACACGTATTTTTCCNCGTGCGCACACAGCTCAATAATATTCCCCAATAAGAACTACTTCTTACTAGACGTTACCAACACACGTATTTTTCTCGGTTTTTTACTCACATTAATAATAAATACGATATTATAACTTATAAATAGAACACAAATAAAAGTTCTATTTAACCTCAAATAAGATACTTTACGTAACATAAATGGAAAACGCTTGTGATACATGGCATATTTAGGATATAATCAAACACGTCATACATGGAGTGATTTTACAAAGGTTTGATTTAAAAAAAATGCGAAGAAACCGCGAATAGACCGTAACTCAAGAGTCGTTCTGCCTTGCCCACAGTTAAGAATTATGTATCAGCTACTACGATACGTGACTTGCGATGCGGATGCTAATTATCGTTTCAAGGCCGCGGTGGCTAATACACTGGAGCAATCACTAAACGTCATTCAAAAGCAGAGTTGTTCGGAATGGCGCGAGTAACATGCGGAGAAACACCAATTTTTTATAGATATTTCATGAGCATCCTTCTCCACGGGTATCGCAACAGTAACANGTAACATGCGGAGAAACACCAATTTTTTATAGATATTTCATGAGCATCCTTCTCCACGGGTATCGCAACAGTAACAACACGAAGACATTCTGGCAATGGTTAAATACAAATCTGCGCGGTTCTGGTGTTTTTGTTCGCGTACAGCGAATGGTATGCCCGCACGGCAACAACCGATAAAACCAAGAAGTGTCAATGCTCGCTATAGTCTATCAGCAGTTCTTCACGATTTTTGGATGAAACCTTTGGAAAATCACCTTATGTGGGACGTGTTTGATTGTTACCTAAACATGCCATGTGCCGTAAGAGTTTTAAATTTATCTTTACATATTTAGTTAAATTAAACTTTTAATTATATAATATTTATAAATTATTATAGTTACTTTATAATGAATATGAATAAAACAGGGAGAAAACAGGGGTGTTGGTAATGCCTAGAAAAAAATATTGTTCAACTGAGTGCACACAAATGTGGTGCGTTGTCCCTTTGGTGTAATGTTCTAGATTTGGTTAAGCATGAGGCGGAGAAATATCCTGAAAGTAGAACTTTATAACAGTTGGAAGTAACAGTGAATGGACTACAGAAAGACTGCCATGGGGTCGCCAAACTGGTCTCAGCTGAAGTTACCTTCGGTCTCTTCAATCACGGCACTCAGTGCACAGCAAAAAAAAATGCACAGGGAAAGGGATTTAAGATTTTAAGTACACAACAGAAGTATAACAGCATCCAGCAAATGAAATCTCTTACATGTGAGAAATGCTCTCTCTAGTTCAGCCCTATATTTCAAAAAATGAGCTAGGAACGAAAACTTTTAATTAAAGTATACGTTGTATTCACTGTAGAAAATGTATAATAAAAGTCTTATAACTGGAGTGAGTTTGATGATTTGAACTTTNAGTATACGTTGTATTCACTGTAGAAAATGTATAATAAAAGTCTTATAACTGGAGTGAGTTTGATGATTTGAACTTCCGAACGATATATCTGTGACATGGGTCGTTTGCTAACACATCAACCTAATGACACATTTTGCAGGATTGCGGAAGTANCGAACGATATATCTGTGACATGGGTCGTTTGCTAACACATCAACCTAATGACACATTTTGCAGGATTGCGGAAGTATGTGTACATCACTGTGTTTACTATTACAGTGCTGGGTACTTTTTTAAGTGCTACTAATTGCCATTGCAAAGGCATTTGTTTTAGTTTTAGTAACTGTTCTGTTTCGAAATTCAGGTTTTTTTTTTTACGAAACTATTTTTAACGTGCGTCCAATGTGCTAGTCTACGAAAATAACGCGCACTTCAGACTATGCCTGCCGGTTCCAAGGATTTCACGCACATTAGAAACGTTAGGTCTGACTGGACCCGGACCCCGTTCATCGATTTGGCATACCACATGCCTATAAAACCAATATGGCCGCCACTAATCTGCCCTCGAGAAGCGAGCCTCCCAAATCATTCCGATTGATCGAAAAGTGCCTTTCTGTGGCTCGTTTTTGCAAGTGAGAGGCTGGGTGCTTTTCTGATGGAGAAATGGGAAATTCTAATGGAAAAAGGGAAATTTAGTTAAGGGCAAATAGTAAATTTTAAGGAGGAAAAAAAAAGGCAATTTTGAACGGAAAATGGCCGCCAAGGGACAGGAATGACAGAACATGAACAGCTCCGATACCCCGCGCCCCCATGCCCTTGTCCCCAAACATACTTTATCATTCTACTAACGCGATCACTGAACTCTAACAACAGCGATGTTCTTTCACTCACAGAGAACATAATACCTAAGAGAGAAAATATATTACTACCATGATTGTCTATGGGAACGCCCTGCAGCACTTTTCGCGCTCGACCGTTTCCTCTTGTAAAATATTTCTGTCTTAAAAGATCGTTAGTAAGAAAGACTGGCTTTAGTTTCCTGAGACGGAACTTCTTGTCCAAGTTGACCACGCGGTAAAGGAAGTGAGGGAAATGGGTAGCAGTNCGTTTCCTCTTGTAAAATATTTCTGTCTTAAAAGATCGTTAGTAAGAAAGACTGGCTTTAGTTTCCTGAGACGGAACTTCTTGTCCAAGTTGACCACGCGGTAAAGGAAGTGAGGGAAATGGGTAGCAGTCGAGTTCCGTGCCAACGATGTTTCGAACGGACTGTCCCTGCAGGGATGAAAATAAAAATATCCCAGCGTAAAAACGAAAGGAGTCTTATTGCTTCTCACGTCGGAGAAGGAAAGGGGGTCTTTTGTTGTCCGCGACCGAATCGGCGAAAGATTACCTCGAGAAAATAGACGGGCGGTGTTTCGGAGAAGAAGAAGAAAAAATAAGAGTGGTCCAGACGTTTCGCCGCATCTCTGACGAGAGCTTGATTGCGCTGGGCAAGGAAATCTTCCTGCCAGCGCGTCCGCGAGGAAAGAAAGAAAGCCAGAGAAATTATGGTTCGCGAGTGTACCTGGAAGTAAAACATATCCGCCTCGGGTTACTACTTCTCAGGAGCGCAGAACGAGAGCGCGCGCTGTTCTCGGTCGCGTGCAAGAAGATAACCCTTCCGGCAATATCCGAAACACGTCCATGCCTACGTTGAACATTATAGCACAGTACGCATTTACAAGCCTTCAAAGCCAAGTATTATGCGAGTCGTCTATACCGGATGATTCAAAACAACACCGACAACGCTTAGTATATGTTTTGCGGGACGACGGCAAAGCGATCACCCATGTCCGGAAACCCAGGCTAAGCTTTATGATACCCTTTGATGACACACTAACGTAGATGGGG
>NQII01004525.1:84160-99982 GCA_002778355.1 Clitarchus hookeri
TGTGTGTGTCTCTCTCTCTCTCTCTCTCTCTCTCTCTCTCTCTCTCTCTCTCTCTGACAAGAGAGTTTCTGGAATTAATGACAATAATAACACCCAAGGCGACCTGAAACTATTCTGAGCTCGCTTTTGGGATTCGGCCTACTGAATGACTCGAGGTAAATTTTTAAACGCAGTAAACATTAAAAAAAATTACTGTTATTAAAATTTGCAAGATCGTATCAAACGAAATCTATCTGTAATTATGAAAGCAGGCAGAGGGAAATAAAATGTTTATTGTTCTCATGGGGTTACGCATGTCTACATATAATGAAACGGCGAAAATTAGTCTAAATAGTTTGACGCGCTTAATTACATCCTATTAAATGTTTGATTTTTCTTCACGTTGCGTTTAAAATACTGTTATAAGTGGTGTAAACTCATAGCCTACAGAAAATTTTCCCAATATCGATCGTTGTGTTATTTGAAAACTGTTTACGACATTTAAAACACCCTAATCACAAACTAATACGTGTGACAACGCAGTNATCGTTGTGTTATTTGAAAACTGTTTACGACATTTAAAACACCCTAATCACAAACTAATACGTGTGACAACGCAGTTCAGCGATAATCTTTTAAGAAGGATCGAAATTGTTACAGGAAACACATTTTTCGGAAAACTGAGGTCTAATTCTAAAACCCCTTTCACACTGCGTTTTTTTCACGTTGTTTCAAGCAAAGTCTGTCAAAGAACGTTGGGTAAATGTGAACTCGCCGAAATGTCACTAGAATTTTCATGTCTGCAGTGTACATCAAACATTTTGTATATAGTACCAATTGTAACTTTTTTTTATGGACTATTTAGATCGGTCAGTCAAAATCGTGCACAACTAAACGGTTATTTCCGACCTCGCAATATTCTGAACAGGCGAGCAAAATTATGTAGCTAATAAATACCGAATGTATGTACGCTGTTGAATATGCAAAATACAAAGTAAAATTTTAAAATCTACAACCTTTAAATTATTTAGTAGAGCAAGTAACACCGCTAAGTTCCACTAGCATTTTATTTGAAGTTTATATTCCATAAAACAATTATATAACACTTCTTATGTTTGCTTGCATGATAACAGAAGGGCATCGTTCAACTTACACGATGTTTGAATGAAGAACTGGCTTGGTAACTATAGTAAAAAGACTTTAAGGTTTTCGAGTATTTCTGGGAATGTACGACGGACTTGGTTTCATGGAAAAATTTTACGGCAATATTTTGTCGAACAATCCACTTTCAACACTACTGCCGAAGACGAATTCTTGAGAGCGTGACAAAGGACTGACGAAAGTATCCACCCGTGGAATGAATGCACGGATAGAAACACGCGATTCCTCAACGCAGTTACACTAGAGGGGGGGTTTCGCAACTTGTCTGGGTCGTGAACTTCGGCTCGTTAACAGCTTGAGAAACCTCGACGAAGACATATGTATAAACCGCCGCGAACGCGGTCAACTGTTGAATGTCTCGGAAGGCATGTCGACGTGCTGAACTCACCCGGGTATCACTAACGACCCGCCGCAATTATTCCCAATTGGACAATCGCGATGCGAGATTGGAATTCGCAGGGTTACACCCCTCCGCTCCCAGCGTTAAAGTTGGCAGTGACGAGCAATCCATCACCAGTTCAAAGACGAGTAAAAGAATGAGAGGTCTGATCAGCGGGATAACATTCCAATTGAGATTCGTATGAGTTCGANCAGTTCAAATACGAGTAAAAGAATGAGAGGTCTGATCAGCGGGATAACATTCCAATTGAGATTCGTATGAGTTCGACGATCATCGGATATTTTCGGCTTCTCTCGCCGGACGTAACCAAGTCATTTCAAATAACTTTATTCAACACTCATTCACCTACCCTACCAGGTTTGTTCGGGGCCCATGTTCTCCAATAGAGAACATGTACGTGGTCCGAATTTCAAAAGAAGGAAAAAAATATTAAGTAGATCTAAAAAATATTTTCAGAAACAGAATTCTGAGATTTATAATTAGAATTATACCTGTTTTGATCATCATTCTCATTTTANCAGTTCAAAGACGAGTAAAAGAATGAGAGGTCTGATCAGCGGGATAACATTCCAATTGAGATTCGTATGAGTTCGGCGATCATCGGATATGTTCGGCTTCTCTCGCCGGACGTAACCAAGCCATTTCAAATAACTTTATTCAACACTCATTCAACCTACCTTACCAGGTTTGTTCGGGGCCCATGTTCTCCAATAGAGAACATGTACGTGGTCCGAATTTCAAAAGAAGGAAAAAAATATTTTCAGAAACAGAATTCTGAGATTTATAATTAGAATTATACCTGTTTTGATCATCATTCTCATTTTANAAAAAATATTTTCAGAAACAGAATTCTGAGATTTATAATTAGAATTATACCTGTTTTGATCATCATTCTCATTTTAAAGCGCGTACAGTCAAACAAGAATGACGTTAATGGTGATCACTGCATTTTTAATGCTCCAGTTAAATACAGCTTTTATTTCCAGAGTGCAGCCTTCTTACAAACAGATAAAAACGCGGTCCTCGCGTTTTGTTTGTATCTGGACAGTACTGTCGTGTAATATTCTGTAAGTTTAAGGCATTCTTACTTTTTTTGGCTCAAATCCAAGCGAACACAGTCAATTTAATACTCAACACCCAAGTTTTCAAACTGGAAAAATCTTGAAACTTGGAACACCAATCAAGTATTAGTTTTACTCATCAATCACAAAGAAGCTTAGAAAAATGAACAAGTGTGTGTACATATATATATATATAGACACACACACACACACACACACACACACACTAGCTGTGCCCGNACCCACCGCCGCCTTGGCTCTCCACGTCCGCGTACGGTCAAACGACTCCCGAAACATTACTTTTTCACAAAACTTTTGATATCTCTTAAAGTATAGGCGGGAATTGTATGCTATATGGGAAAACAATTGCTTGAGTTTTACGTATTTATTTATTGAGAAATAAATGGCAAAAATGCTTATTAGTATTTCTCTGTTATAGATAGATATATGCTATCGCGGAGTTTTTTTTTTTAGGTACTTTTATTATACACAATTCTTTCTACGTGATATTGTTCCATCTTAAAGGTTTAGGCATCGTACTGCAAGAGAGCACGCTGGAGGCAAACTTTTTTCAGGCTTGATTCACTATTATCGCCACAGCTTATTCCTTATGTTACTTTACGTAACAAAATATATACTAAAACCTGGCCAGAGAACATAGCTATGAATTTAAAAAAAAACGCGCAATTCCGATAAATGGTTCTTGAGTGATAAGCGCACGAACAGACAGACAGATAGAGACACGTTGTGAATGAACGTCGTACAAGTTTTCAAGTCGTGTGAATATCCCACTGTTATGTCCAACGCTCTGTGCCTATATATTTTTATTGTGAAACAACCGTAATGACCGCTACGGCATTCCGCAGCTGCCGAGGGCATCCGAGCACATCCGATAATTGCCGAACGCACTAGCATCAGTGCGGCTGGAGACGAAGTGAAGCGCTCCGACCCCAGATGGCGGTCGAGCGCGGCAGTGGAAAAAAACCCGGGGTAGTTAACTGACAAATTGACCGCGCTGGCTGCGGGGACCCTGGGCGAATTGCGGGTCAAATGGGGGAGAGACCCCAGCTGCGCAGTTGCCTACCGTTGAGGAGGGGGGTGGGGAACCTTTACGAGAGGGGCGTTGGGGCAAGCTTGCACCGNAAAAGGCCCCGTTAGAGGAAAATGTAAACAGTGTAAGCAAACAGGATGAATAAATATGAGGACAACCTGACTGCAACAACCCCCCTCCGCCGTCAGTCTTCCCCTGCTTCACCAAACAACCCTTTTCCTAGAAACCTCTAACGAAGCGCGCGCTTGTTTTAACAACAGACCCCCTCCCCCCCACGCAACGAGCACACGGGACAAGTTAATGGGACGGCAGAGATAAACGTTGACCGTCCCGCATGACAAATGGTCGGTGATGGGAAACGTCGCTGATATCATTTATATTTCGGGTATGTTAAAGCTAGATAGTGTCCCAGGAGTGAGATTTCGGGGGCTACCCCATCCCCACCACCACAGTTTCCGAAATCGCAGTATTATAGTAATATTTTACTTTCAGGCTACCATCAAAACGATTAATCATTAAAATGAAAGTTTGTGTCAGAATATCAATTCCGTACACCAACTCCTTTGTCGAAATTACTGGTGTTGAAATTCACAACCCGATCGTTCCCGGAGTAATAAATTCTGGGTAGAACACTGTTCAAATATTTTTTTTTGTGCCAGGAAACTACCCTCTCAAATGATCTAGTAGTGCTCTTATTCAAGTTAACAGGCAAGCTCGTAACAGTTTCATGCCTTGGTGGCCTCAATCCAAACTTTATCTCTAGTCCGAGACTGACAAAGAAACAGCTTCTTTTAAGAGCCCATAGAGCACAGATTGACGTTAAATAGGTCTTTGATAGCCGATTTAGACGGACCTAGAAAGAGAATCCCTAAGTAACAAATTGGGCACACTTTGTGAGAAAAAGATTTTTTCAGAGTGGCATATTTCGTTAGTTTGTGTACCGAACGTCTGTATATTTTATTACGGCGCAAGACATAATTCTAAAGTAATCCATTGGAGTAGATTCCGTAGAGTAAATAATGCGTAACACGTTCTATTCAAGATTTCGTATAGCTATCCCAAAGGATTTTTTTTTTTTTGCTGACGACAAATTGTAATAATGTGATAACTTTGAAAAAAAACCCCCTTCTGATTTCTCCTCTTGAATTTTCGGCGTCGCAAATATTTTCGTCGAATTATACATTATTTCCACAGAGTCCTTATAACTAAATTTTAAATAATATCCAAACTAAATTTTACCTCTCATACGCAGCTGCAATGTTGGTAGAGCACAATAAAAAATGTTTCTGTCAGTTAACTTATTTGAAAAAAAAATAATTAGAGCCACTTGCGTCTGGTTATTTTCGTTTTAGAGTAACGATTATCGCACATGTGAAATAAATATTCCAAAAGTTATGCACATAATATTTTATTAATCCACTGTAGAATTCGATGTTTCAGTACAAGAGTAGAGGGGAGAGATTTTGGCGGCTCTTAACACAGGGGTCTTGAGGGCCGGTGAGGGTGAAGCGAGGTGAGTATGGGATATGGGAAAGCGGCAGATCCCCGAGAAAACCCACCGTAAAGCGGAATCTTCGGCACGACCAAGTCGGGAATCGAACCCTTTTGGCCTCGATGGAAGGCGTGTGCTCCAGCCACTGCTCCACTACGGCCCCTTTTCCAGTACGAGAGAACTTCATTTTTGTTCGTGACAGAATAAATAAACCAAGTGGAGCTTTCAATATACTGGTTCAAACAACGGTGAACCAACTATGCGATATTTCTGTCTGGAAATGTCAAACGAAATTATTGTTGAACATTTTTTTTTAAGTATCCATATCACGTCGACGGGAGGCTTGTTCATTAAGTAGCACAACAGTGATTTATACTTGGGTAAGTTGATCCATAGCGACCCTTGTACCGTCCCACAAACCTGTCTCCGCGAGTAGAGTGCCCGCCTGCTATGGGCTGTTTGCGTAATGTTAATGTCGCAAAGAGTAATTTTGTTAAGTGGTTAATGGTAATATTTATATTAATGACTAAATCGTAACTGAAATAAAATATGGCACAATTATCTCGGGAAACGAAGGGTAGTTGGTCAGTAAAAATGTTTAATATTCTGTTGTCCTTACAGAAAGGTTCGCGGTTGAGCCGTTTTAATTTCAACCTTAGAAAAATGTCACTGCCCTTATCTGCCTATATTTTAACTGACACATTGACTGACCTGCGCCCAGTAAAGTTGGTAACGTGGGAGGGGAAGCAGTTCCATGTCTTACCGTTGAATTAAAAGTGGTAGTTAAACATTTGTGGATACTAAAATTATTTATTTGGCTTTCTGCTTTCGGTAATAATGAGGAAATTTATAAAATATTTACTTTTCGAAAATTCCACAGTTCCACTTGGCCAACGCATGAATAAAGTGATCAGGCCCATGGTATTGTTAATTTTACAAATGGCGGAAGAATACACAGTGTTCACACAAGCAGGGCTTAAAAAAAATGCTCAGTTCACCGTGAACAGCTTATAAAAGAGAGATTGGCTGAATCTCACGAAGATAATGATAGATGTATTTAATATAGACGAAGACGTTGTAAACATTGCGCGTGGATATTAGAATAAGGAGCAGATAAAAAATATAAGTTTCCTAGTAAATTTAGTTTAACGACCTCTCGTCACCCGTTAGAATGTTTTGGTGGTAACGTGGGTGGTGATCGCCAGCAATACCTAAGACAAATGCACGTTAAAACAAAATACAAACGGTTTCACATAGTCTTAATAGTTGAAAGTTTCCAATCAAATTTGTATATACTTAAACATTTATTGGAGAAAATATCATAATAATTTCCAGTAAAGTTATCGTCAGACCCAAAAAAATTTGAGTACAGTGCCTAGACCACCTGATTGACAGGCTATTATTCGATGGGTGAGTACCAAGCAGATGTGTGAAAAAATTTTCCCCACGTTTACAATTGGACGTCGTGTCGAGTTTTCAGGCTCGCATGGTGGAAGGCATTCGTCAGGCTGGTACTGCGAAAGGCAATGGAAACACTACATAATTATTTTGCTTGCACATAATCTGACGTTCAATGCGCCCATTGGGCTTAGCAAGCTACCGTACGCAAGACTATTTAATTAAATGTAAAAGTAAACAAGGGAATACTAAATCCTGTTCAGGATTGTTCCTATATGAACAAATACACGTTATGTACATTTAAATACGAGGCAAAAGAAAAAAACAAGAGGGGTGCTGCCTGAATTCTCTTGCAGGCTGGTCATTTTTTCATAAAGAACGTAACGAACTATTCATAACTGCGACTGTGCTAATGCAGTAACTGTAATTGCCAGCAGCCAGTAAGTATCCGTACGTAAACTTCTATAAATTTCGCTATGTAAATTCAATAACCGAGTTTATTAAAATCACATTCGCCACGGAGTAAAACATGCTGGTTTTGCCGAATGACCACCCATTTGATTACGAGCGAAACTGCAAACCAACAGCAAAAAGTTGCCACTACACACACATATATGTATAAGTGTGTGTGTATATATATATATATATATATATATATATATATATATATATATATGTATATATACACATACACACACACTAGGGCTGATTCAGAAGTCATGAGTCATGGCAACTATCGTTTATCTCCCAAAAATGACCCAACACAGGAAATGTACTATGTACAGTTGAAAAAGGTGATACCACGTGGGGTATGGATGCAGGAATGTCCGGCAAGTAAAAAAGAAAAACATGGCTGCTTGAAATCGCACGTTAATAGATATATTCTCGTAAAAACTGTATACACTCTCGTGAACGGGTACGTAGCGTACGTGTAAGAGCTGTTCAAAATCCTTCAAAGTGGTCACCTAGGTTGTCAACGGTTCGTTGCCTGCGATGAGGCAGACGGAGACGGGGAATACCATCGGCTGCATGAGATCCGTCAATGTGCGCCACCTCTCTTCGAAATCCTGTGACGATGTCTGCCTCATCGCTGGAAACGACCCTTGGACGATCTAGGCGACTACTTTGAAGGATGTTAAAACAGCTCTTACACGTACGAAACGTACCCGTTCACATGAGTGCATACAGTTTGTACGAGAACATATCAATTAAACGGTGATTTCAAGCAGACATGTTTGTCTTTGTTCCTTGCCGGACATTCCTGCATCCATACCCCATGTGGTGTCATCTGTAAAATGTACATGTCGTACACTTTCAACTTTCCTGTGTTGGGTCATTTTTGGGAGATAAACGGTAGTTGCCATGACTTCTGAATCAGCCCTCGTATGCGTGTGTGTGTTGTATAAAGTTGCAAATAGTATGAAATATAAATATGTTTAAATACGTTGTTACGATCAACAGTGAAATAAATTGGTCCTCTAAACAGTAATAAAATATATTTTGAAGATCAATTTTGCATAATGAACTAAGAAAAATTAGACCAGAATTTCGTACAATAATGGGTTAATGGATGCCACGAGAGACACGGTTCTGACTACCTGAGTAAGTGAGTGAAGAGATTTGGGCGGCTCTTAACAGCGAGATCTTGAGAGCCGATGAGAGTGATTGAGGTGAGTATGGAGTAGCGCCGGATTGAAAGGATGGGGGGACGGGATATCCCCGAGAAAACCCGCCGTCCAGAGGCATCACCCGGCACGATTCCCACATGCGAAAATCCGGGAGTGACCCCGCCGTGGATTGAGCCCGGTTCGCCTTTGGCGAGAGGCGAGCAGGCTATCTTCTCAGCCACCGCGGTCCCTATTGAGACCGCCTGAGAATCCACTTCCGTGGAAACCGTAGCTAGTGTTTGTCGTTCTGTTCTACAGCGTTGCAGGCGATGTCTTGGTGCTGATAGTGGACATTTTGAACATTTGTAACTGTTATTAAAAGTTGCACACACAACGTTCGCCTTACAACGCCGAATACAAGCAGTCCTATCCGATTGTCTTTAATGGTTTCTCTGTTATTCACGTTCAAAGAGTGTAAGCATTAATTTGGGACATACATTATTTGGGTGGACTGAATACAAAATAAATTTTGTAGCACATTGTTTCAAAAATGGGCTTATTTTTGGCTTCTTGTTATAAATACTGCCAGGCTAAAACGTATAAAAAAAACAGTTTAGTGAGGTTTTAAATTTTCGAGGCTTTTTGTTTGGTTATCACGTGACATAGAAGACGTGTTCTCTAATGTATGTTACGACACATTGCGTGAACTCGTCACGTCACAACAATTATCTTATGCACAGTATACAGTTGAAACTAAGCTTCTTGCCTCCCTACACACCGTCTGGGCTCTAAAAAGTATTTGTACACTTAAATGATCACATCATTTGACTAAAACACGATTCCGAGCTGTGGCCGTGTTCACATCGCGCCAACGGTCCTAAACAAGGACATGGTCCATTACTTTCCCGTTCCTGTGTGTCAGAAGAACCGGTCCGCGTCTAATGACTCCAATATCGACGATATGTTAAGTGCTACCTATCTACTCACCTGAACACTGCAACAGCAGCGCAACAAATGAAATTTTCCAAGAGGCGTGGACGGAAATGAGTGTAGAGGGGCGAACAAACGCTAATTTCGATGCCGTTCTACCGCGTGTATTTTCGTTAAAGAACAAAATTATCAAAACGGTACCCGTTTTCTTTTAAAATTGTTTACATTCTGTAACAATATTTATTATGTGTGAATGTTTAAATGTCACACTTATTAGCATAGTAATTAGGCCTTTAAGCAGCAAGTAACATGACTGAGGCAATACTGATTCAAAGAAGAAGTGCAAAAACACTTCTCCTTGTTTCTGGGTCCTTGATTATTGCGGGAAGTATAAATTACTCCCCTTAGGCTGAGAAAGGGTAAAAACCATAGACTAAAGATGAGAGAGACGGAATTTTTTATCTTCTGCGCATATGCCCAACATTGACCTACCTCACACCAATACAACTGACTTAAGTTGCATGGTTAACAGGGGATCCTATCTTATATCAACATTTATTTTGATTTTTTGGTCACCCAGAAGTATACACCTTAATTTTACCGGGATTTGGTATAATTTCATATATTAATGCACATGAAAGAGGAAAAAAATAAGTATTCGGAAATTTAGGTATAATTTTTGCAATAGGAGCAATTGGATTTGTAGGTTGAGCTCACCATATATTTACAGTAGGGATAGATGTAGATACTCGAGCATGCTTCACTTCAGCCACAATAATTGTGGCTGAAGTGTTTGTTTATATCTTAATTCTCAAAAGACAAACTCTTTTATTTATATGAATTAGATATTTTTTTACCAATTTGAGTACAATATTATTTAATTAAAAATTGGTTAGAGGAAGCAAACAAACATATCAAAGCACTTGTTTAGTAACCAGTTTTCTAACCGCAAATCCCGTCCGCGTCGTTTATGATATAGTTAATTCACGGTTACTTCCAACTTCTCTGAAGCCCCGCTGAAATTCTACTTTCAGGTTATCCCTCAACCTCGACTCAGGTTAACAAGACGTGACTTCTAATGGAAGAGTTTGGCACGGGGAAAATGTCCGCCGCAAGATGAGCAGTGTTCCAAAAGGTAACTTTTAATTAAATGTTTCAGCTACGTAAAAAAATAAAAGAGGAAAATTTTACTTAGTCACAAAGTTATTTTATATTTTAATCAGGATTATTGGAATTATACTGATTTTTAACGTAAGGAAATAGTAAAAATCTGGTACACATGCCACAGTAGCGCTTACCTAGTGACGAAAATATTTGGTTGGCAAACTTTTAGCATTGATTTTCCCAACGTAAGTGGGAAGAAGCCTTAACCAGTCCAGAAAATTACACCAACGGGACAACGCACCGCATTCGTGCGCACTCACAGTAGTAATAATTTGCTTAAGAACTATTTCTTACTAGGCATTACCAACACAACTTTTTTGCCACTGTTTTTATTCATACGAGTTATAAACGAAATATTATAAGACATCAATATAATATAACTATAAATTATATTTAACAAAAAAAAAAGTATTTTTTTGTTTTTTGACATAAGTATAAAACGCTTGTGATACATTTCACCTTCAGGAAACAACCAAACACGTCATACACGGGGTGATTTTTTTTTTAAAATTTGATTTTAAAAAGTGTGAAGAAACAGCGAATAGACCACAGAGTCGTATTGGCAGTAAAGGAGTTCGACGTCNAAATTTGATTTTAAAAAGTGTGAAGAAACAGCGAATAGACCACAGAGTCGTATTGGCAGTAAAGGAGTTCGACGTCGGGACGTGGACTGCTGTTTTTTTTTTCTGTCGCAGCTAGCGTGATCACTCTACGGTGAAAACATCAGCGCGAAGACCGGCGTGTTGTAATGGGAACGATACCGAACAAGCAGCGGAGCCACGCCACGCCGCCTGTCATGATCGCTGTGGCGCCGGCATAATAATGCGTGTTAACGCACGTGCGTGCCCTCCGCGCCGGGTACGGGCCCAGTGTTGCCAACCGTGGCCGAACTCGGCTACGTGTATGTTGAGTGTAAACAGGAAATCCTATGCTAAGGAAATTTCGCCTCAGTTCGTTAATTTTAAAGATAGGCGTTTCAAACATNGAGTGTAAACAGGAAATCCTATGCTAAGGAAATTTCGCCTCAGTTCGTTAATTTTAAAGATAGGCGTTTCAAACATAATGTATTCTTCGCTAATTTTTTCAGCAGAAGATCCGTACGAGCGTATATTTTCTATATAGATAGGCAGTAAGCACTTTTTTTGTAAAACATAAATTTTAAAAAATTCCTTCCAAACAAGATATACACGTTATGGAAAGATCTCCGCTGTAGGGAACTTCTCCTGAAAATTTCGTGAATAATTAAATTTCGTTTGAAACGCCTATCTTTAAAATTAACGCACCGAGGCGAAACTTCCTTAACGTGGGATTTCCTATTCAAATTTCGCAGCTGCCAGCCAGTAGGCAGTGCCCTTAACAACGAGGTCTTGAGAGCCGACGAGGTTGAGATGAGGTGAGAATGGAGCAGAGCCGGAATGAAAGGGCGGGGGAAACGGGAGATCCCCGAGAAAACCCGCCGACCAGCGGCATCTTCCGGTCGGCTACGTGTAGCCTAATTTGAAGGGCTCTTCCTATCAATCCTGCAGCCACGGGGTGTGTGAGGAATAAATTCTAAATAAATTCCTTCTCAGTGCATCGATTTTAAAGTAAACCTTTTCAAACAAAAATAATATTAAAGGTAGTTTTATCAGAGAATACGGAATTTTTTTTAAATGTTTGAAATTTCGTTATTCGTTACTTTTTTTTAAATGTAAAGTTTTATGTACAATGGAAAAAAAGATATTAAACATTAAAAATGTTTAAAATTTCTTAACTGCCAGTATTTGTTAAGAAATGTCACGCATAAATTTTTTTTTGTTTGAAACCGCTATCTTTAAAATAGATGCGTTGATAACGAATTTCTTTAATATTCACTCCCTTTTACACTCTGTAGCTACAGCCATATAGCTTGCAGCAGAATGGGTGTAGCCAAATGTCAAAAAGTAGCCAAATTGAGGTTCGATCTAGTGACTATTTTTTTGTAACTTATGTATTCGTATAATAGGTTAATTTCCTCCTTTCCCCAATAAAAAAAAACTGTTAACACTTCAGATTTTCAACTTGAAATGTTATCATTATTTTTAATTTTCAGCAAGAAGGTTTACACTGCATGGTAACGCAATATGTTCGCAATGCTTTCAACAATATCTGAATTTCTTCTTCGGAGTGTCTAATTAGCAATGATTGACTAATTAATTTGTAGATGCATGTTAAGTATTTACAATAATAATAAAAATTATTCTTCTGTTATAAAAATTTGTGTGCAAATATTTCAGGTACGAACAATGTTGCCAACAATCAGATGTTAAAAATGCCATACCAGGGCTCAAAATATCCCATATAACTACTGGATTTTCAACAAAATTAATAACGCAGGAAAAAAATAAAACTAATGACTTACATAAATTACCTTTTCCTCAGTCTTCGTACAGTTTCCAAATAATTTAATTTTAAAAGATAAACCTGAGTATGTATAAACGTACATACATTGTTACTTTCAGTTCCTGTGTACACAATTACATTCACTACACAAAGAGTAACTTAGCACTTTTCAGGTTTTGCATTACAGGTGAAGTTGTCGTTCTGCANGAGTGTAAACAGGAAATCCTATGCTAAGGAAATTTCGCCTCAGTTCGTTAATTTTAAAGATAGGCGTTTCAAACAAAATGTATTCTTCGCTAATTTTTTCAGCAAAAGATCCCTACGAGCGTATATTTTCTATATAGATAGGCAGTAGGTACTTTTTTTGTAAAACATAAATTTTAAAAAATTCCTTGCAAACAAGATATACACGTTATGGAAAGATCTCCGCTGTAGGGAACTTCTCCTGAAAATTTCGTGAATATTGAAATCGTTTGAAACGCCTATCTTTAAAATTAACGCACCGAGGCGAAACTTCCTTAACATGGGATTTCCTATTAAAATTTCGCAGCTGCCAGCCAGTAGGCAGTGCCCTTAACAACGAGGTGAGTGTGAGATGAGGTGAGAATGGAGCAGAGCCGGAATGAAAGGGCGGGGGAAACGGGAGATCCCCGAGAAAACCCGCCGACCAGCGGCATCTTCCGGTCGGCTACGTGTAGCCTAATTTGAAGGGCTCTTAGTATCAATCCTGCAGCCACGGGGTGTGTGAGGAATAAATTCTAAAGAAATTCCTTCTCAGTGCATCGATTTTAAAGTAAACCTTTTCAAACAAAAATAATATTAAAGGTAGTTTTGTCAGAGAATACGGAATTTTTTTTAAATGTTTGAAATTTGGTTATTTGTTACTTTTTTAATGTAAATTTTTATGTTAAATGAAAAAAAATATATTAAATATAAAAAATGTTCAACATTTCTTTACATGCCGGTATTCCTTAAGAAATGTCACGCAGAATATTTATTTGTTTGAAACGGCTATCTTTAAAATTTATGCGTTGATAACAAATTTCTTGAATATTCAGTCCCTTCTTACACTCTGTAGCTACAGCCATACAGCTTGCAGCAGAATGGGTGTAGCCAAATGTCAAAAAGGAGCCAAATTGAGGTTCGATCTAGTGACTATTTTTTCGTAACTTATGTATCCGTATAATAGGTTAATTTTCTCTTTTACCCAATAAAATATGCACTGTTAACACTTCAGCTTTTCAACTCGAAATGTTATCATTATTATTAATTTTCAGCAAGCAGGTTTACACTGCATGGTAACGCAATATGTTCGCAATGTTTTCAACAATATCTGAATTTCTTCTTTGGAGTGTCTAATTGGCAACGATTGACTAAGTCATTTGCAGATGTATGTTAAATATTTACAATAATAACAAAAAATTATTCTTCTGCTATGAAAATTTGTGTGCAAATACTTCAGGTTCGAACAATGTTGCCAACAATCAGAGGTTAAAAATCCCATACCAGGGCTCAAAATATCCCATGTAACTACTGGATTCTCAACAAAATTAATAACGGAGGAAAAAAATAAAACCAATGACTTACATAAATTACCTTTTCCTCAGTCTTCGTACAGTTTCCAAATAATTTAATTTTAAAAGAAAAACCTGAGTATGTATAAACGTACATACATTGTTACTTTCAGTTCCTGTGTAAACAATTACATTCACTACACAAAGAGTAACTTAGCACTTTTCAGGTTTTGCATTACAGGTGAAGTTGTCGTTCTGCANACAATTACATTCACTACACAAAGAGTAACTTAGCACTTTTCAGGTTTTGCATTACAGGTGAAGTTGTCGTTCTGCAGTTTTAGATGATTTTCCTATGCACTGGAAGTTGAGCAGTCAGTTTTATTGTATTGAAATGTCAACCTTATTACACAAATTGAGTTTAGGCTCTCCTCTTCCAGTAGCACTGTACCCTTTCCTCGTAGATTTATTGTTAGAAATTCTTTTAGCTGTATAAACACAAGATACATAAGGCACTGTGTAGCATATTTAATTAATTTTCATGATTTTGGTTTAAAATTGCGTTAAAACAAATTGCAAGGAAACATTTCAATTCAAAACTTATTTCCATTTTCTTAGTTTTTTTCNGTTTAAAATTGCGTTAAAACAAATTGCAAGGAAACATTTCAATTCAAAACTTATTTCCATTTTCTTAGTTTTTTTCCCCCTAATTTGAGACATCCTCATGCTAAAATTACCTTTTTTAGAGTTAAAAAAAAATCCCACGAATAGCGAAAAAATCGCACGAGTTGGCAACACCGTGTTCGAAAAGCATAGATAATTGTTACTTGCAGCCGAATATCCAGAATCATGTAGCCGACTTGGTCTTTTAGAATGGCAACACTGGTACGGGCGGAGTAATAGTATATGTCGCGAACGGAGGGAGGGGGGAGGACGAGTTTGTACCCATTCCATGCCGTGACCGTGTCAGCGGACAAGGACGCCGGGGAGAGGATATGCCCGACGACACGAGGAGGGGCCAATTACCCGCCCGCAGGAACCTGTTCCACCGCCAACAACTGTCGTCTCCGACATCACCATACCGCCGCAGCCAGGCCTCGCACTCCAACAAGGGGAAAACCTATTCTTAAGCCTCCCGCCTGCCTGGAGGCTTCCTCCCGCGTTTGAAGAAGCGATAAGGGCGACACTGCTTCGCGCATCAGTTACGCCATCGACACTAAGCGCAATGCTCTGAACTGGCGTGCAGTGTTCTCGTAGCACTGCATTAACCTGTGGCACTTTAAGCGATGACCCTTTTATTTTATCCGTGGTAAGACTGTAGGAAATTTCAATGCAGGGCCCTTTAGTAGTTTTGTATGTATCGGGCGCCTATATTTTGAGATACAATGCTTCGGAAAAGTAGTTTTTCGCCATTTTGGCTGTCTTGAAACTCGTCTTGGAAGCACTCAGCAGCCCTCGTCTGAAGCGTGTGTTCTTTTCGTAGATCAGCACTTTGGTCGCGTGTTTAACAAGTTTCGCAGAAAAAAACATGAATTTATAACACTCTTATAACGCACTTCAAGCGTCAGGCAGGTGGGAGCTTTAAAATGGTTTTCACGATGGAGCGGCGCGACGAGCTTCAGCCAATCCGAGCTTTCGACGCTGGCCCACGGGCGTCGAGAGCGTTGCACGAGCGACGAACATTGGCTTCGACGCTCGTCGTCG
>NQII01004525.1:100560-172035 GCA_002778355.1 Clitarchus hookeri
TAAATCGTGGGGTAGTGGGGTATGCTTCCGCAGATCCTCCCAAAACTAAATTCCTGCATACGTATCTGCGTGTCAGTTAACTTTAGTCGAATACAAATTACAGTAGTTGTTTTGACTTTGATATTTCTAGTATCAGAAAGCAGTTCTGTGTTGGGATTGGAAAGTTAGGTAACGCGCAGCTGGCACGCATTCTATACCCTCTTATTGCGTCTCAGGTTTGGTAACTTACAGCGACGGGAGCCGAGCACATCCGACGATTTCCGAACTTGCGTCGTTGTTTGTTTTTTTCTTTTTGGTAGCGGGTTCGGGTAGTTAAAAACTAAAGAAGTAAGCACGAAGACTCCAGAATTAGGAAACAGGCTCACAAAAATTTAGCACACACAACAATAATTTTATGTTCAAGTTCTGCCAGAGCGTTTTTTTTTTTTTTCAAATAAACAACGTTCTGCCAACGTTGGTTACCAGCGTTTTAAATAAATTTTACCCATTAACAAAAAAAAAAGTTTTAATTCTGTTTGTTACTATCACGTACCACATCACATTACGACCTGAAAATTCCATTTGTGGATAAATGGATTAGAACTCGCGCCATTTGGATGAGGAAAGTCTGCGACTGCGAACATCAGATCAGTGAAGAGTACGACTGCAGGTTGGACTATTGGACTGTCTGCGTGAGTGAAAGACATTACTAATTATGGCAACTGATAGACTGAACGTGTGCTAATGATGAGTATTAGTTAATTGACAATAACCAAACAGAGATATAAAGAAGGACTTCCTTAAAGTTGAGATATACATGAAATATTGCGCTCTATGGAATAAAAAGAGTAATAGCGGAGACAGATAATTTAATGCTGTAAATAATAACTGTGTGCATTAATTAAAAATCAAATTTAGTTATTTTATTTTTATTAAGACCTCCATCCCTCACGAACTCAGATACGCCCCTCAGGCATCTTGTAAGCAACTTGGCCACACAACTTCACACGTGTAATGAAGTTACAGTCTCTTTCACGTGCAACATTAATACAGAAACTTTAGTATATTTTGCCACGTTTCATATTGCACCTTACCAACTCTAAACTTTTAATATTTTTTTACGTGAGGCAACTTTGTTTTCTCACATTATTCAGAATGTAATCATTAATATATAATGTTGGCTTTTTTTAGTTTTTTTTTTTTTTTTGGGTATTGTGTGTATTTATAGTTAGTGTGTCACATTTCAATTAATAAAGACCAGATCGTGTTCTACTATTTTTATTTTTTAGGAACTAGCCTAGTTTGTATGTTGTGTCTTATCAAATACGTAATTATTTATATACCAAGTTGTTACTTAATCTTTTAAGTATTATTTATACGTCTGAAATTGTTTTTAGTGTAGGTAGTTGCGGTAAATGTACAAGAAAAATTGTAAATAGGCATTAGTGCTGAATTTTGTGCGTGTATAAATAAATAAATAAATGAAGAAGGAAATAATCTCTCAGTCTGAACGTTGTAAGGTGAAATCAGTTAACGTATTGACATTATTAGTCTGTAGGACAAGGACCAGAACGACAAATACATAAATCTGAATTAATTTACATTCGTTTACCCCTATACTTTTGTTTTCAGAATCTCCTTAATAAATATTAGTCGGCCACCAAGAGACATATATCACCAGGAACTGTCATATGGATGTTATTCTCTCTTTTCCGTAACTATTTAGAAGAAAGTACTGCCGAATTTATGTTTATCGCGAAACATTGTAAAACAATTTGTTTCCTGAAGAACACACTAATTAATTCGAGAGGAAAAAAAAAGTTAAATTACATTAACTGGCACAGTGAAAAAAAAAACTGATAAGAACGGGGTATGGTAAAAGTGCAGTAACGGTGGGTAAACACAGAAGAATATTAACTGTATTTGGGTTGCTAAACCCCGGGCGCAGGCAGGTAACAGCGACGCTTGACGACAAAGTACGTAGAAACAAACATGCGATTTACCACGACCTCTGCTGGCGAGTGTTGTTTCAAAGCACACCGTGTTTGAATTCCGACAGACGCCAAAAGCAGAGTGTTGTTCATGTAAACACATGGATTTCCCACTCACGGTAAATCCAAAGCTCATTAGTTATGCAGTGCTACGAGTGTTTCTGTTCACCCTGGTGTCAGGCTATTCGCACTGGTTTCAGGCTACGCGAGTTCGTCTTGTAAACAGAAAATATATGAGTTTGTGGTTATTGGTATCTTCTGGTAATGAAATGCCAAAACTATAACTAGTATAACATAAATGTTAATTTAAAAAATAAAATTTTATCACAATTAATGAGAAATATTTAACTTCCATGATTTTAGTTAATTATTAAGTTACTAACTAACGTCACGTAAGAGGGATCTACGATAAATCGCTGGGATTCGTGATCTCCGCACAGCTTAGAGAGAAAAAGAGAGAGAGAGAGAGTGTGTGTGTGTGTGTGTGTGCGGGCGTATGTGTTCACACACATACTGTATGCATATGTATGTATGTAAATATGTATGTACGTATACAGGATGATTTACGAAAAGTTGCCGCCACTCACAGGGCTTATTCCTCACATCATTTGGAGCAAAACATGTCCAGTAAATGTGGGTCCTATTCTCAATATTTACAGAGTAATTCGACATCTTGGAAATGCCTAGATTACTGCGCATGGAATTGGTTGAAGGATATTGTTTAATAAATGACTGCGCAAACACGTGAGGAACTACTTGCGCGCATCATGCGTGCCGCTACAGAAATCAAAGACAGCCGCGTGCAGCTACGTAGAGCAACACGTGCGGTTCATAAGCGTGCGGCCAAGTGTATGGAAGTAGACGGATACATTTTGGAACGTCTTTCAAATGTTTCGAATTACTCTGTAAATATTGGGAATAGGTCCCACACGCATAACAACATATGATGCTCCAGATGACGTAAGGAATAAGCCATGTGAGTGGCTGTAACTCCTCGTGAATCAACCTGTATATAGGTACACGTGCACATCTGAGACATTGAAGATTTGTACAAGCTCGAGCACAACTGCCGAAAGTACTTACCACAGAACTGGGCGCCCCAAATTTTCCCAACGGAAAACAAAAAAAAAAAGGTGTTTTGTATAACTCATACAAAACGCTAAAAAAAAACCGGGCAAGAGACTAGCATAAATATCTGGCGGTAACATTTCAAGTATTCTCATTTGTCTAATGGGAAAAGAACAAGGCGTGCAACACAAGTGAGTATGCACAAAAATTGCTCTTAATATTTCGTATTTTTTCCGTTATTAATAATCCCGTTTAAGTTAACACTCGTGGTGGTTATTACGGCACAAATTGCGCATACTTATCCCGTACATTTGTCCCAGACATAAGTGTCCTCTGCTCTTTGTGGGTGAACTTTTCGTCTTTAGCAAGCGCGTTGGCTTTTTTTTTTTGCCGATACACGTATTCCTATTGTACAAAGTCATCTTCTGTATGTGAGCAATTGAGAAAATGTTAAACAAACACAAGGTGGGAAAACCCTGATATACATTAGTAATTTGACAAAACGTCAATTTGAGCTTCGCGCGCGACATTAATCAACGTTGCAAACCAGATCGGCACTTTCGAAAAAAAAGTAATAGTTTTTAAAATATATATACCTGATTATTCAAATCCCATATTTTATTGTGTTCTTAAACATTTTCTGGCCTAAATGAAGCTGTTCGAGGGTACTGTTAAAAATTTAAGCGATAGCAAGGGCGATATTCTCATAATTTTCAAGCTACAAACGTCCTAACGCCCTTATCTGCAGTGTATCAGAATGACGTGTCGTAGCTCCATTAAATCGCGTGCTCNTTTTCAAATAAAAAGGAAACGGGTGTTTGCTTAGTCGTATTTTTGCCTTTTACAGTTGTCGTTTAGCAGCACGTCAGTAGAAATAAATCTTGCAGCCCACTGTTTTAAATAAAATTTGAAATGTGTACTTATATGTTCACGTCTCTGTGATAACCTCTATTTAAGACTTTGGGAATAGTATTTAATTTTCTGAATTTTGCTACTGTCATTTCGAAGTTATAATGCTTCCTTCTCAATGCTTAATTTTAATTGTGTAGTCCGTCTTAGGAGCAAACAGATGTAAATCGGCAAAAAGGTTGATTAATTAGGCTGATTCTTATGGGAACAAGGGGCGTAATTCGCGTGCGTACAATCTGAACGCTTCAATATGACGCCCGCACAAAAATTTCCTGGTGGAACCGTGCCTAACATTACTCCACCGAGCAACCATCAGTTACTTGAGCCAGTATTCCTTCTGCCTGCAGTACGGCCTTCCGCCATTAATATAAATTAACACTAATACAAACCTAATGCTTAGTTTCAAAAAGTCTATCAACAGACACTTTGAAACTGTTACGAAATAAACATGGCACTTTTGCTTCAACCCATGTAGCATTTTTTTTTGGTTGAACCAACGTTAACCCAACCTTTGCTTGAAGGTTGGGCAAACGTTGGAAAAATAACCCTGGTTGGACATCAAAATGACACTCGGAACTACGTTCGCCCAACATCATGTAATTAGTTAGCTGCCAACCATAATCAGTAATATTTTTTACAGCGTCCCAAACTATTATTTTCGACCAGTTTCCAACAGATGCAAATCTAATATGGCAGAAACACAACCACTAATTAATGTTGTTTTTGCGTTGGTATTTGTAGTATTTTGATAATTTGCTAATCAATATTCTTTTCTCATTCAGAAAGTAATTCACAGTCATTCACTCACAGATGGCAATGTTTTGCTAAGATGTGTTATTGCATACATAATGCCAACCAATAAACAACGTTCTGCCAACGTTTGTTACCAGCGTTTTAAATAAATTTTACCCATTAACAAAAAAAAAGTTTTAATTCTGTTTGTTACTATCACGTACCACATCACATTACGACCTGAAAATTCCATTTGCGGATAAATGGATTAGAACTCGCGCCATTTGGATGAGGAAAGTTTGCGACTGCGAACATCAGATCAGTGAAGAGTACGACTGCAGGTTGGACTATTGGACTGTCTGCGTGAGTGAAAGACATTACTAATTATGGCAACTGATAGACTGGACGTGTGCTAATGATGAGTATTAGTCAATTGACAATAACCAATCNTTAATTGACAATAACCAAACAGAGATATAAAGAAGGACTTCCTTAAAGTTGAGATATACATGAAATATTGCGCTCTATGGAATAAAAAGAGTAATAGCGGAGACAGATAATTTAATGCTGTAAATAATAACTGTGTGCATAAATTAAAAATCAAATTTAGTTATTTTATTTTTATTAAGACCTCCATCCCTCACGAACTCAGATACGCCCCTCAGGCATCTTGTAAGCAACTTGGCCACACAACTTCACACGTGCAATGAAGTTACAGTCTCTTTCACGTGCAACATTAATACAGAAACTTTAGTATATTTTGCCACGTTTCATATTGCACCTTACCAACTCTAAACTTTTAATATTTTTTACGTGGGGCAGCTTTGTTTTCTCACATTATTCAGAATGTAATCATTAATATATTATGTTGGCTTTTTTTAGTTTTTTTTTGGGGGGTATTGTGTGTATTTATAGTTAGTGTGTCACATTCAATTAATAAAGACCAGATCGCGTTCTACTATTTTTATTTTTTAGGAACTAGCCTAGTTTGTATGTTGTGTCTTATCAAATACGTAATTATTTATATACCAAGTTGTTACTTAATCTTTTAAGTATTATTTATACGTCTGAAATTGTTTTTAGTGTAGGTAGTTGCGGTCAATGTACAAGAAAAGTTGTAAACCGGCATTAGTACTGAATTTTGTGCGTGTGTAAATAAATAAATAAATGAAGAAGGAAATAATCTCGCAGTCTGAACGTTGTAAGGTGAAATCAGTTAACGTATTGACATTATTAGTCTGTAGGACAAGGACCAGAACGACAAATACATAAATCTGAATTAATTTATATTCCTTCACCCCTATACTTTTGTTTTCAGAATCTCCTTAATAAATATTAGTCGGCCACCAAGAGACATCTATCACCAGGAAGTGTAATTTGGCAACTGTCATATGGATGTTATTCTCTCTTTTCTGTAACTATTTAGAATAAAGTACTGCCGAATTTATGTTTATCGCGAAACATTGTAAAACAATTTGTTTCCTGAAGAACACACTAATTAATCCGAGGGAAAAAAAAGAGTTAAATTACATTAACTGGCACAGAGCAAAAAAAAACTGATAAGAACGGGGTATGGTAAAAGTGCAGTAACGGTTGGTAAACACAGAATAATATTAACTGTATTTGGGTTGCTAAACCCCGGTCGCAGGCAGGTAACAGCGACGCTTGACGACAAAGTACGTAGAAACAAACATGCGATTTACCACGACCTCTGCTGGCGAGTGTTGTTTCAAAGCACACCGTGTTTGAATTCCGACAGACGCCAAACGCAGAGTGTTGTTCATGTAAACACATGGATTTCCCACTCACGGTAAATCCAAAGCTCATTAGTTATGCAGTGCTACGAGTGTTTCTATTCATCCTGGTGTCAGGCTATTCGCACTGGTTTCAGGCTACGCGAGTTCGTCTTGTAAACAGAAAATATATGAGTTTGTGGTTATTGGTATCTTCTGGTAATGAAATGCCAAAACTATAACTAGTATAACATGAATGTTAATTTAAAAAATAAAATTTTATCACAATTAATGAGAAATATTTAACTTCCATGATTTTAGTTAATTATTAAGTTACTAACTAACGTCACGTAAGAGGGATCTACGATAAATCGCTGGGATTCGTGATCTCCGCACAGCTTAGAGAGAAAAAGAGAGAGAGAGAGTGTGTGTGTGTGTGTGTGTGCGCGCGCGTATGTGTTCACACACATGCTGTATGCATATGTATGTATGTAAATATGTATGTACGTATACAGGATGATTCACGAAAAGTTGCCGCCACTCACAGGGCTTATTCCTCACATCATTTGGAGCAAAACATGTCCAGTAAATGTGGGTCCTATTCTCAATATTTACAGAGTAATTCGACATCTTGGAAATGCCTAGATTACTGCGCATGGAATTGGATGAAGGATATTGTTTAATAAATGACTGCGCAAACACGTGAGGAACTACTTGCGCGCATCATGCGTGCCGCTACAGANTGAAGGATATTGTTTAATAAATGACTGCGCAAACACGTGAGGAACTACTTGCGCGCATCATGCGTGCCGCTACAGAAATCAAAGACAGCCGCGTGCAGCTACGTAGAGCAACACGTGCGGTTCATAAGCGTGCGGCCAAGTGTATGGAAGTAGACGGATACATTTTGGAACGTCTTTCAAATGTTTCGAATTACTCTGTAAATATTGGGAATAGGTCCCACACGCATAACAACATATGATGCTCCAGATGACGTAAGGAATAAGCCATGTGAGTGGCTGTAACTCCTCGTGAATCAACCTGTATATAGGTACACGTGCACATCTGAGACATTGAAGATTTGTACAAGCTCGAGCACAACTGCCGAAAGTACTTACCACAGAACTGGG
The DNA here is from genome assembly GCA_002778355.1 of Clitarchus hookeri. Lineage (NCBI taxonomy): Eukaryota > Metazoa > Arthropoda > Insecta > Phasmatodea > Phasmatidae > Clitarchus > Clitarchus hookeri. The sequence continues at coordinate 108,103 of NQII01004525.1, forward strand.
CGCCCCAAATTTTCCCAACGGAAAACAAAAAAAAAAAGGTGTTTTGTATAACTCATACAAAACGCTAAAAAAAAACCGGGCAAGAGACTAGCATAAATATCTGGCGGTAACATTTCAAGTATTCTCATTTGTCTAATGGGAAAAGAACAAGGCGTGCAACACAAGTGAGTATGCACAAAAATTGCTCTTAATATTTCGTATTTTTTCCGTTATTAATAATCCCGTTTAAGTTAACACTCGTGGTGGTTATTACGGCACAAATTGCGCNTATTTCGTATTTTTTCCGTTATTAATAATCCCGTTTAAGTTAACACTCGTGGTGGTTATTACGGCACAAATTGCGCGTACTTATGCCGTAAATTTGTCCCAGACATAAGTGTCCTCTGCTCTTTGTGGGTGAACTTTTCGTCTTTAGCAAGCGCGTTGGCTTTTTTTTTTTTCCGATACACGTATTCCTATTGTACAAAGTCATCTTCTGTATGTGAGCAATTGAGAAAATGTTAAACAAACACAAGNTGTGGGTGAACTTTTCGTCTTTAGCAAGCGCGTTGGCTTTTTTTTTTTTGCCGATACACGGATTCCTATTGTACAAAGTCATCTTCTGTATGTCAGCAATTGAGAAAATGTTAAACAAACACAAGCTGGGAAAACCCTGATATACATTAATAATTTTACAGAACATAAATTTGAGCTTCGCGTGCGACATTAATCAACGTTGCAAACCAGATCGGCACTTTCGAAAAATAAAAATAGTTTTTTAAAATACGTATACCTGATTATTTAAATCCCATATTTTATTGCGTTCTTAAAAATTGTCCGAGGGTACTGTTAAAAATCAAGGCGACATCAAGGGCGACATCAAGGGCGACATTCTCATAATTTTCAAGCTGCAAACGTCCTAACGCCCTTATCTGCAGTGTATCAGAATGACGCGTCGTAGCTCCATTAAGTCGCATGCTCATACACTTTGCGTAACTTTGTAAGGCCGAATCATTCGCAAACACCCTTCCCGGCCCTTCATTTCTTCTGTCAAGCCACCCTCTAAATGCCTCGGTGTGACTCAACGCACAGGAAGAAAATAGCGGCTGTTACGTCACGAAAGCGTCGCCTAGCTACGTAGCTCGCGGGCCCAAAAAGTGGCGAATCTCGAATCTAACCGCAGGGTAGAATAATATGAAACGCCCGGTATGTGCAGACACCACGCTGGCCAGTTCCATACGTGATTGTTAAGAGATGTGAACTTTTTTTTTCTTTCTATAAACTGGCCAACCAACACCAGACGACACTCGTTCGTTATACACGACCGCTGTGGCGTTCACGNTTTTTTCTTTCTATAAACTGGCCAACCAACACCAGACGACACTCGTTCGTTATACACGACCGCTGTGGCGTTCACGATTACCATATATTTATAAAAATAAAAATAAACTGTTACCATGCGATGAAAAATTCTATAGTATGTATTATCTAAATNATTACCATATATTTATAAAAATAAAAATAAACTGTTACCATGCGATGAAAAATTCTATAGTATGTATTATCTAAATTAAACAGACAAACTTTGGCTGCTGGTTGTACGAAAAAAGAAAGTGAAAACACATACGACTTATGGCTTAAAGCGAATCCTAAGGGCAGTACACGCATCTTTTAAGTTGGACATGAAACACCAGTTTATAACAGATATTGGAGAATATTATTTTTTTTAATGGAACATTGAGTTNCTTTTAAGTTGGACATGAAACACCAGTTTATAACAGATATTGGAGAATATTATTTTTTTTAATGGAACATTGAGTGTCTGGATAATGCGAAACGGAAAGAAACCACAGTACCTGTCATTGTCTTCAGATTATGTCATGGAAATAATCACGGTTACTGCATTTCGACTTTTAATCTCCATGACGCCGTGGCATGAAACTGAGATTTGAAATATGGATTATTAACCTGCATAACACAATTAACTCCACGCATTATCCAGACACTCAGTGTTCGATCTCCAGTGTTTGTAATGAACTGGTGCTTCAGGTTCGACTTGAAAGATGTGTACCAACCTTAGGTCGTGAATATGCTTTCTCCTTCTTTTCTCGTGATTAACCTGCAGTCGAAGTTTGTCGTCTAATTTAGATACACTTTATATATGGACTCAGTTTTTCTAGAAACGAGTATTGGAGACCTCCGAAAAACGAAACGAATTAATTGGCCGTCACCTGTGATCAAGGAACCATCATTTCCCGATGCGATGGACGGTTTAAGGAGGATTCACATCGAAGTTGAAATGGAGCTCGTAATCTCTTTGCTTTAACTCTGTGTCAAGATATTTTTTTAAATAAAATATTAGCTGCATTCTCGGCGAAATTAAGGGCCTTGGCCGCGAAAAATATTTGATATTTTATATTTGCACTACATAATGTTCAACAGTAATTACGTTTTTTTTTTGCAAAAATATTTTTTTGATCATATAGTTTTTGCATAAAAAATTATATTTCACACTGAAATAATATGCGAAGAGCTACTTCAAGACGTCTATAAAATCGTACAAAGAAATTATTGCGCAGTTTCGAAAAATTGCTGTAAATAAGGAAATTCTTGCAGACTTTTGATTTGTGGCTGCCCCTGAATTTTCGTAAAATAGCTTTTGCTAAGCGTACCTGAATAGAATTAAAAACGAGGCCTTTCAGTTGCCCTTGCTAAATTATCTGCAAATAGTTTGGTTTATTTTCTTGGTACATAAAAAATAAGTAAAATTTGTACTTTAACGTGTAGTTTTGCAAAAACTATTATATCTGAAAAAATAAATTATCTGAGGGAAAATTAGCCACAAATAATGTCTACAAGTTGAACAGTAGGTATGTGGCACAAATATAAAATAACACATTTTTAAATGGCGAGCACTCGTAAACGTCGATTATTTATTGAATAATAAAATTTAATTCTATGCTGCGCATCGACGTGACAAATAAAATTAACTCTGCATTTAAAGAAAAAAAAAATGGACTATATGGCCTGTTATAACCGTTATCCTTACTGACATACAAATTTATATTATTAGGGAAATGACTGCAATACTTAATAATCTTAACGTTAAGTTACTGCAAAAATGGCCTCGGAATACGGTGAATATTCCTAAGTTTTCCTATTAACTCGCACTTCTCTCATGCTACGGCTTGGAAGCTACAAGCAAATTTTCATTTTCGAATGAATTCTAAACACACACAAAATAATGAATACCACAGAAAATACCTTATATGGGTTGTAAAAAAATACTGCTTCATAGTGTTTGCAAATGCAGTTATTCTGACGAGAAAAAAAATATGTACGTACGGAAATTTCGCAGCTGCGGCGATGACAAAAACAGCAAACGCGCCCACTGTATGTGTGTGACGTGCTCGAAACATGCGACATTCGGCTGCGAGCGATTTTTTTTCCCGAACGGCGCCTGTTTGTGTGTTTGTGATCGCATGCGGCTTGCATTCGACCGCGAAGCGCGCTTTGCAAATTCCTCCCCCCCCCCGCCCCCCCNGTTGTTTTCTTCATCAAAAAAGTGCCGATCTGGTCCGCAACATTGATTGATGTCGCGCGCGAAGCTCATATTGACGTCCTATAAATAAAAGTGGCCTCTGCTCTTTGTGGGTGACCGTTACGTCTATAGCGACCACGTTGGCCTTTTTTTTTTTTTGCCGATACACGGCTGCCTGGTGTATATGATCTACTGTATATCTAACATAAATACTGTACAAAATGTTTATATTCTAAGATTATTGTCTAGGGCTATGCCGACCTCCCGTGTCGCAGTTGCTCTGCCCCCATAGCTCAAGGACAGAGTGGCCCGGACCTGTAGTCGGAGGGTCGGGAGTTCGCGTCCCTGTTCCTCCGCGGCAAATTTTCAGTTCACATGTGTACAGAGAATTTGTCAACAGGTCGGTATAACTTGAGCTCGTCAAACGTCAAAAACACACACACACTGTCGATCGTCCCACACGCTCCGTCCAACGGCAACCGTTATGTCAATAAAGTCAACTTAAATAAAAGTCGGTTGGTGCGCCGCCGGTCTGGGGTGCAGAAGGTTCTGGGTACGAATCTCAGGTAAGGCATGGACGTTAGTTTTAAGTTAAGTCATTTGTTAGCTTGTAAGCCATCCCCGTCCCCTGACAAGCCCTCAGGCATAAAACCGGAGGGCGTTAATAAGCACTTTCAAATTCCAATTCCAAAAAAAGGGTATTTAATTTTTTAATTTCAGGGCTACCAATTCTTCCTGTAAATAAAACTTCTTGAAAAATTATTTGTAATCTATTAAAAAATATTTATAATAATTAAACAAGCGAATTCGGTACATCAATTTTTAAGCATGGTGAGTTTTGTAATCAGTAGTTTTTATTATAGTAGAATTCAAAGGCGTACTGACTGGCATGAGCGCTTCAAAATTGTCAGTAAACAGCGCGTACATCTTTGGAATTCAATATTTTGTAATCTGCACTGAAAAAAAAATTTCCGCCTCTAAGATGGGCGAAAATGGACGTGATGAGAGAAGCTCGAAGCTTCGTCGAGCCGGCTGTCCTACACGGGTAGACCTATCGTTCCGGTGTACGTGGAGAGATGATGGAACGTGGAGGTGGGGGAAACTGGAACACCCCAAGAAAAACCCCATCGGCAACGTCAGCTTCGTTTCCCACAGTAGCGAAAATTCCGGACCTTTTTCCCTTGCGGTTCGAGCCCGGATAACCACGATGAAACTGACACACAGTTACAATTTTCCTTGTTAAATTTGCACGGAAATGTACAGTAAATAAACAGAAACGTGATCCGCGCTGACAAAAAAAAACGGAGTTGAGTTCTGGACACACGAAATACGGAACCTCTCGGAAAAAAAACGGAAATAAGTTCAATGCACGTAGAACACTGGAACCTCTCCGTCCAGCCAGAAGAGATCGGGTTTCGTGGAAGAGCAATGCGTTCTTAGTCGTTTTAACCAGAAAAGAATCGTTCCTGCGCAGTTACCACTACTAGGTCACTTACTCTAGTCCCTTGTTGAACATCAACAAGTTGTACAAGGGACTTGTAGCATATGGCAACTATTAAAAAAGTCAAGCACTAATAGAATGTCATAATAAAAACCTGCCGTTCTAACAACGTGGTTGGGCAGCGAGCCCATTGCCGTGACGCAATTGAAGGTAAGCCATTTTACCATTTTAGGACACAAAGAGTTTAGAGTCCCAGTTAACGAATCGGTGTACGTTTGTGTTAATCTTATCAGTTTTGTAAAGTGAACAATGTTACCGATCTATGTTGGACATAAGTAAATTAAAGTCGAATAAACCTTTTTCTAAAAAAAAAATTAAAAAAATTAAAAAATTCTTAGATTCACGGACTTTAATATTTCGATTCGTGTTCAAATTCCGATCAGGAGCAAAATATATAAACTTATTTCTGTTTTTTTTTATTAGCCTGATGCCATGGTGGTTCATCCTCCTTAACAAAAAGGTAATGCCAAAAAAGAATATTAAAAAATATCCGGATGGGTTGAACAATTTCGTGGAATTTTTTTTTTCTACGAGTGCAGCCGGCAGGTTTAATTTAAGTAGGCGGTAGTTTTCAAGTAATACTCATATGCGAAATCGTCGCTGTGTAGGAATGCACTGTCGTATGCAATAAGATTTCAAGAGCAAGTAAATCTGCCTAGTTGTAATAGCACGAGCTATACTCGGTCTTGGGCCTCAGTGAATTAACTATTCACGTGGATTATAAATGGCGTTGAAAGCACTTGCTATTTTGGCCGGCCATCGCAGCGTTCAGCACGCTATTTCCAGACGCCGCGCAGTTAGAAAACATGCAGTTCCCTGCCAATTTTTAGCTCAAAATGCATGAACCAAGTGGACATTAAGTATGATACACAGCCATCACAGCCATGATCTTATTTGTTAACGGGGCGCTCTTAGCCATGACGGCCATTCCGCACCCCGGCCGCCCAGTCGGCGGGGAAGAGGGATCACGCCCTCTCACCGCAGACATGTAGGAAGGGGAATAAATTTACGTTTTATTGGCATCATAATACAACAAACACCAACATTAAAAAAAAAAATCATCGCCCCGTTTCCGCAAGTATATATTTGATATCATGTTTTTCTCTTTCTTTTCCCCTTCTTGTTCCAACCAACTCTCTAAAAAGAACTACTCTCTCTCTCTGTCTCTCTCTCTCTCTCTCTCTCTCTCTCTCTCTCTCTCTCTCTCGCCTTCTCAGAGGTAGCGAACCCTTGGTTCACGGGCCATTTAAAGGCTGGCCAAAACTCCACAATTAATTCAGCGAATTTTCCTGTTATTTCAATGATAAACACCAGTAATGATAACGTATCAAAGCAATAATTAAAAAATTTCATTAGCCATATATGTATGTTTAATAGATTATGTTAGTTATTCATAAAAAAATTTCTGGCGTTTAAATGGTTTTAACTTGTGTTCATTTTAATAGTCCACTAATAAAACTTAGGTAATTATTTAAATTTTTTTTTTTACTTATAACTTAATATCTTATCTTACAATGCTTGTTCCTGAGCGGAACAATGATGATAAATGAATTGAATTTAATTATCGGGTCCAGCTTCGGACATGGATGTCGTGTTGTACTTAATTTAAACTGTCATCCATGCATAACAAACGATTAGGTCGATAAGGGCTCAGAAGCTTTTAGTGATGGGTATCTTAAATTTCGGCTCTAACAATTAATAATTCAACCTTTTCGCCACTATTGTAGCCATGGTATTAGCGTGTGAATACAAGAAGGGATTGAGAGGAGAAAAATCTCCACAATCGAAATCATTTGGTCATCAGAGTGGGTCACGTAAAAAAAACGTACTGATGGTTAGAAAACACGCGTACGTAAGCAAGCTAAGTTATATGGTAAGAACATATTTTGTAATTGGCGGAACTCTGGTTTTCTGCTTTTGTAATGGCCCGGCTCCTAAAGCCGCAGATTAAGAACTATTGAAATTTAGCATGATTTAAATATTTCACCGGTCAATATTCTCAAGTCATGTACTACGAAAGTGATTTATGAAATGGAATGAATAACACAGCTTCCATTGTACCATCTTACTCATCTCGTAAGTGACCACAGGTTATCAAATACACATTTCATTAAAATGTAACGTCAAAATTTGGCATGCAATATATCGCTTGTGGAGAAACCTCATATAAATAAAAGGAATGAGGGTTTCCGTCTGTTGAAACATTTAACAAGCACAGTTCTCGTGTTTTTTTTTTAAATCGTAATGAATTATAAGTTAACGAACAATAAAAGTGTCGCCATAACTTCTGGTTTCAAAACGCATGTAAAGTTTTTATATTATGAAACATGTTTTGAACAAGGGTAGTCGGAAAGACACCTTATCGCAAACCTCTCTTAAATAAAGCGTCAATATTCTAGAATATTTACTGGTTTGATCCTGCAAAAACGATCTCCTAAATTCTACGGTAAGTACCAAGGAAGTAATGGTGCACTCCCTATTCTATGCAAAATTCAAAGACCATTTCACCCACCAGCTTAAAGTGTAAGCAACTCTTGGCGTAAATCATTACCAGAAAGTAGGGACTCGGGTTACTGGATAACGGTTTTTAATAAATATGTAAGTAACTTTTAGAGGTGAGTGCCGAGGACTACGCGATTGGATATCTGGTTAGTGGAACGCGATTCTACATTTACGCGTGTTTCATCGTGAGTGGTTTCATAGCTGCTTGCACCGAGTGCTAAGTTGATGTACGCCCCCCCTCCTCCTTTCTCGATAACGAAAATTCCATCATCCTTCGCCTTTTTATGCATAAGCCTGCAATGTAAAAAATTAACTTTAACTTTTCAATCCTCACCCGAGAATTACGTAGAAACAGGGGTTTTTAATTAACTGTTCGAGCTTAAGGACAATGCTTAATTGAGTAAAATAACATGCAAGTATTTTAATTGTGTGCTGGTTTCCCAGTTATTTAAACTGTCTTAGTGTTTTCAGTACCACGTGATTTGCACAAAAAATATTTCTGAACAAATCGGAAACTATTCAACAAACATCATTATGCAGATAATTGCAAGAAATATTCAATATTAAAAAATCGTAAATCGGTTTCTTCGTCTAAACATCGCTACTCTTAGCCAGTTTATCAGCACTAATTTATTACTTCAGTTAACCAGAATCCAGCGGAAACAAGACATTTTATTAAAAAATTATATTATTGAGTTCTTAATAATGGGATTACTTATTAATAAATGTGTTTACAGTCAGCATTTATGTTATTTTAGAAAAAGTTATTTAAAACGCCTCAAGATAATAGTGATGAAAAGCACTACGGCCTCTAAAAATATGTATCCTGTAATAGTGGAACAACTGGAAGACCAAAAACTGTCAATTATGCAGTAATGTAATTTGATAGACTATAGCGCCTAAATATAAGCACATACTCCATCTACTATGACGTATTAGACAGAAGAATAAACCCATATTGTGGCAACATGTTAATTTGTGGCAGTCAGACCTCTCTCTGTGAAAAATTAATTTTCCAACATTATAAAATAAGATCAGTTTAGAGACGGTTTATTTCAGCAAACGAAATTAGTCTTACACTAATAATGGTGTCAAAAAAAAACAGCAATTCTAGTTTTTACTTTAATTCAGACTAGGTTATTCAAAATTATTTTATTGATGCTGAGATTTTGTTACTTATAGGAACATGAAAACCAGTTCTTGGCTAGCAGATAATAATGATAGTATTAATTATAGAAAAGTAGTGAATAATAAAATATAACATATTTCCAAAAATTTTAGATAGCAAATGATTTATCAGAACAAAATATGTATATTCATTATTGCAGTATGCTTTTGCAGATAATGAGTGAAACAATAGCGCACGTACACTCTAAGAAATTGTTTGCAATTATAACACACCAGTGTGTATGTATAGCGAGACAGAGCCGGTGGTATAGTTTCCCTTACATCAATGGTGGAGTTCCTACATTTGCTCAGGAATCAGTCAAATGCATAGGGAAGTTACCAATTATGTATCGTAGCGGTGCTAAACATTCCTATATTCGCAGTCTGATATACTATTCTCATATAACGTGTAGGTTAAAAACCTCCATGAAAGTTTAGGAAGTTTACTAGAAAAGGTTTAGCAGTGTTATTTCACATGTCAACATCTTTCGGAACGTCGTATTTCAATTCAGAGTTCCCCTCGTTTACAAAGAGCATAGGTATGTAATTTTCCTGTTCAGCCGATACAGGGGTTGTTGAGAGCCGCTACCACAGACGTCTTGCGCAGGCCTGACGAAAATGCGGTAAGTTTTGGAACTCGTGCATAAAACACGAAACCAAAGAAGTGATTGCACCTAGCAGGTGAGCGCCTTCACACGTGTAGCATTTAGGATAGTTGAATAAAACGAAATTTTTCGTTGATTTCAACGTACCGATTAATAATTAGTCAAGATATACAAACTAGTTTCGGCGTCACGTAACTGAGGTCGCAACCTCTATTTTTTCTCTACTACATTTGAGGGTAGCGACTGGTTTTGCAGCGGATTGCAGATGTTCGTTCATTTTCATGAATTGCCACTGCTCCATTCTAAATACTTTATGAGATATTTACAATAATTTCTTATTTTAGGTCCACCTTGAAGTGCGGATGACGCTGTTGGGAACTTTTCTCGACCATAGGTCGAGTACATACCTTCGAATTATTTGTTTCATAGAATACGCAGGCGGAGCTTGTCGGCGTTATTCAGGCAAATACTGTATACAAATAAATGTGGACGACATGGCGAAGACAACTGGCTTCCTCCACGAGGAAAGTAACGGCGGTTTGGGGACCGGAATATACTCATTTCCTCCTCCAGAAACGTGTACACAGTAAGGTACACCTCCAATCTTATTCTGGAATTTCCTAAATACTCACCAAAGCAGTTCTAAAATTACGTACGCCCGAGATAATATTTGTTTCAATCGATGAGTGAATTATGCAACGACACATTAACTTACACTATCTGGCACTTCGATATTACCCACATCACATTATACAACGATGTTTTTGTGTCTGCTGGTGATTGAAGGAATAAAATATGCTTATCCATTATCTCGCAAGCGCTGTGGAGATCACGGTCTCATCCCTACAAATCCTGTTCACAAATCCGCGCGCATGCAGCATATGTTTTCTGAACGTCCGTCAGGTCTTGATGTTCTTCTCTGGCTTACAGAAAAAAAAAATGACGCAAATCTTACAGAAAATTTGGTGATTGAAATAGAACGATTACAAAGAGAGAATAATGAGAGGGCATACACAAAACTGCAGAATTTATATTATGCCGTCGTGTCAAAATGTACCAGAAATGCGTTCTGCAATTAAGAATTACAGAATCCCTTTATGGTAAGTATATTAAAAAAATCACCATTCAACAAGGAAGCTAATTAGCTATAAATAATTGATAAGGTAAGGTTAATTTTGACCTGAACCAGACTGATAAGCTATCTCTAATATTTAATAGTTTTTATACTCCGTTCNATAAGGTAAGGTTAATTTTGACCTGAACCAGACTGATAAGCTATCTCTAATATTTAATAGTTTTTATACTCCGTTCAGAAAATCCTTGAGCAACGATGACTACGGTTAGTGGATATTTTGTTGTACATTCTCACTTTACGTGAAGCTATCGGTATTGCTAATAACGAGTAACTGAAACGCGTTTTTTTCTTCACACCTTCTCTTCATTTAACTAGTCAATTTTATATAAGCGATGTAGTGTTTTAGAAGAATTTTGTTATTCTCTAAAATATAAATGCTCTACACCACTGAATTTTTGCTTTTGGATATCGCCGAATGACCTTTAGAAAGTTGTTGTCTGGAACGACAGATATCTAGCGCTAGTTTCTTAATCTTATAAACTGGACCTTACGTCCTGAAAGGGCTGAGTGAAAGTAACTCGTGAGACGTGACGCTGAAAAGCCGAATATCTGCCGGTCTGGCGAGCAAAAACGTGCCAATTCTGTGGACGAGGGGATGTTATTTCTCAGCGGCGTGTGACTCTAATGTGAGCCACATGGTCCTAAATTGCGGATTGCCCACCCTTTACAAGATCCCCTTCCCTGATAAAAAATAAGAGAGATGGGGCTCGCTTCTGGAGCTAAAAAAAGGAAGAAAGAATAAATGTGGGCAATTCTTTAGAAAATAATATCACGTTGGCGATCATTTTAAATTACCTCTCACTAAATTTTGTTGAAATAAAATAGAACCGTCAAGTGAGAAGATTGAGAAGGCACTTAACGACGTGGTATTTAGCACCAGCCCTGGCGAATAGAGATTGAGATGGAGCAACGACGGGAAATTAATGGCGGAGAAAACGGAAGAACCCCGAGAAACACGCCTACCAACGGCTACATCCGCCACGTATCATACGCAGAAAACGGACGTGACCCCGATGAATCCCGGTGCGTTAGCCACACGATCACAGCTGCCTCTTAAATTACCGCGTTGGATGGAAATGCCATGCAGATATGTTTTTATATTTAAATATTGCTTGTACCTCCCAAATATTATGACACCAGGTGAGACGGAAAATGAATGACACACTGAAATAACCTAATTCTAAATCTTAAAAGATACATTTCCATGGTTTAGGCTTACCTGGAATTCAAAATCGGGAACACTTGACTCGAGGCTTTTAACTCCTTTGCTGCATAGGCCATGTAGTCAGCCTAAGAAACCGTTGGGACTGTTACTTGAATTTGGCAGTTATTGCGATGGTAGATGGAGTTAGGAAATCCATTATAGCCATTAAAAAAATATACACACCATTTTTGAGTACAAGAGGAAGAAAGAACCTCTATAAATGTAGACTAGATTAACTATAATGAAAATTAATTTTAGACGCCCGCCTATCTACTGTAGTACAGAGAGTGTGAAACTTCCTTCGTGTTCTACGAAAATAATTAACTTTTCCTCAGTACGTTGGTTTATAGAAATAATACACACGTGAGACGAGGTGCAAAATGTACTTTTACAAAAATTTCCGGAGTTTCCTAGGATAGTTTAAAACTGGCATCCGTAGTTTTTGCCTTAAATGTGAGCTAAAATCATTTAGGCAAAATGCTTGTTGGGTTGCAATGCGAACCGCCTGTAGGCAAAACGCCTGTCTGAAAATTAACCTCGTAGGCTACGCGATTGTAAGGCAAATCGCCAGAAGGCTAGNGCCTGTAGGCAAAACGCCTGTCTGAAAATTAACCTCGTAGGCTACGCGATTGTAAGGCAAATCGCCAGAAGGCTAGGCGCTTTTAGGCAAATTACGTTAGTACAAATTATTTAGGAAAAACTACTTTACGCGAAACACCCAACCACACTTATAATACAATTTTTCTACGTGCCTGTGTCTCAAATTGTACTATAGGATATTCGCGTTATAGTGAGCACATTTGAAAACCTCTCATTTGGAATAATAGTCAATAAATATATTTTATTGTAGCCTTAGATGTTAACTTCCGAGTGCGGTGGAATATACACACCGTGTTTATTACTTACATTGCAATATTTATTTTTAAAATGTGGTTAAAGGATAAAAAATGGCTGAACGGAAAAAGTAACTAGGGCTTTAAAAGTGCTCACTTTACCGTGAACAGCCTATAACCGAATGCATCCGTAATAATGATAGCAGTTGCGGTGATCTTTGATACATTCGGATTGGAGGGTCATGGCTTAAAGTTCCATGTATTTACCACGCTGCTCAAAGAAAAGCTCGCCGGTTCAGTGCTTAGGGGCGACGGGGCACACAATCCCTTTGCAATCGTCACCTTTGTCGCTCCCTTGTCCCTGGGCCTCAAACACGGAAATAACCCCAGGCAAATGGGAACCCCCAAAGAATAATTACAAGCCATCTTTCCTTTCCTACAAATAAAAATAGTCGTTAGGACTTGTTAGCTGCCTGTTCAGTGGGAAGGGACAGTTAGACGAATGCTGATTGGTAAAAGAACCAGCGTTGCCGCTTCAACACGGACAGCGCTGTAATCGCCAGTCCTGCGCGGGCGACCACGCCTCCCGAACGTGGCAATGAAACACGGCTAAAGGTGTAATAAAAGTTACGTGACTTGATTCCTTCACGACAGTAAAAGAGTCGCTGATACTTCTCATGGCACCATGATTNGCCTGTAGGCAAAACGCCTGTCTGAAAATTAACCTCGTAGGCTACGCGATTGTAAGGCAAATCGCCAGAAGGCTAAGCGCTTTTAGGCAAATTACGTTAGTACAAATTATTTAGGAAAAACTACTTTACGCGAAACACCCAACCACACTTATAATACAATTTTTCTACGTGCCTGTGTCTCAAATTGTACTATAGGATATTCGCGTAATAGTGAGCACTTTTGAAAGACCTCTCATTTGGAATAATAGTCAATAAATATATTTTATTGTAGCCTTAGATGTTAACTTCCGAGTGCAGTGGAATATACAGACCGTGTTTATTACTTACATGGCAATATTTATTTTTTAAAATGTGGTTAAAGGATAAAAAATGATTGAACGGAAAAAGTAACTAGGGCTTCAAAAGTGCTCACTTTACCGTAAACAGCCTATAACCGAATGCATCCGTAAATATGATAGCAGTTTCGCTGATCTTTGATACATTCGGATTGGACGGTCATGGCTAAAAGATTCCATGTATTTACCACGCTGCAAAAACAAAAGCTCGCCGGTTCAATGATTTGTGCTTAGGGGCGACGGGGCACACAATCCCTTTGCCATCGTCACCTTTATCGCTCCCTTGTCCCTGGGCCTCAAACACGGAAATAACCCCAGGCAAATGGGAACCCCCAAAGAATAATTACAAGCCATCTTTCCTTTCCTACGAATAAAAATAGTCGTTAGGACTTGTTAGCTGCCTGTTCAGTGGGCAGGGACAGTTAGACGAATGTTGATTGGTAAAAGAACCAGCGTTACCGCTTCAACACGGACAGCGCTGCAATCGCCAGTCCTGCGCGGGCGACCACGCCTTCCGAACGTGGCAATAAAACACGGCTAAACGTGTAATAAAAGTTACGTGACTTGATTCCTTCACGACAGTAAAAGAGTCGCTGATACTTCTCATGGCACCATGATTGCATGCGTGACAAAATGATGTTATCTCTTGGGCATTTTCTATAGGCGACGCTAGGGGAAGGAGAGTCTTTAGCTGTTAAAACATCTCCATGGGCCACAGATTAATGCAGACAATTTGACTGTTGAGTTCGATACTTCGCGTAATTAGCCGTGGCTGCGGTAAAAGTAGAAATACAAAGGATGATTACTCATAAACATGCTCCACCTTGCACACTAATGGCCGGTTGCACCACCAACTTACCCGATTACAGATCGAATTATATCGGTTTCAAAGAAATCCTGTGTTCGAGGCTTGTCCAGCTGTAAATATCTGCACCAACGAAATATCACAACTCTTAATCTCTGACTCATGAATCTTGATTCCAAACGTATTTGTTGTTTCGGAGTAAATATGAAACACATCACTATTGGTCAGATATTTATGACGTCTATTTTTACAATAGACTTGTTATTATTTCTGTTGGTGTGGTAATCAACAAGTTTTCTGTGTATTTTTATGAGTACTAAGTTATTCGTTTTTTATTTTGTTGGAAAATAAAAAGCATTGCTTTCAAGTTTCTATCCTAATTCTACACGCCAAGAAAAAAAAATTGTTATTTACTGTAAAAACTGTAAACTGTGATTGCATTTTCTTATTAGAGCTGAGGTCAGAAAAATTATTAAAAATTTACTAACATAAAGAGCTGAAATACTAGTAAATAATAATAATATCTTCTTAACGAATTCAAGCAATTATTGTATCTCGGATCCATTGTTCGAAATATTTACTAAACACCTTTAATTCAACATTAAGATATGGAACTACCTTCCATCAGTATTTACCAATTTTACTGTCCGCGTGCCACTCAGTATGCCAGTTAGTAGGGGCACTGACATTTGTAAAAGGCTGATTTCAAATGTGCTCAGTTAACCACGAATAATCTATAGCTATATTTATACCTGCCTTTATCACGCACGTACAAATTTAAAAAATGCAAATTTGGCCAGGAACAAGTAGAACAGATAAAGAGCCCTCTGCAAGAGACTTTGGTATATTATGATATTTAGTAAACTTAAATATTCATAGCCAACAAACTGTTCACAAAAACGCAAACAACTAGTTTAGAGATTTAAAATTGTTTTGTGGCCCTTGAGTTGGATTGCAAAATGCGTTCTAGAAAATCTCAGGATTAAGGTTAAAAGAAATGAACACAAAATAATTTAAGAAAAGCAATTTTTTTTTTACACAGACTATGACAGTGACTTGAAAACGCATCAGAGCAGTATCGAAGTCTCCTTACCTTTACCATGAATAGTTCCCTTTTCTTAAGGACATTAAAAACCTTTAGTGGAGAAATTTCGATTCCAAACTAAAACAAACCGTTCCTTGCTAAAAATCGGTTTCCTTCTTTCTCTATCTCTCTCTTTTTTTACGCGTAACCGCAATGGCCAGAACTCGCCCCACTGCTACCGTGGTCTGGGGCAAATATCCTATGCAAACGTAAAATCAAATTTTAATGGCAGCAGTTCTGATAGCCTCCACCACTACCAGGGGTATCTTCCGTTTCCCTTCTCTTCCAGTTTTTTCCATTACCTTGTTTGCGCCCGCAGTCCCCAGCGGACGAGCCCCCAACTTCCCGACTCGGCCCGGGAAGCATGTTTTACAAACTCCATCGCTGCCTGCCTGCTCGCTCAGCAGGCGTGTTGTTTAGTTAACTGTTCTCGTCTCGCCGCGCGAAAGGCGACTGCAGAATTAATTAAACGCCAAAAACTTAAAAGGTGGGAGGTCGATAAACGCGTAACGAGCTAACGCTAGAATTTCGGTTTTCAAAGGTGCACAAAAAAGTGTACAGGTTTAAAACATCAACTTTGCTTCGTGCACGTCCGAAACGACCCGCGCGCGTTACGAACTCTAATCTTTTTCTACGGGAAGCTGTAACTACGATCCTAAACTTTGTAAACGCCCAAAAACAACAACGTTGAATTCTTTGGGGAACACGCATTTTCACTCGTTCAAATACTTTCTGAATTTTGCTGCACTTGAATGTTTGAAATACCGGTAGAAAGGGTTTTCAGGGAGAAACTTTTAATAGGGACACTCTGAACTTCACTGATACGGCCCTTTAAGTCATTAAGATAACCACGAAACTCAAGTTACTTTAAGTGCAATCTAATTAATTAATTATTCTCTCTTTAAAAAAAGATATTTTGTGGGCCCTAAAACTATTTAATTAGTTAGGCACNGTTAAGATAACCACAAAACTAAAGTTACTTTAAGTACAATCTAATTAATTAATTATTCTCTCTTTAAAAAAAGATATTTTGTGGGCCCTGAAACTATTTAATTAGTTAGGCACTCGAGCGCAGCAGAGTGTAGAAAGATTAAAAAGAGACAACATATCGAAGAAAGACTTGCAGTATTTCTTTCAATCTTGCCTACATTTTTACATAAAATTAGCAAAAGAGCTACACAAGTGGTTCGGGTTTATATTCAACTATCCCCTTTTCAGCAGTTTCTCAGCCATTTCAAGTACAATCGTTGGCCGCAATTTTCCAAATATTTCACATTCTTAATCAATTTGTGGATGCGAAAGAAGCAGATAAAGTGTGGCGCGAATATTTGACTTGGATTCCTGCAAGCCGCCAGAGGAATATTGGAGAAATGTTTTCAATTTAAAAAATGCAGCAGGTATGCAAATTTTTGCCACAATAGCAAAACAAATTAAAATATTGTTGATTCTTCCATTTTAAAATGCTAGTGTAGAACGGTTATTTAGTTCTCTACGAAATTTAAAAACACGCAATAGAAATAAAAGTGGCACAGAAACCATTGTCGCACTTATTCACACTAAATACGGCATCAGTGAGCATGGGGTGTGCGTAGATTTCGACCGGGACGAAGAAATGATTTCTAGAAAGATATGGGATAAAAAAATATAATTAATTTGTGTGTAATTTTGTGTGCAATAAAGACATACAGTGTTAGTGAAGTGTAAATAAAATGTCAAGTGAATACTGCAGTAGACTACAACCATAATATGTCAACATACTCTATCTGCAACCCAGAATCCAAACATTGGTGAGTTAGTACATGATTTGAGACATTTTCTGAAATGCTTCTGAAATTGCCCTTAACAAATTTTAAGTATTATATTCTGTTTAAGCAGCATAAATGGCTATGTGGGATGTGAATAGTTTTTACATTAAAACTGTATCATAAATTTAAGTTGTATCATAGTTTGTTTAAATTGTCCACTATATAATTTCGTAATTTACATTTTAGTGCTATTTAATTTTGACGCCATCGACAGTTCGCTATTTATTTTACCATCATTAGTACAACATCAATATGTAAGTGACAGGAAATTAGGTAATTCAGTATTTTAAAACTGAATACCAAACTAATTTACCCAATAAGTCATTGTTTTAATGTACAGGTCAAATTATATTTTAAGTAAATAAAGAACCAATTTGAAAATGGCCTTAGGCCGTGTCATAATAATTGGTTTGGGCATTTTTGTATATTTCCATTTCGTGATTTGTTGTTTGTAGGTTGCCATTTGGAACACTTCAACAGTCACTTGTTTGCACATTGTGTGGCTGTTTGGTTCAACACGGATATTAAACACTTAAAATTATACAACAAAAATCACAGTGGTTTCTAAAATAAATAGTTTAACTTACAATAATGCCACACTCACATGTATCATTGCTAGATTAAAATTACTATTGCATAAAGGCAAACTACATATTTATAATATTTTAGTGCTGTTTACTTTATTAAATATTTATTTCGACGTTGGATACAAAATTAGTGTATTATAAAATTTTGATTAATTTACGCATTTACACTTTATATCAGCAAAATAAATATGGAGCTGATTAGGTTAGTTAAATGTAGTAATTACCTAGTTTAAATGTTGGCAAAGTGCAAAACGAAATCAAATTTACAAATGCACGCTAATTTTGTCCATTAAATTAGATTATACAGTCATTCGTTAAGAAAAATTGACAATTGGAAAACACTCTTAAGTATTGTATCGGCTTAATGCGATACAACGCCATTTAAACACGAGTTAATTGCGACGGGTGCAACGAATTGAAAGGAAATGCTTCTATCGTGTTTGAGAATATGTGTTCGCCGTACAAGTGTAAACGGCGTGTGTTGGCGTGTACCTCGGGGTAGTGCAATCTTGCCATGAGACTCTGGCAACCCTGTTGATCGCGCAACGTCGGCAGGATCGGACGCGTTCTGCTGCTAGCGTTGGCTCTACTCTCAATTTGACGGTTTCGTTTCAATCGGTTCGTACGGAAGTCATTTCTGTTCTGCTGTACAAATGAGGACGGGCTGGTCTTGTCTAGCATCGTCTAACGCGGCGTACAGTACCCGATGCTTGTGTAATATGCGATTGCAATGGTTGATAAGTGATTATAACTATTTTCCTTTGCTTTTTATATCAGTTTGCAGCAGTGTGTAGCAGTTTTGTGCTTACCGTTCCCGCACTTCCCAATGGAAATTTTTTTCNTACATATTTATAATATTTTAGTGCTGTTTACTTTATTAAATATTTATTTCGACGTTGGATACAAAATTAGTGTATTATAAAATTTTGATTAATTTACGCATTTACACTTTATATCAGCAAAATAAATATGGAGCTGATTAGGTTAGTTAAATGTAGTAATTACCTAGTTTAAATGTTGGCAAAGTGCAAAACGAAATCAAATTTACAAATGCACGCTAATTTTGTCCATTAAATTAGATTATACAGTCATTCGTTAAGAAAAATTGACAATTGGAAAACACTCTTAAGTATTGTATCGGCTTAATGCGATACAACGCCATTTAAACACGAGTTAATTGCGACGGGTGCAACGAATTGAAAGGAAATGCTTCTATCGTGTTTGAGAATATGTGTTCGCCGTACAAGTGTAAACGGCGTGTGTTGGCGTGTACCTCGGGGTAGTGCAATCTTGCCATGAGACTCTGGCAACCCTGTTGATCGCGCAACGTCGGCAGGATCGGACGCGTTCTGCTGCTAGCGTTGGCTCTACTCTCAATTTGACGGTTTCGTTTCAATCGGTTCGTACGGAAGTCATTTCTGTTCTGCTGTACAAATGAGGACGGGCTGGTCTTGTCTAGCATCGTCTAACGCGGCGTACAGTACCCGATGCTTGTGTAATATGCGATTGCAATGGTTGATAAGTGATTATAACTATTTTCCTTTGCTTTTTATATCAGTTTGCAGCAGTGTGTAGCAGTTTTGTGCTTACCGTTCCCGCACTTCCCAATGGAAATTTTTTTCGCCTAGCATAACGTACAGGGTTCGACGCTCACGCAATATGCAGCGGTTGGTAAATTCTAATAATTATTTGCTTTTGTAATTATTTTTATGTCTGTTTGCATCAGCGCGTAGCAGTGTCTTCTCTCTTGCGTGACTACTGGTTTAAATGTACGTTGTTTCGTGGCGAGCAAAGGAACACCGTCTTTACAAGTCGCGTAACGTGTATCGCACTTGGCACATTGAAGAATTTTTTTTGAGGTTGGTCCTTCTAAACATACGCTCTTTTCATGTCCCCGAGCATTCCAGATTATTAACAAAGTTCATGGTGTACTGGCAACGTGGATATCACTTTTACGGTTTGCAGAACAAATGGGTTATTTTTTTATAGTAACGTGACCGATTTTTCATGTGCAGGGATGTTTCACATAATTTACATGCTGTTTCCGCGACCTTCTTGTTATACCGACAGTGTTTACTTGTATTAACTCGTACATGTGTTAATGTAACCGGTGACTACCTACATCTCGCTCTGGTGCAATTGCATACGCCTTTATTTTTTTCAAGTGTATGGGTGGTTGTCGTTAAGGATTTCCCGTGCTAACGGAGCCTCGGGCGACTGGCCCTAGTGTCAGGCTGACTGTGTTTATTTATATGTATTAATTATGCTGTAACCCCCACGACTGCATACATCTTGCTTAGAGCGTGATTGTGTACACGTTAACTTTCTTCGTGTATGGATGGTTGTTGCATGCAACCCGTGCTAACGTTTCTTTGTGTATATACAACACCTGCGGCAGCAGACTACGTGCGTGGTGGTGGGTGATTGACGAGTGCGCGCGGACCAGCGTGTGTGTGTGCTATTTAAGGCCCCTGCACTCCCACATGCATTGGTAACTGCTAACTACGGCTACGACATGCTTGCAATGCAATTGTGTGTATACCTGCCTTTATCTTCTTTACATGTATGGCTGACTGTTACATGTTAGCAGAACTTAAATAGTTCAGAAATGACGCCCTCCTATGCTTGTAACAGGGCTTAGGGCCCTAATTATCCTTATCGCAATGATTGTATCCAGGGATGATACCAGTGATATGAACTTGACGGCCGTGGCTTTCGCGGGTAGAAAATGACAGGCATATATGTTTATAAGTGGGATTAATGAATAATTGACTCAGCTGCCCTGTTCTAAGTTGAGAGCGATGCATATGATTTAAATTTGATGACTATGACTTCAGCAGATGGGAAATGGTTGTCAACTATGTTTAGAAGAGAGGTTATGTATGGCCTAATGGACCCTGCCACCAGTTCGATGTTGGAAACGATGCGTGTGATATGAATCTGGTGACTGTAACTTCGACGGATGGGAAATGGTGGCCGACTATGCTTATAACAGGGCTTGGGCATCCTTAGCCCTACCACCTTGTTGCTCCGCTCTAGCTGGCACGAATGGTAGTTTGATGGTGGGAATTCAAGATGACGGTGAACGAAGGCAATATGGCAGCGTGATTGACGTTTGCGCGATTATCATAAGTGCGATCCATATATGTACAATTACGATATATGCGTGTGTGTGATTTGTATAGGCGTTCTTAGCATATGGGTACTTGACATAAGTCGTAGAATATATGCTTGTAACAAGGTAGTGCATGAAGTTGCATGACGGGGCAATGAACTAGAACATTCTTCAGACAAGATGGATGGCGCTGGCTTGGAATGACAGAGCGTGAATGTCGGGTGGCCCATCAACCTGTCTTCCCTAAAATTGAGTCGTTCAGCCACAATGTGGAGTCATCGGCGGAAATTGTGCAAGTGATATCCGTATCGGGCACAACACAATTTTTGTGGGAAATTTTGCTGGTTTTAAGCGATATTCGGGATTTTTTTTAGGGAAATTCTGGCGATTTTGAGCGTTTTCAGGGAAAAAAGGAAATCCTGAGAAAAAAAGGGGGAAAGCGACGTCATCCGCGTATCCCCTATCACTAAACCCCAGGCTTTGCGGGTGAACATACTATTTATAACTACTAATTATAATATTTAATTAATAAATGATACGAATAAAAACAGTGGAAATAGATGCGTTGGCAATGCCTAGTAAGAAATAGTTCTTATTCAAAATATTACTCTGAGTGCCCACGAATGCAATGCGTTGTCCCTGAGGTGTAATTATCTATAGTTGATTAAGATCTGTTTTCAGGGCTTCAGAAAAGTTGAAAGTAATCGTGAATGGGCTACAAAAGTATTCGTGGGAAAACGCAACGCTAGGCAGCCGTGCGGATTAAATCGTCCACTTCCTGCCTTTGGCCGGAAACGGAAACGTGAAGAGAGGGAGTAGGGGGAAGGGCAGGGTGTGGGATCCAGCGGCTAAACAGCTTCCACGCTAGAGATGGTTTGTCACAGCTATTTTCTTTACCTGCTCCAAACTGATACAGATACAGATCCGTATCTGATACGAATAATCTGTTACTTTCTGTATCCGTTACACAAGAATTCCCGAGCTTTCTGAGTGTGACGCTGCTTCGCCAGTCTCTCGAGTAGCGGGCGTGTATCAGGTTCACAGTAACAGGTAAGAATGTATCAGACACCCGCGTTATCGAGTACGCGCGTTAAAACGTACGTGTTTTGAAAATGTTTCAGATTGGATAATGAACTCGCTATATCTACATTGTGTAAACGAAAACTTAGTTATAAATTATCATCTTAAAAAAAAAACTTAATCACTTAACTGTGCAGTTTCCAAATCTAAGCCAAGAAATTGTGTTTCATCTTAACCTCAAATTTTAAATACAATTAAAATACACGCAACTGCAGACGCAACATACTGGCGGCGAATGTTAAACTGGTGCTAAATGTATCTGATACTACAACGGTGAANTACATATTTATAATATTTTAGTGCTGTTTACTTTATTAAATATTTATTTCGACGTTGGATACAAAATTAGTGTATTATAAAATTTTGATTAATTTACGCATTTACACTTTATATCAGCAAAATAAATATGGAGCTGATTAGGTTAGTTAAATGTAGTAATTACCTAGTTTAAATGTTGGCAAAGTGCAAAACGAAATCAAATTTACAAATGCACGCTAATTTTGTCCATTAAATTAGATTATACAGTCATTCGTTAAGAAAAATTGACAATTGGAAAACACTCTTAAGTATTGTATCGGCTTAATGCGATACAACGCCATTTAAACACGAGTTAATTGCGACGGGTGCAACGAATTGAAAGGAAATGCTTCTATCGTGTTTGAGAATATGTGTTCGCCGTACAAGTGTAAACGGCGTGTGTTGGCGTGTACCTCGGGGTAGTGCAATCTTGCCATGAGACTCTGGCAACCCTGTTGATCGCGCAACGTCGGCAGGATCGGACGCGTTCTGCTGCTAGCGTTGGCTCTACTCTCAATTTGACGGTTTCGTTTCAATCGGTTCGTACGGAAGTCATTTCTGTTCTGCTGTACAAATGAGGACGGGCTGGTCTTGTCTAGCATCGTCTAACGCGGCGTACAGTACCCGATGCTTGTGTAATATGCGATTGCAATGGTTGATAAGTGATTATAACTATTTTCCTTTGCTTTTTATATCAGTTTGCAGCAGTGTGTAGCAGTTTTGTGCTTACCGTTCCCGCACTTCCCAATGGAAATTTTTTTCGCCTAGCATAACGTACAGGGTTCGACGCTCACGCAATATGCAGCGGTTGGTAAATTCTAATAATTATTTGCTTTTGTAATTATTTTTATGTCTGTTTGCATCAGCGCGTAGCAGTGTCGTCTCTCTTGCGCGACGAATGGTTTAAATGTATGTTGTTTCGTGGCGAGCAAAGGAACACCGTCTTTACAAGTCGCGTAACGTGTATCGCACTTGGCACATTGAAGTATTTTTTTTGAGGTTGGTACTTGTGATCATACGCTCTTTTCATGTCCTCGAGCATTCCAGATTATTAACAAAGTTCACGGTGTACTGGTAAC
This sequence comes from Clitarchus hookeri, assembly GCA_002778355.1. Taxonomy (NCBI): domain Eukaryota; kingdom Metazoa; phylum Arthropoda; class Insecta; order Phasmatodea; family Phasmatidae; genus Clitarchus; species Clitarchus hookeri. The sequence continues at coordinate 131,449 of NQII01004525.1, forward strand.
GTTGATATCACTATTACGGTTTGCAGAACAAATGGGTATTTTTTTTATGGTAACGTGACCGATTTTTCATGTGCAGGGCTGTTTCACATATTTTACATGCTGTTCCCGCGACCTTCTTGTTATACCGACGGTGTTTACTTGTATTAACTCGTACATGTGTTAATGTAACCGGTGACTGCCTACATCTTGCTCTGGTGCAATTGCATACGCCTTAATTTTTTTCCAGTGTATGGGTGGTTGTCGTTAAGGATTTCCCGTGCTAACGGAGCCTCGGGCGACTGGCCCTAGTGTCAGGCTGACTGTGTTTATTTATATGTATTAATTATGCTGTAACCCCCACGACTGCATACATCTTGCTTAGAGCGTGATTGTGTACACGTTAACTTTCTTCGTGTATGGATGGTTGTTGCATGCAACCCGTGCTAACGTTTATTTATTTATATACAACACCTGCGGCAGCAGACTACGTGCGTGGTGGTGGGTGATTAAAGAGTGCGCGCGGACCAGCGCGTGTGTGTGCTATTTCAGGCCCCTACACTCCTACGTGCATTGGTAACTGCTAACTACTGCTACCACATGCTTGCAATGCAATTGTATGCATACCTGCCTTTATCTTCTTTACATGTATGGCTGACTGTTACATGTTAGCAGAACTTAAATAGTTCAGAAATGACGCCCTCCTATGCTTGTAACAGGGCTTAGGGCCCTAATTATCCTTATCGCAATGATTGTATCCAGGGATGATACCAGTGATATGAACTTGACGGTCGTGGCTTTCGCGGGTAGAAAATGACAGGCGTATATGTTTATTAGTGGGATTAATGAATAATTGACTCAGCTGCCCTGTTCTAAGTTGAGAGCTATGCATATGATTTAAATTTGATGACTATGGCTTCAGCAGATGGGAAATGGTTGTCAACTATGTTTAGAAGAGAGGTTATGTATGGCCTAATGGACCCTGCCACCAGTTCGATGTTGGAAACGATGCGTGTGATATGAATCTGGTGACTAACTTCGACGGATGGGAAATGGTGGCCGACTATGCTTATAAGAGGGCTTGGGCATCCTTAGTCCTACCACCTTGTTGCTCCGCTCTAGCGGGCACGAATGGTAGTTTGATGGTAGGAATTAAAGATGAAGGTGGACGAAGGCAATATGAAGGCGTGATTGACGTTTGAGCGATTATCATATATGTACAATTACGATATATGTGTGTGTGATTTGTATAGGCGTCCTTAGCATATGCGTACTTGACATAAGTCGTAGAATGTATGCTTGTAACAAGGTAGTGCATGAAGTTGCATGACGGGGCAATGAACTCGAACATTCTTCAGACAAGATGGATGGCGCTGGCATGGAATGACAGAGCGTGAATGTCAGGGTGACCCCTCAACCTGTCTTCCCTAAAATTGAGTCATTAAGCCACAATGTGGAGTCATCGGCGGAAATTGCGCAAGTGCTATCCGTATTGGGCAAAACACAATTTTTGCGGGAAATTTTGCTAGTTTTGAGCGATATTCGGGAATTTTTTTAGGGAAATTCTGGCGATTTTAAGTGTTTTCAGGGGAAAAAAAGAAATCTTGAGAAAAAAAGGGGAAAAGTGACGTCATCCAAGATGGCCTCCGTGTATCTCCGATCACTAGACCCCAGGCGTTGCGGGTTAACATACTATTTATAACTACTAATTATAATATTTAATTCATAAATGATACGAATAAAAACAGCGTAAATAGGTGCGTTGGCAATGCCTGGTAAGAAATAGTTCTTATAAAAAATATATTTACTGTGAGTGCGCACGAATGCAATGCGTTGTCCCTGAGGTGTAATTATCTATAGTTGATTAAGATCAGTTTTCAGGGCTTCAGAAAAGTTTAAAGTAATCGTGAATGGGCTACAAAAGTATTCGTGGGAAAACGCAACGCTAGGCAGCCGTGCGGATTAAATCGTCCACTTCCTGCCTTTGGCCGGAAACGGAAACGTGAAAAGAGGGAGTAGGGGGAAGGGCAGGGTGTGGGATCCAGCGGCTAAACAGCTTCCACGCTAGAGATGGTTTGTCACAGCTATTTTCTTTACCTGCTCCAAACTGATACAGATACAGATCCGTATCTGATACGAAGAATCTGTTACTTTCTGTATCCGTTACACAAGAATTCCCGAGCTTTCCGAGTGTGACGCTGCTTCACCAGTCTCTCGAGTAGCGGGCGTGTATCAGGTTCACAGTAACAGGTAAGAATGTATCAGACACCCGCGTTATCGAGTACGCGCGTTAAAACGTACGTGTTTTGAAAATGTTTCAGATTGGATAATGAACTCGCTACATCTAAATTGTGTAAACGAAAACTTAGTTATAAATTATCATCTTAAAAAAAAAAACATAATCACTTAACTGTGCAGTCTTCAAATCTAAACCAAGAAATTGTGTTTCATCTTAACCTCAAATTTTAAATACAATTAAAATGCACGCAACTGCAGACGCAACATACTGGCGGCGAATGTTAAACTGGTGCTAAATGTATCTGATACTACAACGGTGAACTCATTAAGAGTTCTAGATATAAAGTCGCAGGTTGATACTCCGTGACTCACCTCTATTCCACACCTGCCTCCGCGCGACCCCGAGCAGTTAGGGAGGGAGGGTGACGCCGCTCGGGTGAATCCCCCCAAGTCAACAGCGGGAGCCGTGATTGATTGCATCTGGGCGACGACTTCGCCCCCTCGGCGACCTTACTTCACCACGTTCCCCCACGAGAGCCTGCGGCCTCGGGGAGCCCAAGTGGCCGCCACCTCGCTACAAAGCGGGGCCTCGCTTTACCGGCCCGCTCCGCTATTCCGTGTGATGTTGGCGGCTTTTCATCTGGCTCGTCCCCTCCCTTACTCCTCGTCACGTATCGGCGGGATTCGCGTGAGATGCTTCTGGGAGCGCGCGTCGCCCCGTGGCCATCCTCGGGTTGCCGTATTTCCGTCGCCGATGTTTACCAGCCTGAGCGATGTTGTCTTCAGCTGCCTGTTCTTGACGAGAAATAGGAACATAGAAGGAAGGAATGGAAATATACAAATAATGGAAAGAAATAAGAATATGGAGAAGAAGGATAGAAGAAGAAGTTGTTAAGGAAGAGGATGAAGAGAAGAAGAAGAAAAAAATAAAAGAAGAATAAGAAGTAAGATGGTAAAAAATATAAAAGGATATGAAGAATGATAAAAGAAGAAAGGATAACAAAAAGATGAAGAATCTATAAGAAAGAAAAAGATGAANGTTTACCAGCCTGAGCTATGTTGTCTTCAGCTGCCTGTCCTTGACGAGAAATAGGAACATAGAAGGAAGGAATATAAATATACAAATAATGGAAAGAAATAAGAATATAGAGAAGAAGGATAGGAGAAGAAGTTGTTAAGGAAGAGGATGAAGAGAAGAAGAAGAAAAAAAGAAAAGAAGAATAAGCAGTAAGATGGTCAAAAAGATAAAAGGATATGAAGAATGATAAAAGAAGAAAGGATAACAAAAAGATGAAGAATCTATAAGAAAGAAAAAGATGAAGAAGAAGCACATGAACGTGTGGAATTAAGGAAAAAGAAAAGGGAAGGAAGAAGAAGATTCCCAAGCCCAATAAGATTCCTTGGCAGTGAAAGTAGCAAGAATGATTATAATGAATAAAAGATTAATAATCAAAAACCTCGGATGGCCTTTGGCTAAGAGAGGTAAGGTGGAAATGAATTTTTTTTTTGTTCTTGTAAGCTGCACTCTGAACTTGAATCAGTGAGAATCTAGCCAAATCAGTGAAAACAGTGAGAATTGAGCGATTGATGATCAATGCCAGATAATTTATTAATATAGTTTTTGAATTTCACTCATTTATTTGTGATTTCTCACTGAATGTCAGGCATGTCACTGCTATAAATAACTTGTTACCAGTTAATTTGCTTGATTCGCCGGCCAGTAATAGCTTATCAACTAACTGACCTTCAGTGAACGTTATTTCGTTGATTGATATCACTGATTCGGATTTAGAGTGTGGGTTTTTTCAATAGAAAAATTATGCGTTAAGACGTGTGCAGGAGAAATGAAATTGTGTTATCTTACGTACTGGTTTCCAATGGTACTTAGCAGGTCATGTGCGTGGTTGGGATTTCCTTAAATGTTAAAAGACGTAATTATATTTTATATCTTCAGTGAGACTTATGAGTTGACGACCAATCAGAGCAAAGCAGTCGATGATGATAGTAATTGAAGTAGTATAAATGATATTATAAAGGCGTGTATAGGCACATGTTTACGATTATATTTGTTCACAAAAATAAGCTTCTCCTAGAAAATTTTGGCTTTGAAGTATGATATGCTTAAATATTGTTGTGATATACTAGGTTACGTTAGAAACAAAAGAAAACATGGCAGGCTTCTCGCCTATTTCCTTTGGCTGAAATTAACAATAGAAACATTAATTGGAAATTGCAAATACTGAAGACGTGTTTCCGAATGCCAGATCACGCTTACTGCAAAATTCTTAACGCATAATTTTTTTTAAATTGTAAACGCAGCTTTAGTATGCTACTGTCCATTCCTCTGTAGAAATTTTTTAAAAACCATCTTTAGAACGAAATATTGTCTTGATTCTTCAGTTTGGACACAGTTTGAATGATAAGTATAGGCTGTTCACGGTAAACTGAGCAAATCTGAAAGCCCTGCTTAAGACCTATTTGTATGCACACTGTGTATTCTTCCACCATACGTAAAATTAACATTGCCATGAGCCTTTATCAGTTCATCCGCGCCTCGGGGAAACCGTAAAAAATATTTGGAAAGAAAATATTTTACAAATTTGCCAATTCTTACACTTGCATGCATTAAAAACAGAACAAGAAATAAATAAATTCAGCACTAACAAATAATTACCCAGTGTTTTTAACTCAAAGCTGGAAGAGTAAACTACTTTCCCTCCATGGTTGTCAACTTTACTGGGCGCATGGGACCGCGGTGGCTGAGCGGTTAGCCTGCTCGCCTCCCACCATGACGAACCGGGCTCAATCTCCGATTGGGCCACTACCGGAATTTCGCACGTGGGAATCATGCCGGACGATACCGCTGGTCGACGGGTTTTCTCGGGGATCTCACGTTTTCATTCCAGCATTGCTCCATACTCCCCTCAATCATCGTCATCGGCTCTCAAGACATCGCTGTTGAGAGTCGCCCAAATCTCTTCACTCACTCATTTACTGTGCCCCTTCACATGTATGTGCAGTTAGGGGCAGTGACCCTTTTCAGAGGTTGTTTTCAAAAGTGCTCACTTTACCGTGAAAAGGCCTTTGCAAAAAAGTTTTCCGTTGATATGCACGTAAACGCACATCAAAATTCTGAGATAAATGGAACTTCTCATTTCATATCCTCGATTTCTAACGTTTTATACAGGTAACTGTTGAGTTGTAGTTTACATTCTATTCTATTCGCGGTATCGCCAAACTTTTTGAATCAAACCTCAGAAAAATTACTCCATGTATGGCGTGTTTGTTTGTTTCCTAAATATGTTATGCTTCAAAACAGTTTTTTACTTCTGTTAACATAAAAGTATCATAAGTTATGTTAAATTGAACATTTACTAATGTTTTGTCTATAAATTATAATAGTTCGTTGATAATTACCACAGGCCTAAACAAAACATAGAGAAAATAAGTAGGCATATGTTGGTAACACTTAGTAAGAAATAGTTTTAATGCAAATTCTTATTAAAACGAGTGCGCACGAATGCGGTGCGTTGACCTTTTTGTGTAATTTTCTAGACTCCGTTAAGCGTCGTTTGCTTCAGGCGGAGGAATATCCTGGAAGAGTAACTTTAGCAGGGTTTCAGAAAAGTTGAAAGTAACCGAGAATGGAATACAATTGAGTACAGTTGAGTTGACACTTGAGAGGTGTTGGTCGGCGCGTTAACAAGGTCTTCATCACCGGTGGGGGTGAAACGAGGTAAGGATAGAGCGGCGGTGGAATGCAAGGATGCAGGAAACAGAAGTACGCCCAGAAAACCCGCTGGTCAACGGCAAAGTCCACCACGTTTTCCGCGTATGAAAATTCGAGTGACCCGGCCAGAATTGAGCGCGGCTCGTTTGGGTATAGTCCATTCACGGTTACTTCACAGTCTTCTGACACTCTGCTAAAGTTCTACTTTCAGCATATTCCTCTGCCTCATGCAAACATAGCTTTGCCAAGTATAGCAAATTACACCAAAGTGACGAAACATCGCATTCGTGCGCACTCAGTGTAATAATATTTTGCATAAGAACTATTTCTTACAAGGAATTGCCAACACACCTATTTTCTCCCTGTTTCATTCATTTTAATTATAAAATAAGTGTTATAATTTATAAGTGTAATATAAGTAAATGTTCCGTTAAAACAAATGTATTTTATATACTATACCGAGTGTTCACGAACAAATGACAATAAACACCAGAGTGGGGTAGATAAGAACAAATGGAGCATATTTCATAAAGAAATCAATATTCTAACATCTATAGTTAACCCGCTAATGGCAGGGGCAACGTGCAGGCGCGCGTATGCAACATTGTGTACGTGGCATTGTAACTAACCTGTGCGCAGTTCTGCGTGCCTGATAACACCGCTCAGTACCGCACGGTCGCAGTCTCGGAGGTGCTACGTATCTACAGTTCCTGCAGGAATACTTGGAGGAAGTTCCTTTAAATGCTCGCGAGGCGATGTGGTTTCAGCAGGACGGGGGCCCGTCTCATTTCGCCATTGCGGTTCGCCGGCACCTCGACATGCACTTTCCCGAACCGGTGGATAGGTAGGGGAGGCCCCATGGCATGGCCACCACGCTCACCTGACATCACACCACCCGACTTCTGGCTATGGGGCCACATCGAATCGATGGTGTATGCCACGCCACTTGAGACGAGGGATGAGCTCATTACACACGTGTGTCGCAACATGCTTCAGCGCTGCACCGCCTGTGTGGCCGACGGTGGCGGACACTTTGAACCGACACTTTGAACAGAGACATCGAACAGACACTCTATCCCCATGCCTTCAGCCCTAATGTGTAAATAAAGTGTCATTTAATTGCACTGCCTGTTGTAGTTATTGTGAACGCCTACCCGCCCCTGTACATTGCCGCTGACATTAGCGGGTTAACTATGGATGTTAGACTATTGGTTCCTTGATGTGCTCCATTTGTACTTATCTACCCCACTCCGGCGTTTATCTTGAACATACCGTAGAAGGAAAGTAGTATTGACTACCGCACCACTGCGCGTCCTGAAAGAGGAATCGTTATACTGTAAAATAATTGTTGTTATCCTTAATTTAATTACAGTTTTGAATAATCATGACGCTATTATAAAAAGCAAAGTCCTTGATGATTACAAAAAATGAAAAGGAAATACGGCATCTTATACACTTGATTTTATTTTTGTCAAACATGTGTTAACGTTGCAGATACAACACCATTATTTTAGACCAGTGGTTCCCAACCTGGGGGCGATCGCCCCCCGGTGGGCGATTTGGGTTCTAAGGGGGGCGATATATTTGTGGGGGGCGACAGGGGGGCGATCAGTATGTAAAAGCAGAAAAATAAACTAACTCTTCTGTAGAGTAGAATCTTAAGTGTCGCAGAAACACGGTATCGTTTTAAAAACAAATTCACTCGTTTTTAAGGAAATTATGGGAAAAAATATAATCTGTATTATACTAAGCAGGTGTGCAAGATAGAGTTGCGTTATTCCTCAGGGAATCGTTGGTCATGCGCCGGTAAGGGAATTGGCGCGAAGTAGTTGAGTCACCAGCTATTTTTAGCTGGCAAGGTCACAGCGCTACCCCCTGCCCCTCCACTATTATTACCATCACAAGTTAGTAGTGTTGCGGCCGTGTTGTCGTTAGTGCGTGCACATCTAGTCTTCGTGTTAATCACANAGGGGGGCGACAGGGGTGAGTTGTCTTCCACTAAGGGGCGACACCTCATAAAAGGTTGGGAACCACTGTTTTAGACTAATAAACAAAAATTTTTGTTGAATAATTTTTTACGGTTAAAGCGATGACGTATTTCTTGTAATGTTTATTTCGCCCACACATAAAGAAAAACAAAAAAATTTTAGATGTAAATTTGATGTAAATAGTTGGCCTACTTGCTCAGTGGTGCAGAGAAACAGGATTTGCTCTTCAAACTTCAATCGCGTTTGTGCAGTGCCTCATTACAAATTTCTTAATATATGGAGTGGCTAAGTTCCAGTATTGCATAAAAGTTTTTGCCCTGTACTGGAATTTCTCAATCAAAGAGCGCAAAATGCTCAAATTACAATTTGACAAAAATTATTTAATCAAAAGTAGTTAAAAGCTAAAAATAAATTAAAATCTTGCGTTCCATAAATATACTGAATTTATATTCAAATACTTGTAAGTAATTTAGAAAACTTTGTAGTATAACGCAAGTGTATATTCAATTATTGCCAGTAACAAAACCCAATTATTAATCAAAGTCTCTGTGGTTGCCTATAAAATTTACTTTTATTCTGTTTATTTGTACGGGTATATAAAAAAATCTTAAAAACCTAATTCAATTCTAAACATACAAAAATTTTTTTTTTCACAAAATAATTGTAAAATTAAAACGCAAAAATTGTTACAGCTAACCAACAAATTAAATTTTAATAGTAAAATTTTATTGATAATTTTTTTGTTAGACCCGCTTAATTTATTTACATCTTAAATAATAGTAGTGTTTGTTAAAACACACACGTACAAAGCAAGGAAGAAGGGTCCTGTTTAACAAAAAAAAACGTTCGTAGAAACCTGAAGGAAGGAAGTAGAGAAACTGTTAATTTATTTTACAATTTAGTAAAAATTAACTAGTTCAACATTAAACTTAATTTAAATAAAATATATAAAATTTTACATTTAAATTTTACAAAATGTGTACGTTAAATTGTTTATTGCCTGATACTTTATACTTATTGGGGAAGTCAATATCAGGATAGATAATTTATTTTCACAGTTTAATGGTTTTTTATTATTTCGTTATAAAAAATTTTTTTTGTAAAAAAAATGGAAAAAATTTTTCAGACAGCAAAAAGTATTTGAAAATTTAAGTTTATAATATTTAATGGTATTACACTGTTTGGCAGAAATCTACAACTGTGCTAGTTCTCTTACTCAGTACCCTTGATAGCAAATAAATATTAAAACAAGGCAAGTGGCAATTTAACTGAAAGTAAAATATTTAGTTTGCTATAGAGATAAGAAATTAATTTACAGAAAAAAACGTAGCTCATAGTTCAAAGTTTGCAAAGTAACCAAAAATCCATCTAGATTTTCTTGTTACTTTCGGCACTAACCACACAGTGGGCGAAGACTTGCTCCCAAATGGCTTGAAACTTTTAAGCGAAAGTGAGAACTTGGCACGGGAACAGAATTACATTTCCTCTTCGCAAGCTTATCTTTCCTACAGAGGTTTAAAAAATGCCTTGGCATATAATACCAAGAAATCCAAAGTAAGTTCAACCAAATTCGTGACTGTTAACACATGTTTAAAAAAAAATGCCTTGGTATACGTATATATAATACCACGTAGGCAAAATAAATTCAACCATATTCTTGACTGTTTGAGTCCTTGAACTTTTCATCCGTGTATCTTGTGTTTAAAGACTGAGTTTTCTGTTATTGTTCAATCACGGAAATCTAAGTACTCTTAACTTCAACCTTTACGAAAACACCACAGCATGCGTGCTAAATGTTGTTGCCCATGTATCCGAATTGGAGATGCAATACGCCATAAAATTAAAAGAATAACTTTCTAGGTTTATTACAAATATCATTAAATTAGGTCATAGCCTTTGCTATACTGCTGCATTAGCATTGCCCCAAAAATAAAATCAATAAAATTTAATTTAATACTGAATGTTTAGTAGTATTAAAACACTGTCTACAAAAATGCACAACAGAATTAAACAAACTTGCGTAAAGAGTTAATCCCAGAATACTTAACGCACACGCGATTCATTATCCTTTCTATATTACGGGAAAAGCTGAAAGTTCAACTGCGATTACTTGTAAATACATGTTAATATTTATATGCATCACGTAGTTGACTGTATAACTTGAAATTAATTGCAACACAGGCAGTGACTAATGAACATTTAAAGTGACGTTGGCAGGATGTCAGGTAATGCAGTTCACGGCCGCTGAAACCAGTTTCTTTCTTGTTGAAAACACATCAAATTATAAACCGGATTCGTTACGTTCCTCAATAATTCCACTGGGTCGAGAGAAAAACGAGAGTGATCTCAAAAATATTATTAACCGACTTAGTATTTATTAATTTTTGGCGTTTTATAGTTTTTCCTGCATATTTTATTACATGCAGAATGTGCTGAGCATTTGTGAGTTATAGTAAAATACATTTAAATTTCGGAAAACAAATCACGTAAATAAAGTTGTAAAGACTGCGATATCTAAGATCCACTACTACCAGTTTATATGAAGCTGTAAGGGTTTAAGAACAGATTTACACACGTAAAAGGAATTATTATTATTTTTAAAGTACAACACGATTTCGATATTTTCTGCCAGGAAAATAACGAGTGGCGAATACATTACCTTGCATGCAGTATGTGGATTATGTCGTTCTGTTGAAGAAAATCTAGTATTTCTGGTGCTGGGAGCTATTAACATGTATTTACAACTAATCGCAGTTGAACTTTCAGATTTTCCCGTAATACAGAAAGGATAATGAATCGCGTGTGCGTTAAGTATTGTGGGATTAACTTTTCACGCAAGTTTGTTTAATTATGTTGTTCACCAATGTTTCAATGTTAACATTTTATGTAAATTAGAAATATAATTGTTAGTAAGTTAAGCTATTTATCGTAGGTTTCAAAGAAATTGACCGATACCAGTACAGCTCCAAACTAAAATTCTGCTCTTTGCAACGCTTAAAACGTTGTAGAGATCTGCGACATAAAGTGTTAAGATGGTAGAATCTCGACACCGGATTTGCTTGGGGAAATTTTCCTTTTCCATGTGCAGTTTTACGAAATCGGGTGAATGAAAAGCACCTCAACGTAACGTGTATTCGGTCAAGACAACCCTAATAAAGAGGTGTTGTGAATAAAGTTGAATATAAGTCATGATAGAGACACCTTAGGTGTTAATAGTCATATTAGAATTTTTAATAACTAACTTTGTGTAATATAGTAGATTTATTAGTTAAAAACATGTTAAAAATGGAAAGCCGAAGTTGGTTTATCAAGAATACGTAGTAAATCTGAACGACTGCCAAAGGAATTTTGTTTGGCGTACTAGTTTTGTACAAAATACTATAATTCTCAGTGATGCACCACTGTTTCAACTTCCGATGTTCACATCCCTGGATCACGGGCTACATGCCAACACACCTATTGTATCCCTGTTTCATTCACATTAATTATAAATTAAATGTTATAATTTATAAGTGTAATATAAGTAAATGTTCCGTTAAAAAAATGATTTTGTATACTTTACCGAGTGTTCACGAACAAATGACAATAAACACCAGAGTGGGGTAGATAAGAACAATGGAGCATATTTCATCAAGTCGGACAGTATCCGTGCAAGAGTCTATCTGAGTTTGCCGCTCGACGGAGATCCCGTGTGATGATTCAACGCAATCTGTCGCACCTGCCTCACATCGAGCAGAGGCAGCATCAGCAAATATGCCGTCGGCAGTGGCTGTTATCGAAAAACATACAGTTAACATCGGGGACAGCTCCGCGACAACAGCAAACGCGCAACTCTGCTGAAGCAGCTTTCACGCGACGCAAGGTACGTGCAGGACTCGTACAAGACGCCGACCTTGCGCTAAACTACGTGTGAAGCAGATCCCGTACAAGATTAGGTGATAGAACGTGTTATACTTCTTGATGAAAGTCGCACGGAATGGGCCATTGTACTGGTTCTCTCTATGCTGATCATGGGACCGACTACACATCGGCCAGACGGTCACGAGAAAATTTTGCATGCAAGCTGTGCGAAGAGGACCTCTTTTTTTTTGGCCGAGAAGCGCGGGAGCTATAAGGTCTACACTGGCACGCGCTACAAGTGCGCCATCGCCGCTACGCGCAGTTCTCTGAACTGGCGTGCAGTGTTCTCGTAGTGCTGCGTGTACCTATGAGACTTTCAGTGGAGACGCTGTTATTCTATTCGTGAAAAGTCTGTAGCAAAGTTCAATACAGGCTCCTGTAGTAGTTTGGATCGTGTCCGACTAGTGTGTTTTAAGAAAGGGTAGTCTGAAAAATCCGTTTTTAACTACATTGGAGGGTTCCAAAATAATATTTCTAGTATGGGTGATAACTTTAAAATACCATTCCGTTATCGTCTGTGGTATGTTGTATTTTCGCAGGTATAAACATACTAGGGTCACGTTTAATACTTTTGTAAAAAAAAAAACAGGATTTCAAACATTCTACAATGCAGTTCAAGCATCCGGCAGGCGTAACACTTAATTATTATCGAAAAAGGCGATTCAAAACTATGTGTATAGAAACATTAATATAACAAGTCATTTATCGGGGACCATCAACTTATCTCTCGATCGCAAAAATTTTGCTACAAATATTCTGAAGAAATTGTGTGAATACGTTTGGTATGGAATTTGAATCATTTTTTTCTCACGAAATAGGAGATCTCGTACTAAATTAATTTTGCCTCGTATAAACGCAGTTAAAGATTCGGATGATAACTGGATCTGGCTGACGCTGCACGACTTCGTCGAACTGTGAAAATTTCGCTGCCGTAGCATTACCCGGTACTTGAATGTGAGGACCAGTAATAAATGTGCGCGACTGCACGGTCGTGTGGACAGCTGACTTTACGTCAGAAGTTCACGTGTCTTTGTCAGTACTGTACTGTTTCGCAGCCCTTTTTAACTAGGCGTGGGCAGAATTGTCCTGTATCTTTTGTAATCTTCATTCCACCGCCACTCAAACCCCATGTTATCATTAACCTTAGTGTGTGTGATTTGGCTAGAGGAGTCGGCTCAATGTAAGATAATTTTTTTCTAAGTACATACGTTATAATGGATTCATTAATACAGATATAAAGTAGGTCATAACTAATTTTCTTGTTGGCAAGCGCCTTCAGACGTTGCGAAATATCAGGGACTACGTAAGATGAAACAACAAATTCATGAGTAGTGATAGCCTGGTTTGATATCTGCGTACATGAACATTTGAAGTCTAATAACATCAGTGTTAAGAATTTAGTGGGTGCGATGTCATTAACAAACAAATCTCTGATATAGTTCATTCGCGGTTACTTCACAATTTTATGAAGCCGTGCTAAAGTTCTTCTTCCAGAATATTCCTCCACCTCGTGCAAACAAAGCTAAACCAAGTCTATAAAATTGTACCAAAGGGACAACGCACCGCATTTGTGCGCACCCAATGCAAAAAAAATGCATATAAAAACTATTTATTACTATAGGAATAACCAACACGCCTGATTTTTTTTAACGTTTTTATTAAAATTAATTGTAAATTAAATATATTCAATAAATAACATTTTAAGTTAACTACAAATAAGGTAACTTTATGTTAACAGAAGTATATAACGCTTGTGATATGCTATATTTAGGAAAGAACCAAACACGTCATACATGGGGTGGTTTTTTTCAATGTTTGATTAAAAAATTGTGAAGAAACAGCGAATAGAATATAACCGTGTTATGACGTAATAGGAATGTGCATTAAAGTAACACAAAACGTTGCTTTGGTGTAACGAAAACTTTCAGTCAAACGGTAGAAACTATTAATATTTTGTTATCTACAATTTTAAATAAAACTATGAATCTAAACTTAGCCAACAGCCTATTTATATTTAGAAAGCTACTCTCATGTTTTTTAACATATGATTCAATTACCCGGGTATTCACCATGTTAACGCCTATATTTGATTACCTCTATGAGTGGAATTTCGTTAACATAAACACGTTTCATTAAAGAATGTGTTAATTAAACTTAAGTGACAATATCACCGATGAAAAACTTGCCATCTCGATATCTTGACTAGTAACTGTTGGGATTTACCTCCCGAGCCAAGAATTTTGAAATATGTACGAAACAGGTTGACTTCAACTTTCAAGAAACGCAATGTGATGCAAACAGTAAATTATTCACTGTGACTGAATTACAATATACATATCAGGCCATGCAAGGGGTAGGTTAGTTTAACAATTCGCGTTACAGCAGGTGTGTGAAGGCAATGAAATAATTAATAAATTATAGCTTAGTAGTGGTTCAGCTGTTTTGAAATAAATTTTTGAAGAAGAAAAAAAAATTTTCCCTGCCCGCAATTATATTTATTGTAATGAAATACTGACTGAGTACTTTGGTAGTGTTGGCACCGAAATATGGAGAATAGTTCTATACTTCGATGTCTCATCGAAACTGTACTGTCTCAATTGGCGATTATCAAAAGTGATTTATATTTGTAGCGTACACTTAAATAGCATGAAAACGTGGCAGGAACGCAGTTCACAGAGCAGCTTGTACGACACATCTGTACAAATCGTGAATACCGTTGCATGTTAATCTGTACCTTGGAAGTACACACACACACACAATGGGCAATAAGAGGAAAACAAAGAAGTTCTTCCGAAATTGGCCAATTAAACGTGAGGCAACTATAGTCTATTGTCTTAATATTCAACCTCCTCCGTGGCACGTAATCAAAGCCATACTGCAGTCAGCGAGGTCAATTTCAGTGACGTGAGCTACGTCGTTCATTAGTCATTCATCAGGGATTACAGCGTAGAGTGCTAGGCTGGCTTCGCAGTTATCACTCTCTGTGTTGAAACATTGAATTGTTATTTTTGTCAATGGAATTATCACAATCAGCGTGTATGGACTCTGATGTTTAATCTAGTCTTATTAAGTGTTGAGCCTATACGTAAAGAGAGTAAAGGTGTAATACTGTATACTTCCTTTATATCTTTATATTTACTGCTATCCGGGAGTTTTGTCTGACTGTGTGAATGGATGGAGACGGCATATTTTAATCAGGACTTAAGGTAGAAGTGGATCTTCATTTTAAAAATCGTTTTCCACTGTGATTCGACGTTGAAATATGGAACTACTTTTCTTAACTCATTCCCAACTCTACGGAGACCATACCAGTCACAATGTGTCTTCTGATATATAGCGCAGTTGAGGACGTGAGTGTTTGTACGCTTGCTCTAATGTAGTTTTAATGCAATTAAAACGCAGCCTGTAAAATTATTTTCATAATATAAAAGGGCCGTTCTGTTGAAAATTCAAAAGTAAACAAGTAGGCTACGCGCATTACTGCTGACCATATGATTTTTTTAAATTTCTTTTGGCGATAGGAAAGTCAATGGTGGGGGTATGCGCATGAGACAAAAACTCGTCTACCCCATCTTAAGTCTCTGGTATTAACAGTCGAGGGAGTGTAAGGTAGAGTGCGTAAGCTAGCCACGCAGAAAATAAATTTCCTGAGGCGCGACACTGAACTGCTGTAGTTCGTTCGCAATTACTTTAGACTTTTCTGAAACACTGCTTAGGTTCCACTTTCAAATTATTCACACGCCTCATGCGAACAAAGGTTAACTAAGTCTAGAAAATTACACCAAACGGACAACACACCGCATTCTTGCGCAGTAACTTCATCAATAATATTTTACGTGATAACTATTTATTACGAGGCATTACCAACACGCATATTTTCATTCTGTTTATATTCATATAAATTACAAATGAAATAATATAATGTATACATACAATATAATTAAAACCTTTAATTAAATAAAAATAAGTTACTCTTATGTAAACATAACTACCTATAAAAAGCTTGTGATACATGCTATATTTTGGAAACTACCAAAAATGTCATACGTATGGTGGTTTTTTCAATGGTTTAGTTCAAAAAATGTGAAAAACCGCGAATAGACTATATATTGCCAACAAAACAGTTAAAAACCTACGACTCGGACATGCTGGTTTCGACGTTGTTTACGTAAATGGGTGCTTCTTCTAACCGACTTTTAACGTTTCAATACGATGATTTTACAGTACGGGGCCGATCGTGGCGATGTACGACAGACGTCAAAATCAGTTTACCTCGACATTTACGAGAAGTATTAGACGCAGTGGGACCACGGGATACTTCAGAATTAATTCAGAAGTGAAGCAGCCGCTAGCACCGCAAAGTTCAGTTGCACACGCCAACAAAATTGCGTCACTGTCCGTCAATACATGTCAGCATGCCGTTCGTCAATCAGCGGACGGTATCCTACTCGCTAATCGGCAGCCCAGCCACGAGGGAATCTTTCTTCCGCAGCAAGAGCGGGTGAAGAGATTTGGACGGCTCTTAACATCAAGGTACTTGAGAGTGGAGCGAGGTGAGTATGGAGCTGTGCCGGAATGAAAGGGTGAGGGGAAACGGGAGATCCCCGAGAAAACCCGCCAACCAGCGGAATCGTCCAACACGATCCCCACATGCAAAAATCCGGGAATGACCCCGCCGAGAATCGAATCCGGTTCTCCTCGGTGAAGGAATGACACTTAAGGAAGATACAGCACAAAACGGGAAAATGTCAGTATAAAGTTGACACTGTCAATCACCGGACAAAGAGAATTCCTCCAGACACAATTGGGCATCACCCCACGTTCGTATTTACAGGCTTACCGACACACAATTACCCGCTTGAAGAACGCTGGCATAGAACGCGCGCGGGGGAGAAACAAAAAGCGAACGCATTTATAAACGTCAAAACAAATTTCACAAAAGCGCGCCAGGCCATAAGTCCAACATTACACGCAGAGCTGAAAATGTCATTTTTATACACAGTCCGATAATCTCATTTCCGCAAACACGCAAATTTCGTAGTCGTTTTTGTTCCCCGAGATACTAACTTGCATTTTTCACGGACAATTGTTTTGTGCATCTGACGCGATGCAGGAGTTATTGTTATTCGTCAGGTTTCATCCCGGCTCCCCTTCTACAATTCACCAACCGCCGCCCGTCGTTTTCACAACCAGTAGTAGAATTCTCACGCGTCCAGCGCGATCGAGATCATAAATTTGCCGGCTCGTTCACGGCGATGCGGCGATTTATGGGGGGCCATAATTCCAGAACATGAGCCAGGCGCCGTTCCTATTATCCTTGGCGACCAGGGGTGCGACCGGAGCGCTGCAGATTTATGACGTTGCGTAGAGCCGCGCATTCTGGTAGCCGGCAGATAAAAAAAAACTGCATTTGAAAACGAAAAAAAAATCGTGGACTGTGATTTAATAGTGATCGCAGTGTTAACTACTGTACACTGTAAATGATCTAGAAAAACATATGCCCATGAAACTCACAAAGGGGATAATTATATGCATTGCTTATTAAAGGATTTTAAAAAAAGTAGAGGAATGAAGATGTTTCCTATACCTATAATCACTCAAATCCCGAAATGACTTGGTGAGTGAGCGACTCTTAAGTTAAGTGAGGCGAGTGTGGAGCAGCGCCGGAATGGGGGAGGTGGGGAAGTGGGAGATCCCCGAGAAGACTCGCCGACCAGCGGCATCGTCCAGCACGATTCCTACATGCGTGAATCGGGAGCGACCCCGCCGGGAATCGAGCCCGGTTCTCCTAGGTGGAAGGCGACTAGCCTCACCACTACCCCATCGCGGCCCTTAGAACGAATTGTTATTTTAAATTCCTAATGTTGTACATCTTTTTATGTTTACACAAAACAGTTTTTTTTTTTATTTAATTGCCCTACAACAGAGTACATATGTACACAGAGATAAAACGGCTTGGTGGTTCCTTTGGTGTGGCTGTCCATGCGATTGGCTGCGCGAGGCACAGGGAACGGTCCTCGTGCCTGATTGGCTACTACATGCCACGAAAGGTTCTCAATTGGCTGGGCTGCCAGCCAGTGAGTAGGTTAACAGGTGCTGATTAGCGCACGGCGTTTCAACGTTTTTCTGGCCAGTGAAGCCATTTTGCTGGCGCGTGCGCTTGGAGGTGGCGGAATAAACGGCGGTTTCACCTCTATTTTTTTTCAGTGCTATGTAGGGGCCGCGGTGATGTAGTGGATAGACTACTCGCCTCCCACCTAGGAGAACCAGGCTCGATTTCCGGCGAGAATCGTGCGGGACGATGCCGCTGTTCGGCGGGTTTTCTCGGGGATCTCCCGTTACCCCCACACTTTCCAGCTGCTCCATACTCGCCTCACTTCACCCTCATCGGCTCTCAAGACTTTGATGTTAAGAGCCAGCCAAATCTCTCCACTCTTTCAGTTCTCTACGACCCTGTTGTTTATATCATAACAAAACTATTGCAAAAAAGTTGTTACAGGAATAAGAATAAGATGATATATGAAATGAAATTTCTATCGTGTCTGTTCAAAGTTAGTTCAGCAAAGCGCGAGGAGAAAGAGAGAGTTGTAAACAGTGTTTACACATCATTATCGGGCACGCGTCCGGAACACAAAACGAGAGGGTGGGAACGACCCTCCAACGAAGGGAATGGGGAACGTCGAGTAATGATGCCGAGCCAGTGATACCGTAGCGTTCCGGATCCAGAGGGAAGGCTCTCTCTCAGACGTGGAAGAGACTCATTAAAGACGGAAATAAATAAGGCAAGGGCGCTCGACATCTGCGTACTCGCAGAAGTGCCTCGCTTTGTGCGAGGCATGGCTGGGTGGCGCGGAGTTTCTGTCTTTAACCACATCGCCGGGCCCCACCCCGCTGCATGCAAAGGAGGGGGAGGCACGGCGTTGGCGTTCCCCGAGCCTTCGAGAACCAATTAATTGCGATAGCGGAGCACCCAACTTTGTTCTGCTATTTGGGTGAGGTGAGGCGTGGACGGAAAGGAGGCGGGGGATTCAAAAGTATGCGACTTCGAACTTGTCTCGCTCGAAGAAGTTCGCCGTAGCCGAAACTTTCAGGCTCTTGACGGAGGGAGTGAACTCCGGCATCGAAGCGTTAATTCGGAATACTGACGAAGGTTTCCTGTCACGGAAAAATTACTCGCTGAAAAAATATCAGTCGGTATTAAGTTTGTTAAACTTGGATCTTGGGAGCGTACATGTGTATAGGCTGCTCACGGTAAAATGAGAACTTTTTAAATCAACCTATGAATGATGTCACTACCCATACCTTGCATATATTTTAACGGGCACACTGGCTGGCATGGGCTCAATAAAGTTGGTAACGATGAAAGGAAAGTATTCTCTTATTTTAACGTTGAAATAAAGATGTTAGGTAACATTCGTGAATGCTTTAATTAATTTATTTTGCTTTCTGTTTTTCCGATTCATGTAAGTGTGACAATGAGCAAATTTATTAAATGTTTTCTTTTTGTAATATTTTTACATTTTAACTTGACCGACGCATGAATAACGTGATCAGGCTAACTGCAATGTTAATTTTACATATAGCGGAANTTAATTTATTTTGCTTTCTGTTTTTCCGATTCATGTAAGTGTGACAATGAGCAAATTTATTAAATGTTTTCTTTTTTGTAATATTTTTACATTTTCACTTGACCGACGCATGAATAACGTGATCAGGCTAACTGCAATGTTAATTTTACATATAGCGGAAGGATACACGGTTGTCATACTGGTGGATCTTAAGCAGAGCTTTCAAAAGCGCCCAGTTTACCGTGAACAACCTATACATTTTTTTAAATTTTAATATGTTTATGTAATCACTTAAAACATATATCTAATTTGCTTAAAATTTGGGAAAACATGCACAGACCCGCAATAATCAGAAGTCTATATATTGGACAAACTTTTTCTCGCGAAGAAATTCCATGACTTGTTATACTCGAAAACACGCTAGTTCAGAACGAATATCGCAGTTGGATGATTTTAACTCGCACGCGTCTTAGATGTCTGCCAGCCAATTACGGACCTTCAGTGACAGGATAACTTTTCTGATTGGCCCAGTCGAGTAAAAAAGGGTCTTCTCCCACAGACTCGCAGCGAATAACCAAAGTAAATTTGCAAACCTGCAAGCAAGAATTTGAAATCTAGTCAGTGCATAAATCTTTTCGCTAAAAACAGATGGTCCTTACATATCTATAGAGACGCAAAACAAATTTGTGGATTCATTCGACAACAAGCTAGACTTCATAGTCCTTTGTGTACTCGAGCCTCAGCTAGTTGTCCATTGGCTGTTGCTCCAGTTTAACCAATGCCCAGGGTAGCACGGGATTAGGTCCTTGTTTTCCTTGCAGGTTCGTTGTTGGTGCAAAGTGGTCCAGGGCGTGTCTCATAAACTGCAGTCCAATAGAATCGAAACTTCATGGTNTGTGTACTCGAGCCTCAGCTAGTTGTCCATTGGCTGTTGCTCCAGTTTAACCAATGCCCAGGGTAGCACGGGATTGATTAGGTCCTTGTTTTCCTTACAGGTTCGTTGTTGGTGCAAAGTGGTCCAGGGCGTGTCTCATAAACTGCAGTCCAATAGAATCGAAACTTCATGGTNCAGGTTCGTTGTTGGTGCAAAGTGGTCCAGGGCGTGTCTCATAAACTGCAGTCCAATAGAATCGAAACTTCATGGTATATGCGGGTAAAGTTTAACTTGTCCTTAAACGACCTCGAAAAAATTTCCGGGTCTCAACCTACCTGCTATTACTAGAGACCTGAAGAATTCTCGAATTAATTTTGGGTCCAGCTGGAATTATAAAACGTTTACATTCATGTTACTTTCATCATTGGTACGCGTGTTATTTGACACCTCCTGAAGAACCCAGAGCCAATAAGAAACACGCAACCAAATGTATGCCCAACCATAATCTTCCACTGTGACAGCAAGCAACCAATGAGTTCGTTTATCTGCGTTATTGTACACAAGAATGTGGAGTCTACCCTACAGGTCACTGAACTCTCGAATTTTTCCTGTCTCTAGTTATAACTATTTTCAGCCTTTTAATTGTTTTTCCACACACTTAGAATATTTTTATTAATGTTGGAATATCACAAATACATAATTTTTTAAAATTTAGGATTTATGTCCGAATGTTTGTATTTTTGCACAGATAATGCCAATAAGGGAAAGATTAATACTAAATACTTTATAAGCTAATACGCCCACATATGATAATAAATTTTATATTTGTAGATGGATGCGGTTTGAAAATTTTCCGGACAAGTATATTTTGTCTTCGAAGTTGAAGTCAAAGGCTATGGTGTAATTGAACTACATTCGGAATATAGACAAAGGGGAGATTTCAATGAAATTCTTAATATAACCTGCAGATTATCGCGATCAACAAGAAACACGCACGGTATATGTTGTGCAGCACATTACATTTTTGGCTGTGAATCGCATTGCAACGTATTTTGCAGAATAAAATTAGACTCCGTAGTCATTATTACATTTTCCGTGAGTGTTCCTTTGCCCCCATTATTTCATAGTGTTTTGTTCAGTATTCATTTTTTTTTTTTTTTTTTTTTTTTNTTTTTTCCCCTCAATTCCCCCATGACCTGTAATATGTTTCGTGATTCGATTTTTCTGACTGTTCAGTTTATAACGGTCTGCCAACCAATCTGAACACTGCTATATATTATTGTCTAATTATCTCTGTAGTGAAATCATATGTGCATTAAAGAAACTGAACACGCCTAGTATTTCGCAGAAACTTATCAGTTTACGGGACAAGGCTAAAAATCACGGCTCTTAAAGCCAGCTGCAAAAATACATTAAAATAATTTTTATCTCTTATACATACAAGCAGTGATTACTGATTCGTGTTACGTTTTTCTTGCTATCTATGATGTAATGTAACGTTTTTCACAACCAACTTAAATTAATACAAAAAAAAAGTGTCCAATAAAATTTATAAACAGAAATGCGCACGAAGCGCATAATTTTTCTCTCGCTGTTGGGAGACACAAATAAATTGTTTCTATTCCTGCGGAGGCTGTATTTTTATGCTCCTATTGCTTCGTCGTGATAATTCCCGAGATGTTTTGTCACTGTAATTGTTATCCCTCCGTGCAAGTTCAATCCAATTCCATAGGTTGGCTACACACGGCAAAAAAAAAAATATCAGCACCGTTACCGGAAATATCGGAGTGCAAAACAACACATATTTTTTTATTAAAGTGTTCTACAGTTTCAAGTAAACGAATTTATAGCAGATAATTATCCTGTAATGTAATCACGTAATTTTGCAATCGCATATTACTGAACTTTTTTGGAATTAGGGAAATTATAACAAAAAAAAAGTTTTTTTTTGTAAAGCTTAGAATGTGCAGGCATTATCAATCGACAAAATAAGTTTGGTAAAATAGTCCTTAACTCCAAACAGAAATTTGAATATAGACGTGGTATTTCGTTGCCCAATGACATAACCGTTCATATATCACCTGTTTGTGTAATAACATTGGCATACAAAAGTTAACGTAATTTTATATTCCGATGCACACAAATTTATTCGCGTTTCCATATTGCGCTGTTTGTGCGATAGAGGCAGAAATTTCGTAGAAAACGGGACGGCCATATCGCCTTGTGAAGGTAGGCAGGGCCAACAACTTTGTGTGAAAATTGTATCATATTATAGTAAAACAGGAATATATTAAATAAATAAAACATATTAAATCTTATTTTCTGTTTCGTGGTTATTTTAAGTATATCTGATTTTTAAAAAAAATATATTTTTTAATGTACACGAATGGTTCAATATTAAAGCACAAGCAGTGCATGTTTGAGTAATCACACATTTTACAAGATTTTATTAATTTATTTAATTACTTTTCCCTTGGGAAAAAAAACGAGGATACCTTTAAAAACGGACTCTCGTTCTAAACGGGACGTATGGTCAGCCTAGTTACAGATCATTGTACTGTCGCTCATTGTTTGAGGTAGTATTAAATCTCCATAATTACTTCAAGGCACAATCACTTTAATGGCGTGGCACCCGATAAACACTCTGCATTACTTTTGCACATAGCTGCGAGATAAAAAAAAGAGTTTTAATGTATTTTGTTTGTGAAAATATGTTGGAAGTTTCCCAAGTAAGAAGTGAATTTCCATAATTTAAAGGCCCATCACGTAAAAATGTTCCGTCAAATAATGAATATTTACAACCGTACTGAATCTTTATTTATAAAGCTCAGTAATGACTCTCAGGAGGAAAAAAAAGATAATGGTAGAAATTTTCATATCCTAAGAAGAGGTTTCTCGGGGTGTTAGCGTGAAATCCAAATATTCCCACATTCATAACTGTAAATGCTTTCCTGTTATTGTCTTTAATAGATACCGGCCTGAGGACACACACATATTTAGAACTTGGTAACTTCCGACAAGCAATATCGCCAAGACTATCGTAAAAATGACTGACGTGTATCTATAATTTTTACCAGTCTTGGACATATTCCAAATGTATTCTGCGGTGAGTGACGGAACTCATACTGCCCGGTTAATATCAATGTAACAAGTCCAAATAATTTTTTTAAACTCGGTTTCATAGTTAATCAGAACATCAAGGGTTGATTCAAGGGCATATTACGCTTTAAAGTAGACTTCGCTCCTACAAAAATAAAAATGCATCGAACGCCACATGCATGCAGCGACATAACACGGAAACGAAACCACTCTTAACCCGACACGACGTTATACGCGTCCTCAGTTGTGTCGCAGAATAACCGAGCATACACGAACGAGGAAACGTGCCACGAACTTCGGCCATACTCCCCGACAATGTGTTTTTCTACGTCCTAGCAACATAAAGGCAAGGTCATCAGTAAATCGGCGTTCAGCGACTTAACTGACGAACCAACAAAAACCGCGCACACCCTAGCGGACCTAGTGAGACGCGCTAAACATTACGAGCAGCACGCACAATCACCAACTGAATATTCTTACGCCAAAGGTAACGAGACGCCTTCTTATCTTCTATATGCTTCACTATTCTGTGACTGCATGCTCGCGTCCAGTTAAACTCTTAAAAAATCCTTCTAAAGTTTTCTGTACGGCAAAGAAAATCATTTATTTTAGCTGTTTTGTTTACAGTAACACAACATTGCTCTTATTCAAAGGGATTGTCACAGAAATATAGGTTTTCTGTTAATAAATGTTTTCATTATACGTTCTTGTTTTATGGCAACATTATATAGCAAAGAAATTAGTATTCTTTGAACTGCTTTTGTTCACAGTAAAGAAATATAACTTCGTGCGAAAAGCAACATTTTTACGATATTAAAGTTTTTATGTCTTTCATTGTAGTTTTCAGTGCGCAACTGTTGTCCCCACACAAACATTCATGAACCAATAAGTATGTTCTGAAGTTATGAAACTGCAACCGAGCAAATGTACATTCGTCCTGCAGACGTTTAATATCATTCTGAAATACAGTGACTCTCCAAATCACTAACCTCAAATCCTCCTACGTGGTGACATATTTTGGCCCATTTTTCTACCTGTATAATCTGCCAATCAAAAGAAGTTTGAGAACAACAAGGTGAAGTGGTCGTCAGGTTAAGGGCATTTGACTAGTAACACAGTAAGGTGGAGGGGGGAGCGAGTCTCGGAGCCGTAGTAGTAATTTTTTAGTGAACATACTCGTGAAAGATTTGTTACTTCTCTCTTATTTACTAATCACCGCTTTATTTTCAGAGCACACATTTTTCTAACAAAAAATTGTTTGTAGCAATCCTTCTTCACAGTGGTTCATATTTAAACGAATTTATCTTTGTGGCAAAAAATCATATGTGGTTGCAGAGAAAGCGTTTTTACAGTGTACAGGGTCACGGGGATCGATATCCGAAGATTCAGTTAGTGAGTACACTACGGGCAGAGTGACACGAGAGTGACAGTTGGTAAAGTCTTAACTTTCGTAATTTCACTTCGGATACGGTAGGCAGGCATGGTAACTCTAGGTAACTATAACGACTATAATAACATGCAGTTTTGTAGTATACAATAATCCCTGGGATCTGTCAAATGATATTATGATATAAAATTTTCGTTTTAATTATATCATTAAGGTTTGAAGTGGAGTGGAGAGATTTAGGCGGCTCTTAACATTGAGGTTTTGAGAGCAGATGAGGGCGAAGCGAGGTGAGTATGGAGCAGCGCAGGAATGCAAGGGCGCTGGAAACGGGAGATCCCCGAGAAAATCCGACGACCAGCGGCATGGTCCGGCACGAATAACACATGCGAAAATCCGGCAGCGAGCCCGCCGGGAAAAGAACCTGGTTCACTCAGGTGGGAGGTGAGTCGTCTAAGCACTACACCACCGCGGCCCCTTTATGTTTTCAAAAAATATAATAATTAGCATAAACAAAGTATACGAATTCCGTACGTTTCGAAGCATTTATTTTAACCACTAGACACAATCATGCCTTTTCGCAGTACCCAGGCGATTTCCCCGATTACATACAACCACGATAACCGCTGCGTAGCAGAGAAAGTCGATTGCAGACTCGCTTTCCCTTATTCTGATCGTAAAAACAGAAATTGCAGTGATTTCAGGATTTCGTAATTCGTAAATTCCTAATTTTTCAAACTGTTTTACGCAAGAACACCGAAGACCGAAACGGGAAATACGTCGTTTTTAGCCGGTAACTCCTGCAGTGACAGAGACGAGTTGGACCACCCAGAAACGCCTTCGCAACTGCTTCCAAAACAGGCATCCACGGCGAGCAAGTCCATCAAGTTCCTGGCTTCGCGACGCCAGGCACAAGTAGGCTGCACCCCGCGAAGTTTTTTAAAAATAACAAGCGCTTGCTGTGAATGTAATACAAATATCTTTAATGCTCAGTTCTGAAACCGGTAATCATACTAAGATTGCAACGTTGATACATATGAACCTATTGCGGTGAGCATAATAAAGTACCGCATTTTTCACATGGGGGAACGATTTACTCAAACCAGAAATAATCTTCACCATAGTAAAGGCCCTAAACTATTATTTTGACGAAACCCGTACGACTGATTTTCATTCAGGGAGGTTGATATAGGTCAGGGCAGTAATTTTTTCCAGTACGGATTCCATATAATTTAGGAGTTTGACACTAACACCCAATTAAAAGTTTAAGTGAAATCTAATGACTGATATATTTAAAAGCTGAAAAAGCAATAAAAATAATCACATAAAATAAATTTTGCAAAATGTTTTCTAATATTTACCCGTTATTGCGACAGTAACACATTTTCCATGTCATATTCTGTCCATAAAAATTAAGGATAACAAATTAAACATGTGCGTATTTAAATTTTATAAGGTCATGTTTTTTTCTTGTAGCACTTATTTGAAGCATTTTTTTTTTGTTATGTTTGCTTGGTTCGTTGCAATACGAATAGTCACAAGAGAAACGACATTCGACGCCTTTGCTGTTGCCTGGTTTCTAGAACACTTGATGACAAAGCGACGAGTACCCATCATGTGTCAAAGTATTAGGAAAAATTGATTGTGTAAGCGACAGAGAGGGGTGAAAGGGGAAGATACAGGCAGGTACAGATGCCTTTCAGGAACTACACTGAAGGTAAACAGCAATGTTGCTGTAGACTTGAAGGACGATATCCGTCGAATGCGCCTATCAGCCTGTCAGCAGAGTACACCGTGGGGAAATATTTGTAGACAAATCAAGTTATGCTGGTAGGGAAGAACGCCGATGTTGGTTAAAGGCAGCGTGGGTGGCCAACAAGATACAGTCCTTTCTGTAGTTCATTTAATACTAACGAAAAATTTGCCCCTTCCATTTATCAACATGGGTGCCCTCCCCAGTGTCAGTGCTCATGTTTTCATTGCATTTCTTATAATACTCACAAACCGAAATCAATTAATAAAAGTTGGTTGCGTAATGTAAATGACAAATAATTATTTATTAATTTCCAGTTACGAAGTTCTTTTGAAAACAGGATACTTAACGTAAGGCTACGTCTGATTCGCCAGACTCCCTCTAAGAGTTTATTTATCGGTTTTGTTGTCATAAAAATTGTTTAAGTGTAGTATTTCATGATATATATTTACATAACACTACTTGCTTATTTGAATGTAATTTTTATTTAGGCTCTTTAAACTGCGTATTTTATTGATTATGCCATAAATAATACTACTTCAGGTAAAAGTATCTCCCTTGATCCCTGAAAACTACCGAATTTGTAATTGCCAGCTACAAGCTAGAATTGCGAAAAGTTACTAAGAAATATAGCCTATATCTAAAAAGACAATCAAAATTAATACTTGCAGTTGCTGTTAACAACCTACTTATTTCCTTGCAAAATAATTTGCCCAGTGCTGACGTGTCGATTATTTCTCACGATAGTATCAAACATGTACTATCAATTGTCACATGAAAAATTATATGGCTTTAGAATCAAAGATTTTTGCTTCATTACATGCTGTTCGGGAAACAAATTGAATCATAAAGATTAAAAAACGAGGAAATCAAGCATAGTGGCATGTTGAATAAACACGTAAAACAATCAGAAAGACGTGAATCAAAACTTTCACTTCAGTCGGTTGTCCACATTGCAATGATTTCTCAACTTGAATATCGTTAAATCTGCAAGCACTTACTGCTTGCATCTCCTCTTCGATATAACAGGGCGGCGAAAGTCTGGGATAAGGGTACCACTCTCTGAACTCGATTTATAGGCTCTTGGCTCTCGCAGAGAAAAAAAAAAAATATCACGAGCGAGAATCCACAGCTGGTGTTCAGGAGAATCCCAGATAATCCAGAGGCTCGTATCTTCAGTTCGTGGCCGCCGACCGCGGGGCCATTTGCTAAGCCGAAGACCACCAACCAGAGAGGAAGAGGATCACAGAGACTAACGCTGCCTTCCGTTACTCGCACATTTCGCCAGTCAGTCATTCATGGAACGTCATCTGATGTTCCAATAATGCTGAGCCAATGTGTATTAAATTCATACCAAGCAAAATTTCCTACGACCCCACTGGTTACGAAATTTTATTAACTTTGGAATGTAAGTCATTATTTAATCTTTTCCGTCCTTTCTACAACTTCAGAGCTGATGAAACGGGTGACCGGAACACACAGAGTACTTAACAATACAGATGTGAAATGGTGGCATGAACTGCGAACTCCAGCCACACACGGGGCCGCGGTGGTGCGGTGGTTAGACTACTAGCCTTCCGACTAGGCGAACCGGGTTCGATTCCCGGCGGGGTCGCTTCCGCATGTGAGAATCGTGACGGGTGATGCCTCTCGTTGACGGGTTTTCTCGGGGATCTTTCGTTTGCCCCGTCCTTTCATTCCGGCGCTGCTCCATACTTACCTCGCTTCACCCACATCGGCTCTCGAGTCGCCCAAATCTCCCCACCACCCACCCATCCAGCCACACACGCCAGCAAAATGACCTCACCAAACTTTGTTAGTTTTGTGTAGAAACATTTTATTTTTAAAGACAATTTGTACACATTAGCTTTATAAACAATTTTGTAAAAAAAACTGTGCCGAAAACGGAAGTTTTCTTTTCATGAAATATACAAATCAGTGTTTTAGTAATGTTACGTACAGCATTATTACCTTTTAAAAAATTTATTCATTCGCATTAGAACATATACGACACGCGGTTGGCTCGGCGATTTACACTCTGGCCTCCAGCCGCTTGGGTTTCCGACTCGAGTCCAGGCCTTAGTAAGTGCGAAATTTTCGACTGGGGGCTGTCGTGGAGGTTTCCTCAGGGAGCTCCCTTTTCTGCTTACTGATCTATTCCGCCGCTGCTCCAACCGCATCTCATCCTTTCTTCTGGCTGACCACAGGAACGATATGAATGTCCTGCCCGACTGTGAAGTAGTCCACCAGCCCGCCACCAGGCACCTATTACTATCACGATTGCGCACGTGGCATCAGTATCGATACGGTTAGCATGTATGGAAATGATGCTGAGAAGTTTATATCGCATAGCATTACCGCTTCCGAGCACTTGTTCTCGCATGCTGCTAGGTGACACCCTGCGCAAGGCTAGAATGACCACAGAGAACGATGTGTTTACCGGACATAAGTGAACTTGTGCAGTATCAGTGAAATCGGATATCGATGGACTATTCAATTAATTTGTTCTCTACAGGTATTTAAAATATTGTAAATGAAAATTATATGAAAAAAATATTTCTACAGAAAGCAATACAAGAACACACATATTGAATTCACAGTCGCGGACTACAGAGGAAAAAAATTTGGATTTGTTTCGTTTTTTTTATTATGAATATCACAGCAGTGTTTTTCTCGGTTATGAAACATAACCTACTAACTAGTAGAAACGTGAACTCCTTGCAGATCCGAGTCCACAACGGGCTGTTTTCTTAACATATTGCGTAATAAGTCCTTGAAAACAGATGCAAGTTGAATTTCGATAGGACTAACGCTTACATCTTATACAAGTTATCTTTCCAGATGGCAAATACACTTACCAGTGTCCGTAATTCTCCCACGTGATACCGCATTTTTATTACCATGCCCCCGTTTCTATGTGTGTTTATTTCACACGAGATTAGCAATGATTTTAAAAGCGTTGTCATATCCTGAAAACTGAGTGATTTTTTTTATGTTCCGCAAGTTGAATTCACGGTACGGAAGTCAAATTAGCGGTGTAGAAGTCTGTTCTTTGATATACCTTCTTTTATCGTTCCCATAATTCGAATAAAAGAACGCAGCGGAATGACTCTATAGCTGGAAAAATAATTGCTGAACAGCCGTCAGAGATCCAGTAGAGACGGACAAGGCGGTTTCGAGAGATGAAAAGGAATATTGAAGGGGCGTCGTAGTCTGCGATACGTTTTCAGTTATCTTCCCCGCGGCCCTCATCCCTCTTTTATTCCTCTAACGAGAATTCCGGGGATGATGACGGCGATGGCGGACGCACTTCTCGTCACGGCAGAAACGCATGCACGAGGCCGTTAATGCGAAGATTGCGTGACCCGCGGCGGGTTTCAAAGGAACCAGAGGAAGGCGAAGAAGAAGTAATACAATATCTTTTCAGTTCGCATTCCTTCGCCGTTGGCTGCACACGAGTCGAAAGAAAGGAAGAGTGATGAGAAGTGGTGGTTGGAAGACGGCGCCGTGTCTCTGTCAAGGAGCCGCGGTGGTGTAGTGGTTAGACTACTCGCCTCCCGGATTTTCGCATTTGTGAATCGTGCAACACGATTGCAGCTGGTCGGCGGGTTTTTTCTCGGGGATGTCCCGTTTCCCCCGGCCTTTCATTCCGGTGCTGCTCCATACATACCTCGCTTCAACCTTATCGGCAGTCAAGACCTCGCTGTTAAGAGCCGTCCAAATCACTTGTCTTTCCAAAGCATGTTCACATTGTATTTAACGCGGGGCACGTAACGTTAACTTTGCGTTAACTCCATATCAATTTTTTTTCTAAAATCATAGCTGTGTTCATGCTGTATTTAAAAACGGCACGTCATCGACAATACGTAATGCAGTGCTGTCAAATATGCTACACTTTGGAGTTGGACAAATTCCTATATGTATATACGCATATAGTTACTGTCCAAAAGCAATCATGATCTATAATGTTTAAAAATGTAGCATGTACTTACTCGGCATAACTTAATCTCTCCCCTAAACTAGAGTATAATTGTGCTCATAGATTTTATTTAGGTTTTGAATAGTCTAAACATAAAATTTGTTTATCATTAAAAAACGCCTACTTAAACATAAACGAAATTAGCACTTAAGTTTCAATTGTATTCGTATGAAATTTCCACATCATACCACAGTAGAGGGATTATGGGGACTTTGGCACATCGGGGCCTGGGATCGGTGCGCCAGAACTGTTCGTGCTCTGTCATTCCGCTCGGAAGACATAATGGATCCAGGTAACCATAACCTTTGACATTGACCTTGAAATCCAAAAAATTCTTAGAAATTTATAAAATAATTATTTAAAAAATATTTTAAAATTATTTAAAAACTATAAAAACAATTTTTTATTTATCTAAATCCGGAGGTCCCTCACACTCCATTCCACCCATACTCATTCCACCATCTTGGTAGATGTAGTCCACCATCTTCGTAGGTGTCATAGTCACAGTCCACCATTTTCGTCGGTGCAGTCCGCAATCTTGGTAGGTGCAGTCCGCCATCTTGGTAGGCGTCACAGCCACCATTCGCCATCGTGATAGGCGCAACCGTCCATCATTTTGGCCGGTTCAGTCCGCCATATTGGTAGATGCAGACGTCTGCCATCTTGGTAGGCGTCACAGCCACCGTCCGTCATCTTCATAGGCGTCATAGTCACCATCCGCCATCTTGGTTTTTTGTTTATCTTTTGTTTATACATAACAAAAGTTTTTCTCTCACCTTTTTTCGACCGCCATCTTGGTTTTTTTGTTTGTCATTTGTTTTACATTGCTAGTGCTGTCCCCAGCTACGGGCCCAGCAGATGACTGGCCCCTCCACTCCTACATTCCAATATATTTAATTAGCCAATAGCCCCACCCTCTTCCAATATATTTATTTGCTCCACCAATATTTCTCATTGGCTAATTACACGGGTGTTTTCGGAAGCCTTCGTTCGTCTAATGAGTTGGTTCCCCTCCACCCCTACCAATACATTTAATTGGTCCTCCTATGTTTCCCATTGGCTAATTGCCCCACCCCTTTCGAATATATTTAATTTCTCCACCAAAGCTACTCATTGGCTGATTTCTCGTACAATTTCGGAAACCTTCGTTCGACCAATTACAGGTGTTCGCTCGAAATATACCCCGGTTTCTCATCGGCTAATTGCCCCACCCCCATCACCCCCTCCACCAATTATTCACATTCGTTTGACCAATTAGTCGGTAGGCCTCCACCCCACCCCTGATTATCATTGGCTAACCTCGTCACGTGACAATCACTTGGATTGGCTAATTGCTCGTGCGTTTTCGGAAACCTTCGTTCCGACCAATCGGCGGCCTACTTTAATCGCGAGTGCTTACTATTTTTTCCCTTTAAAAACTCTTTATAAGACGCACCCTGAGTCCCCTAGCGAATTTTTTCGCTCTTAGAAATGTACGCGTGTTGTCCAAGCGGCCATAAAATCCTTTCGGCCATGTTGGCATTTGGAGGGGAGTGCTCGCTTAGTGCCTTGGACAGACGGGACGAGTTACCGTACCCGCAGAAAGAATTTCTCCTGGTCTACGCCCTTTACGAAATTTCGACCGTATTAAAGTATTTCCCAGCCTACCTGCAGCAGGACGAAGACATACGGGACTGCCTTCCCTCCCATGCAAGGAAGGTTTCGAGGGCTGCACCACCTCGGTTCCCGACACGCCGCATCGCAGGGGTTGGTGCAAGGCTCGCCGAGCAGCCCTCGCGACGTCTCCGCCCGTGGAAGACGACTTCCCCGTTGAAGACGACATCCCCATTGAAGACACCCTCTTCGAAGAAGACACCATCCCCGTAGAAGACGACGTCCGCATGCAAGTTATCTACTCTCAAGCTGTACCCGTGGAAGATGCTCCCCTTCAAGAAATGTACTGGCAAGCACTGCCCGGCGTGGAAACCAACCCAGAACACAGGTGCCGGATGTGTATGGAACTCAATAAAGTTTTTAATGACTTCGTAAAAATTTTTTTGCATCTCGGTGTGTGCATGGGAACCTAAATTTTTTTTTATATAACAAAATACATCTAGTGAAAAAAAAAAATGTTTTGCAAGATCCAAGGTTTACGCTCGTTGGAATCGTACACCATCAAGCAGATTGCCATCTCGTACAGTGACGAAGACGAGAAGATCAAATTTTTCACTTTTATACCACCGTATACCGCTAGTTTGATGCAATGAACTGCATCTTAACTTTAATGTAAATCGACCATTAACGTCTTATAGGCGCTGAGACCGTATAGTCTGTTGCAATTTCGGCAACCATCGGATGAGCTCGGGTTATCTCGTCGACTGTGAACCGAGGTTAAGGATCGGCTTCACCCATTTTGCAGAAATGTTTCGTTTTCGCGAAATAATTTTAGATTCATAGTAATTACTGTCGATTTACGACTATGGAAAATTTAAATTTTACGAGTTATTTAATATTTTTGTGCGTAATTTTACTTGTGGGTTATCTGCTTGTTGTAAAACGTGGATAACGTATTTATATTTTATTAATACGTTATCGGCTCTTACGAACAATTAAATAACACGCAATTAAAATTACGCACAAAAAAATTAAATAATTGGTGAAATGTAGATTTTCTATAATCGTACGTTGTCAGTAATTACTGTGAATCCGAAATTATGACGCAAAGACGAAGAATTTCTGCAAAAGTGGTACAGTCGAGCCTTAACGTCATTACTGCGCATGAGCGAGTGGAGTGGACCGTATCATAACCCCCACCCCTCCTTCGCCAATTTTCCAAGAATGGTTCAATGTAGTATCCCAACGAAAGAAAGATTTATATAAGTAGGAGCTTGCGTAGCGTGACAGAGAATCATGGACAGCCGAAGAGAAAAACGAAAGATGTTTCGGCAGTCTCGAAATGTGGCTGTGGAAGAGAATCGGAAAAATTAAATGGACTGAAGAAAAGAAAAATGAAGTAATGTTAAGGAAAATATGTGAGGAAAGAGAATTGATGTCAGAGTAAAGAAGGATAGAATATAAACGTCTTCCTTCGGACAAAAGTTGCGTAAAAATTGTTTAGGAATAATGTGTAAGAAGAAAGGGTGAAAATCTTAGTAGTGCAAGATAAAGATAAATGTAAAAAGTGTCCAGTTGAATGTTGAAACATGTAAAACAGTTATGCTTAAGAAAAATGTGCCAATCTATTGGGAGTAAATATACAATTTTGGGATAGCAAGTATATAGGGCCTACTGTAAGTATTTCTCTCCCCCCACCCCCCGGCAACTTAGAATTGACCTACAAAACCAAGAACACGCGGTGAAAAAGTGCACTAACCTAGGTTATGTTACGTTCACCAAGACAAGCCGAGCATATCCGACAGTTTCCGAACTTGCACGACCGTCTCAGCCGCTAGACACGGTTGGTAAATGTCGAGATTGCATGACCCTGGCTGGGTTTCAGTGGCGTACAAGAGAAGCAGGGAGAAGGGGGTGGTGGGGATGGGGAAGAAGCAGCTATACAATCTTTTTATTCCGCATTCGCTCGCCGTCGACTGCGCACGGGTTGAAAGCGAAGGAGTTGGNGAGCGGAAATCGCCGGAGCGATCGCGTGATCGCACGAACTGCGAGCGGGCTAGTCGCAAAACTTCGCGAGCAGGCAACGTTGCCGGCAGAAGTGAAGGGGGAAAGGGGGTCTGGCTGGCTCCCGGCGCGAGGAATCGATTGTGGCGTCGGTACCTGCAGTGCATCAGGCCTTTCGACGGCGAGCGATGGGAGAGGGGGTGCTCGGAAGGCATACGATTCTCCTGCCAACTCGGGGGAACTGCTGTCTGCGACGGGTGCAACACATGGGCGAACGCCGGACGTAACTGTCCAACTCCTACCCGCAAGGTTTTGGTCTCATTTATATCTGGTGAACCCTGTTACTTGTTCTGATTCAAGGTTAACTTCGAAACAAATAAAATATAAACGTTTGAAAAATAATCGCTGCTCCTGACTGCATAAATTTTGACGTAAACTTTGACAAATAACGCTGACAATGGATTAGGCCTACAAGTGGTATCAAAACGTTGCGCGAGCAGCTCTGTTTACAATGAAGTGACTTTGTTTATCGACGTCGTACCCTTCAAAAAATTTCCCTTGCTCAGAAATACAGTGCTTCCAGCGTCTGGAATGTGTCCTGGGAAGTCTTCTTCTCGAAGTGTGCAGTGCACCCTCTGCAATGGCGTCAAAACGACGATCTTTGAGCTGGAGTTTCATCTGCACGTAGAGGGCGAAGCAGTGGCGTGTTGTGAACTGTTGCAAGGTAAGCTGGCGTTAGCTCTGTGCCGTACCCTGTTACTTGCTAGTTTACACTTCCAACCTCTAAAACGTAGCTCGGCAGCTGAAGCCACAGGACGCGTGTAATGGGTCCCTTGCTGCTCGCTTGTGAGTGGTGAGAATGCATTCAGTTTCCCCTAGGCTGCACTGTGGTCACTGGCCCCTGCTGCGCGCACCGAGACAATGCACAGCAGTGAACAAGCACCAGCTTACCTTGCAACAGTTCACCACACGCCACTGGGGCGAAGTCCCCTGTAGTCAAATGTGGCGAGTANCAAGCACCAGCTTACCTTGCAACAGTTCACCACACGCCACTGGGGCGAAGTCCCCTGTAGTCAAATGTGGCGAGTAGTTCGATTAAAGGAGAGACGGGTCCACATCTCGACAGGTCTTTTTTTCGACATTCACCGCATTGTGCACCGAGAATCGATTCCCAGGGGCCAGACCGTGCGATATTGCGTTCTACTGCCAGGTTTTAAGGAGTCTGAGGGAGTGCATTCGGCGACAGCGTGCGGATCTGTGGCACGCGAGAAACTTGATGTCCCTGGAGGACAATGCACCCTGTCGCTGGGCTCTCCTCGACGATTAGTTTATCGCCGGAAACAACATGGTCTTAAAAGACCTCGTCTTCTTGACGAAACGACGAGTACAACGCGGAGCTGGTGGCCTTATTTGTATTACACGTAGGCAATATGAAACTTTCCTAAGCAAATGAATCAAAAAAATCTTAAAACAATTTTTGCAAGTGAAGCTTCATACATTTTGATACGTTTAACTTCATGTACGTTGGCTCTTGTCAAATTTCATCTAAAAAAACACTTGGATATGTCAGTACTCATTATAAAAAAAATTTTTTTTTGCATGTGATCTGCTTTTTATAGCGAGAAAATATCTACAAATATTTACAAACGATAATAGTGAATCAAGTCAGAAAAAAGTTTGTATGTTGACGGCGCATCGTGTAAGCATTGAGTTTACAGTGGTGTATTGTTGTTCGTCCGTCATTTCTGGAGATCACACCACATGAAAAAATAAAGCTTTCACATTATATCTCAAAAACTACTTGAACGGTTTCTCCCGAATTGGACACATTAATAAGACTATGGTAGGCCATGTATCGGTATTTGATTCAAAATAATGATAGGCTTATTTTCAAAATGATGGGCTTGCAAATGTTAGATTTATTTGATAAAACTGCCATACTGTTCAACCAATTTCGATTAAATTTTGCATGTTCACAGTACCTATTACAAGCGTCATAATATATATATATATATATATATACATATATATATATATACGATGATACAATCACTTTTGTAGGACATTTCGTAAGATTACGTCTCATGAATTAATAAAGTTTTAATGTAATATCTCGGGGAAAAATTTACCGATTTCTACCAAATTTGGCAAACAAGTAATACTGTAGCAGATGATGTATACAGGTGTGTTTTAAAAAGGTCAAACACTTTTTTTGAAAATGGCGGCTATATAGCTATTTTAGCATAGTATGCCATATCTTCGAAACCACGTATAGATCTTAACTTTGTACGCTTGTAGTATATATTATAACCTTTAAGTGTGTCTACACGGAGCCTTTTTTGTACGCAATTTCGTAAGATAGCGCCACACGAATAAGTAAGGATTTTTTGTTAAATATCTAGGAAAAACAATTCAGCAATTCCCACGAAATATGGCAAACGAGTAGTACTGCGACACATGATGTAGACTACTAGTATATTTTAATTAGGTCAGAAACATATTTTCAAAATGCCGGCCATATAGCAATTTTAGTTTCGTGTGCTTTAGCGTCGAAATCATGTAATTAATTCCAAAGTAACTTTGTATGCTGAAAGTATACATTACAACCATCAAATTGTCTACACAGTCTCATTTGTACTCAATTCTCTAAGATAGCATTACATGACAAATTAAATTTTTTGTTTCATGTATCCAGAAAACACCAACAGATACCTACCAAATTTGGCTGACAAATAGTACTACGTCAGACCATAGAAACTTATTTGTTTTGAGTGGGTCAGAAACATATTTCCAAAATGGCGGCCATATAAACGTTTTAGCTCTCTATGTTATAACTACGAAACAAATTTCAACTTAATTTTGTATGCTGGCAGTATATATTATGTCCATTAAATTATTCTATACAGAGCCTCATTCCTGCGCCATTTTGTAAGATAGCCCCGCCGGAAATAATAAAGTTTTTGTGTTACATCTCGGGAAACAATAAACCGATTTCTTACCAATTTGGCGAAGAAGTTTAACTGTGGTAGGTCACATTAATTAATATGTTTTAAGTGTGCAAGACCCTTATTTTAAGAATGGCGGCCACAAAAACTTTTTAGCTTGGTGTGCTATATCTACTGTAACCGATTTTAACTTAATTTTGTATACTGGCAGTTTCTATGAAAATCATCGAACGTGCTAATACATAATCTTTTTGTCCTCCATTATAAAGATCGCTATATTAAAAATTTGAGATTTTTATAATATCTCAATTGATTACAATCAAAATTTACACGCAAGTAGTGTATGCAAACTAACATGTTTTAGGTACGGAAGTAATTTTTTTAATGTCGATATAAATAATTTATGTCAGTGTGTTATATCTATTAAATAATTAAATAAATATCAACAGAATTTTGTACACAAACAGTATTCATTAGAAGCATAGATTATGCATACGGAGAATCTCCTTTGCCTGCTTTTTTTGCAAAACAGTGCCAGGTGAGAAAATTGACCATTGTGCCATATTTCGTGATCAATTCAATTAATTTCTATCAGATTGTTTACACCAGTAGTGCTACAGAAGGCCATGTAAACATACATAATTTCAGTGGGGTCGTCATTTATTATCAAAAGGTTAGTCATATATATATATTTTTATAAGTTTGTCGTATCTATCAAACAATTTAACCAAATTTAACCTAATATTGTGTGTTGATAGTGTCTGTTAGAAGCATCGTATACAGTACATCTTTTTTAGGCAATTTTGTAAGATATCACCAAAGAAGAGAATGAAGCGCGTATGTCATATCTCAGGGACTAATCAACCGATTTCCACAAAATTCTTCATACATGTAACAGTACGGTAGGTCTTNGCGTATGTCATATCTCAGGGACTAATCAACCGATTTCCACAAAATTCTTCATACATGTAACAGTACGGTAGGTCTGGTAAAATTATCTGTTTTAAGTGGCTCAGATGCTTATTTTCGAAATGATGACACAGTAAATATTTCAGGTTAGAAAACACTATCATTCAAAACATTTGGCTGATTACATCCGAACTTGACGCTTCGAATCCTACCTTCGTAATACTGTTGTTTGCATGCTAGCTTATGGTATGAGGTTTTCTGCGTTCGAGTCCTTGGTAAGGCCCGTGTGTATTTGTAATTACATCACTACTATTGCATATGTTTCTGGTTTCATCTTAAATTATATTGCTGCCAAAATATTTCAAAGCCTACCTACCATCTAAGCTTTTAATAACTTCATTAAAAATTATATTTACCCACATAGAGAAAAGTATGTTAATTAGTTAAATTGGTAACTTCTTGTTTTTGCTGGTATGCACGGATGGAGTTTGCAATACCAGCGGGTGTTTAGCTTCTGTATTCTAGTATATTCTGCGAGTTAAGTAAACCGAGACCTCAGTTTTTACTTTCGCAATAAAATCACTATTTTTTTAGACAAATATGGTTTAAAACACAAATATGTCAAATTAAAATATATCCCGCAGCATAACTCAATTAATTATAAAAGTCCGACCCGAACCTAAGCGAATTTTGTTGGTTGTACCTGTGTCCGTCAAAAAAAAAAACATATATAAAATACCGAAATTTTGTGTTTTTCTTTTGCCTTCTCTCATGAGTGAAATCGAGTATAAATAGCGCAGGGAACCGATTTTTACAGCCAAGCAGCGATGCTTTGAAAGGAAATATTTATAAACACGTTCCCGTGCTTCATTTTTGTTTTGTTCCACGATACGAACAGATGCGCAAAACGACATACTGAAACATATATAGAATTCAATAAACGGGATACTATTTAAAACTGACCACTAAACATTAGTTTATTACCGGATACTGGCAATGTTCCATTAAAACCCTTTGATAACCTTTTTCTAGTTCCTTCCCAACCGGCAAACAAAACGACTGTATCCAAAATCATGCAAATCTATTGTATGACGAGCAGCGTAGTTATGTACAATAAAGGCGAGAATTCAGGTCACTAACGATACTTCCCGTGCAAGGTCTCGTTTGATCCACAAAGTGACTAAAATAAATAACGAGAATTTGAACTACTTGATATATTTCGGCAAGGTTTATTTTATTGCCTTTGTATTAGAAATTAGAAAAAAGTAAAAATCACATAGAGCAAAAAAACTTCTGACTTTTTTTTTCAAATAATAACGCATGGAAACCATAAAATCTGTAAAAATTCAAACATTATTTTAAAATGTATAAAATTTTGTTATATGGAAACTAACGATTAAATTTTTAAAAAATTCAGTCTAACCTAAATTTATTCTTCTGAAACTTCTTGTTAGAAAATATTGTTTTAAGAAATTCTTTTTTTCTTAGAAATATATAAATTTCAATATCGCCGAGTTGTAGGTAACATTATTTTGTTAATTATAAAAAACTACTATTTTTACACATTAACTGATTTTGTGGCTCGTATTAATAATTGTTTCCAAAATGTCACCAATTTTAAATAGAAAATTATACACTGTATAAATTATTGTTCTGAATGATATATACAAGCATTCATAAAGTATTAAGTAGTTCAAATACTGTTGTTGATTTTATGGGTTTCGAATTGGGGTACCGTGAGAACATTCCATGAGAGGAGGGTGACACCTCTAGAGCCCACTTCCCTACCCGGGGACAGGTTAATCTGAAGAAGGGATGAGTGGAGACGGAATGCAACTACGGGAGAAACGGGAGTGCCCAGATAAAACCCTGTTGGCAATCGGCACCGCCCACCACGCTTCCGACATGCCGAATATCCTACTCGTGTCCGCCGGGGATTCAACCAGGATCACCAGCGCATACGCTGACGGCATGCAAAACTGAACTGAGTGGAGTTGGGGAGATATGAGCGGCTCTGAGCGGGGGGAAANCCTACTCGTGTCCGCCGGGGATTCAACCAGGATCACCAGCGCATACGCTGAAGACATGCAAAACTGAACTGAGTGGAGTTGGGGAGATATGAGCGGCTCTGAGCGGGGGGAAAGGGGAGAACCCCGAGAAAACCTGCCGACCAGCGGCATCGTCCGGCACGAGTCCCACAGGCGGGAATCGAAACCCGGTNGGGAGAACCCCGAGAAAACCTGCCGACCAGCGGCATCGTCCGGCACGAGTCCCACAGGCGGGAATCGAAACCCGGTTCGCCTAGAAGGGATGCGAGTAGTCTGGCCATTACACCACTGCGACACCGTAAGTGTATTGACGGAAAAGGTGGGGGGAGGGGGAAGAGTTGCTCGACAGGGAAATCAGACGTACTGCCCGGCGCGTGAACTCTGACATTTGACGCACACGCACAGACCCGCGTGCACGGCGTAATTGTCACGCTCGCGTGCGTACGCACTCGATTTCCGCCGACAGCAGAGGCAGAAGCCCACAGAATCGCAAATGGTGCCAACGCTGGGGTGGAAACCCACGCACAGCTATCCCCACGCACGTGCACTAGAAACGGAAGCCACGCAATCGCGTTAATCAACTGCCTGTACAACCCCCC